>VWZD01000039.1:0-83040 GCA_013396695.1 Sakesphorus luctuosus | reverse complement strand
GTGCAACTGCAGCCAGAGAGAGAAGTGGGACTGTGTGAGAGAAAGAGCCCTGCAAGCACCAAGGTCAGTGAGGAAGGAGGGGAAGGAGGGGAAGGAGGTGCTCCAGTTGCAGAAACATGGATTCCTCTGCAGCCCATGGTGCAGATGTTGGTGAGGCACTTGTGCCTCTCCTGCCCATGAAGTTCCATGGGGGAGCAGAGATCCAGCTGAAGCCGCTGGAGGACCCTGTGCCAGAGAAGGTGGATGCTCAAAAAAAACTGTGACCCTGTGGGAATCCTGTGCTCCTGGGAGGATCTGTGGACCCATGGAGAGAGGAGCCCACTCTGGAGCAGGTTTGCTGGCAGAACTTGTGACTCTATGAGGGACCCACTCTGGAGCAGCCTGTTTCTGAACGATCCATGCTGGAGTAGTTCATGAAGAACTGCAGCCCGTGGGAAAGACTCACTGGAGAAGCTCATGAAGGTCTGTTTCGCATGGGAAGGACCCCATCCTGGACCTGGGGAAGAGTGTAAGGAGTCCTCCCCTTGAGGAGGAAGAAGTGGGAAGAGACAGTATGGGATGAACTGACTGCAGTCCCCATTGCCCTGCACTGCTGAGGAGGAGGAGGGAGAGAAAACTGGGAGTGAAGTTGATCTAGAAAGAAGGAAAGGAAAGGAAAGGAAAGGAAAGGAAAGGAAAGGAAAGGAAAGGAAAGGAAAGGAAAGGAAAGGAAAGGAGTATTTCACAAGGAGCAGAAAGTACTTAAGGAGAAAACAGAGATTACAACCTTGAGGATGTAATGGGAATGAGTGAAGACTTTTTGCACCAATTTGGATTTCTGTCACTCATGCCACATCTATGTTGTGCTCCTTCCTGTTGCAACCCTTGTCATGACAATAAAATCAGGGAATGTTAATGCTGACCTTGAAAAAAAATACCCTCCCACTCTCCTTTTCTTCTGTTTCAGCTTTTATTTAGGTTATTTTGCTCAAGGCTGTTGATGTCACCCCTTCCTACAGATTGGTGAGACTGGTTGCACTTAATGGGACCATCCAGCTGTTAAAATTAATAAATACTATAAAAAAAGAGAAAAATTTAATCTATTACCATATTTTTCACATGCTTGAGTCCATATGAACATTCGAACAAATCTGTCTTGTGCCGAGGCTTGTAATAAATGCAGAAAGTGGTTTGCACTGAATCTCTTCTTCAACTGGGGATAAAAGAGGATAAAGAATATATAAAAAAATTCTAGGAAAGTTTGTTCCAATTTTTACAGAGCTATTTTCACATTTTTGAAGATGCTGCAGTACCCAGGAAACAAATGTGTTAACTCTGCAAAATAAAGAGATACAGAGCTTTATTTTTTTTCCTCTTATATTTCATCTTTTCACAATAATTATGCAATGCAACATGCTGGTACATGCTGGTAATCTGTCCTAATTTTTGAGCTGGTCCTGATGAAATGGACACAGAAACATCAGAATTGAGACTACATCCGAATTGTTGCTAATGATTACTTCATGATTTACATTTCATTTACAGCTCAAAAAAAGATACATGTTACCCATCAAGCCCAAAGAACTGATCTCTTTCCCAGACTTGAAGCACAGCATCCATCCACTTATATAATTAGAGAAGTATTGTCTTCCCCTTTCACAAACCATTTGTGGATGGTTGGTGGATGTTGGGCTGCTGTCTACCATGGGGCTGAATTACCTCGTGCTTGGCTGAAGTCCCTTTAGATGCTTTTTCTCTGACGCTTGACATGAGGAAAGGTGTATGGCTATGATTCCCTAGGGGGACTGTGGCCCCCAGCCTACTGTGAGACCTCAGGGATTAACTGGGTGAATGTGCCTTGGACTGTGCCATTGAATTCAAATATAAAGGCAAAATTAGTCTCCTGTAGCTTCTTCATGCTTAAACAGATCCTGAGATATAAGAAAGACAGGTACAAACTGGGGGGTTAAGTGGAGACTGAGACACAGTTGTTCTGAGATTTACATTCAACAGTCTGCTGCTAAGTAGGTGCCTAAGTATTGAGATGATTTCACAAAAAGCTGTCTAAGCTAACTAGGTACCTGTAATGTGCTAAGTATTGAACATTCCCGTCCAAATCTTCTCAAGGCAGGCATTTCAGGCTTCACGGAACTTACTGCCTAAAGAAAAATCAAATAAACAACAAATCTTTTCCTAAGTTTGGGTATGAAAACAGCTATGTATGGGCCTAAGTCTTAGGAAAATTCCAGTTAAATTCTTAGATCTTAATTTACTTCAGCTACAGTTCAGGAAGTAAAAATAGTGGTGGCAGTACTTAGAGCAGTCATCTACCTCAGATTAACAGGAGATGAGCCCACAGTTCTTATGTTTCACGTAAGTATCCAGGTCAGGAGGATACAGTTGAATGAGATGTGGTCAGGAAGGGAAGAAGATGTATCTGGCTGGTTGGATATGCAGAATGGAAGTTTGTTATGTTTTTGTAGTTGTCTGTAGAAAAACTATTCACAACTTAGAAATGACACAAGGAGCAATGGAACGGTTGTGTGGTTCTCCAGGTCCAGGACTTAGCCCGTTACCTAGAGAGGTGCGCCCCCCCCACCCCCCACGCCGCTGCCCCTGGCCATGTGGTCCCCAGGGAGCCCGCAAGGATAACACAGAGACCACAGGAGAGGGACAAGAGAGAGAGTTTATTGCTAAAGGATCAGGGTTTATATGGACCTTGGAGGGATACAAAATCTACCAACAGGAAAAAAGAGGTTTGGCTATGTGCCAATAGGAATCAGGGGTTTGCATCCAATAGAAGGGGGGTAGATAACATCCATTTTGTAACTTCCTTCCAGACCCCCGGATAACAGCCATCTCAAGGGATCTTGGGAAGGAGAAGCAGTGACTTTGCAAAAAAGACAATAGAAACTATTTTGTACATTTAAACAACATTAAACCCCTCAGTTGTTAAGGCATTAGAATCATCTTCTTCATTTTCTTCACAAGTCCACTTCTGACAGGACTTTTTCTATTCCAGATATTGTAAGTCAATTGCTACAGAGCAATAAGAGGACACCTCAACTCTACCCCATTTTATACTGTGTTGCTTGTACTCTTAAGTCACAGAACAGCAGGCTTTGATTTGTAGACTAACAGAGGTGGCTGAGCTCATACAGGAGTACCCCTGCAGCCACAACCTGGTATTTCATGTTCCAACACTCATTATCTTGACTTTTGTGAACCCAAGGCTTAGAGGCAAACCTTCTTCATTTTCATACATACAAAATGACCAACTCAGCAAAATGAGCGGTCTATACTGTGAGTCATGTCTAAATTGAATATCACATCCCTCAAATGCAAGTTGTTGGCTCTGCCTCATAGGACTGAGCACTTATCTAACCCTGGAACTGTTCAAGGCCAGGTTGGACAGGGCTTTGAGCAACCTGGTCTAGTGGAAGGTATCCCTGCCCATGGCAAGGGAGTTGGAACTGGATGATCTTTAAAGTCCTCTCCAAACCAAACCAAACCAAACATTTTATAGAGTTTACTTTATGGCTCAATTTATTATAAGAACCTGCTTCAAGGACTGCTTTTAATATAGCAATATATGTGTTCAGGTAGTTAATGTCTTTATAGAGATCACACAAAAAATAGAGACAAACCCAGCCTTTTCATGATGCATAACTGACCCAAAATAAGCTACTTGAAGTGTATGTAAAATAAAAGTGGATACAGTAATGAAAACAAGAGGAACCAAACCCAATTGTAATATTTAATTAAATTAGTGTGTCTAGGCAATATTGAATATGATATGCAAAACAGGTCTTTGAACTCTAGCCCTTAAAGATTAATTTGTGCTTTTTAGTTGAGCACATGCTTAATTTTAGGTATATGCAGAAATGCCTCTGAAATTAAGTTTAAGTATGTCCATATTTTCCTTCATTGGGGACTAATGTCTGAACCAAACCCATGAAGGGGATAAACTGCTACTACAACTCGTCTCAGCTGGGCAAGTAAATGTTTTGGGTTTTTTTTCAGTTTGAATTGAGAGCTTTTTACAAGTGGTTGAAAAAGGCTATTTCTTTGACTCCAGTCCATATTTAATTTATTAAAATTGTGACTAGGGGCTTTAAGAGGTATTTCTTCTATTTGCATGATTGCGTTTTTGACTTTAACTAAGCAATTACGGACTCTCGGGTAAATGTTTGTCTTGTCAGTATTATGGTAATTGGTCACAAGATTAGATATTTAGAGCCTTTTCTAAATATTTAAAATGTCTGTCAATTTAAAAATTCAAGTTATTGTAGGTAGCTTTGGGAAACTTATCATAGAGCTTTTACAGTCTATCTTTATTTTCAAAGTGTATTTTATGTATACCGAGAATGCTAAAAATGCCTTACCCTTACTGAGGCCCTGAAGTGGACAACATAATAAAATTTTATCTGATTAAATTGCAGTCTCTCTGCCTTGCTATGCCTTGGCTGGCATACAGATTTTCCAGTGAAGAAACAGATGCATAATTTCACGAAACGTCTCACACTTAAGGATAGTATTCATTTCAAACTACTTTCTTGATTTTGTAGTGTCATAAACAATCTGAATGCTAATGACTTAGATGTCTGTCTTTCCAAATCTCACAATAAAAACCTTTCCTTTTAATGATGAAATTCTACAAGAGAATCATAGTACTTTACTTTGGTCTGACATTGTATCTAATACCAGCTTAATAAAGTTGTGTAACCACAAGATTTCAGCAATATGAAAACTTGGAACAGAGAGTGGTGAGCATATTGAATAGGTCCTAAAATCACAAAATAATGATGACCTGAAATATTATTGTAGTCAAATATTGTACTTCATGTTTTTGTACAAATCCCATTAGAGTCTGAATCCACATATTACTCAATTATTTTTATTTTGTCCTCACTGAAGTAATATTAAATGCAACATGGCAAGAACAAATACAAAAATACATCAGGTAACTTCAGTGTAAAATTGTTACTATGATTAAGCTATTTCAGAGGGAAAGATGACTCTTCATTCCACTTCTCTTATCTGTTTAAAAGTAGCCACAATTTTAGAAACAGTTAAGGAGGATGATCAAAGTCATAACTATTATGCATTCAGGATTTTTTTCCCCTCCTCACATTCTCTCTTACCTGAAATAGATTTTTTCACACTGCCATTTTCTCTATATGGTTCTATTCAATGGGGAAAGCTGGGATAGTGATAGGACTGTAGTCATAAGAAGAGACTCTTGCATTTCATGGGCACTGTAGGGCACTTCATGATAGTTATTCTGTTTGTCCTGAGATCTTTTAATGAGATTCTTTCACAGACCCTTTCATAGACACAACCAGCTCATGAACAACTTTCTCTCCTGTGCACTTGATGGTATTGCAGTTACTTTCCACTCCACTGTTACTTTCTGCTCCACAAGCAGAACTGTCGTGTCTACACAATTTCTTGCAATTTTCAACCGCCAGTACTTCACTACTTCGTCGCATGACTACTGATTAACATGATTTCTGCCTTTATCCCCATCAACTAGTTTTGTTACATTTGTGACTAAAAATTTTTCGGTTTTGTGTTGTATTCTACTGGATCATATATAATTGCTTTTAAAAATGTTCTCCAATTTTCCTATTAATATTTTTGTCCCTATGAGCTCTGCAGGAATAGAATGGGCTGTGGTGTGCCCATGTGGGTCCTATAAAAACAATGGGCCTCAAATCCTCGCCATGAAATCTATCTGGTTTAGTACATTTTGTTTAGACACTTTCTCCTTCCTGTTTTGGTAGGTGTAGCAATGACTACAATTGTGATGAAGCTAGAAGTAGGAAAAGCAATTAAATTTTGTGTAAAACTAGCTTCTAATGTAGTTTAAAAGTTTGTAAATGGTGTCTTCTAGACATAGGTAAATACTCCATGTGAAAAAACAAAGGATGACGTATTTTGAACATTATCACACCTTCTGGGCTTTTAAACAGATTTGTGAAGCCTGTTACCATGCAAGCTATACTTTTGCTTTTGTTTGCCATCAGAGAAACTTATTTGGTGAACCCACAAATAGACTCAAAGAAAAAAGAAATATGCAGGAGTCATAAGAAGATTAATCCAAGTATATAACTGAAGAACCACCCACTGACAAAGCACAGAAGTATAATATACTGCAAATACTTTCACAATGTTTTAATGTCTTTCATTACTTCATTGAATTTATAAGATTTACAACTTCACTCTGATTTTTCAAATTCTCTCCTATTTCATGTATTTGCCTAATCCTGATCTTACTCTCAGGATGAACTAGAAAAGAGCAGCCAACAGTGCTGTAGTTTTCACTGCTGCTTTATTTCTTCTGTTTCAGAGAATAATTTCTCTTCTGGTTTATCCACTAAGCATCTAACCTATACAATTAGCCACAAGGTAATAATTTATAGTAGCCAACCTATTTATCATCTGCTCTGCAAGAAAAAAAAAATTGGGCTCTCTTCTAAGAATAATCATCTTCCTGAAATTCACACAAAGGGGGTCATATTTAGTGGCAGTCCTTTTTGTGTAGAGTAAATTGACTTTCTTTCCAGAGTGAAAAGAAGAAGGCAGTCTGCATATTGCCTTTATTTCATTCCCCAAAGCTCACTTGTGTGCTGCTCTATGGACTTCAATATTCCCTAGCAGAAGAAATGAGAGGAAATTCATCCAGGTCAAACCTGTGCTCTAAATTACATTTTGCATTTTTAGCATTGCACTGACACATATACAAATAAAAACTGTAGAAACAAATTATCACTTCCACCTTTGTTTCTGCTTTTTGCTTCTTTGTAGGCATTTGACACCTTTGACACATGGAGGAAGATTCCTTCATTCAAATTTACATGCCTCTTCTATAATCCCTTCACCTGACTTGGTCATCCCAGACTCCCTTTGCAATCCCAGAGTGACTGAGTCATTGCCAGGGTAATTCAATTTAGCCCACAGCAGATGTCTATGATAGATAAGATGAATCATGCTCTAAAAGAGCTTGTTATTCCCTGTTGACAAAGTGGACAGCTGAGAATACAGGTCCAGATGTAGATCTTCATAGTGTGTGGACAAGCACACTGAATCTAAGGCCAGAAACCTCCCCAAGATGCCTCTGATGTCCAACAGAGAAACTAATGTGAAATCTATCTATGTCTTGTTAATTTACTGGTTGAACTAAAGATCTCTTGGTTCCCACCCTATGTTTGGGAGGATTTTCCATGCTCAGTACAGAAGGTTTTTCCACACTCAGTACAGTAAAATCACTTAATTTCCATCTCAAGATCTTGCTGTTAGAAACTTCTGTTATTTCTTTTGGGTGTTTAAGCTGAAACTTTGTTTTGTCAAGATGTCTCACTATATTTTTTCAGTACCAATCTCTTGGTGGAGGCCTGTGAGTTCTGTTTTGTAACAAATATGGATGAAGAAACATGCATTGGTTTACATGATTAAACCAAGGATCCAAAATCCAGCAATCTATGAAGTATTCATCACTTCATAAAACATAGACAGTATTTGTAAACCCACAAATGTGTGCTGTGTTCTTGCTTCCCATAGTTTTACTTTGAAGGCTTGTACAACATAAGATGATGTGATACTGTTCTTGTACTCCTTTTTTTAATTTTAGTTATGTCGAAATGCCAGGCAGCAGTACTTGAAAATCCTTGTTTTTCTATGTAGTCTTTCATTAAGATCTTTATGGAGTTTTTGTTTTCTTTTAATATATATAAATGAATTCAAGTGAAGACAGAGAGCCTTGCTGAATATTCTGAGTTTAGGATGAAATTCTAATTTACACATCTCAAATAAAATCCCATCATGCAATCATTCCTGGTTTGAGTAGCTGCAAAATTATAGTGTCAGTGAAGCTATTTGCTCATAAATTACTGGAGTAAAAAATATTGCTGCTTTTTGTTTATACATGATAAAAAGAAAATGATTTCTGTACCCAGAAGTGTGTGTATATATATTTTTCCTCTTTCTGTCAGGCTGGTAATCCCCTAGACACCGAGTCAGCAAGAAAATCATTTCAGTGGTGTTCATTAATTTTCAGGAAGTTCTCTGAACTAAATTGATAAAAGAAGTATGTTATAGGTGGAATAAATTTTCCTTAAAGTTATTCACCTTTTATTCTGAGGCTCAGAATGGAAATTGCAGGATTTTTTTTCCTTTTTATCAGACTACACATTATCATAAGGTTGTAGGAGTCTTGTAATTACAAATATTTTTTCTATAAAACAAATGAAATACAAGATTTGACAAGTATATCCTGTTCTGTGATTGAGTTAATTTCTGGATCTCAAACAATGTCTTTGTGTGTTAGATATGCTTCCCATATAAGCTGTCTAACAACTATCACTGACTTTTTGCTGCCATATCTAAAAGAATCACCATTTTGTGGTGAGAGGTAATCCTTCATGTTAAATCAACTGATGTATCTGGAAAAAAAGCAGACAACTTCCAGGCAAGCAAGCTGTTCTTCAAGGCTCCATGTGGCTCAAAGCCTTTCTGTTTCATTGTTTTTCCAGCCACATTAGCTGGTCTCATAAAAATCTTGCTTCTTTTTACAGACTTTGCTTTGTTCATGTCTTTTCAATGTCAGTGCTGTGACAGCAAGTATTCTACCCTCACAGAGATATCTATATGAATTGGGGGCACACGGCACAGAAAGCTAGCCAGACTGTGCCAGAGGAATTTGTACCCTAACACATCTATTCCTGGAGTGGAAATGCTCTGCTTATGAAACCACTGGTAGCTGGTTGGACCATGCTCCCCTGGGCAGCCAGATACACCTCTACTTCCCATCCCCCAGTACTCCAGCTCTCTCTCTGCCTCTCTCCTCTCCCCTTTAACACAATGACAGTATTACTAACTGCATGTGCCAGTCTTAAAGGAGTGTGTATGTGTGTGCCATATTTCCAGCTGTGCCTACACATCTTTCTGGGAAGGATCTCAGTGCACTCACCATCCTTTGAAGTTGAAGCACCCAGTGACTTAGCTGAAAGCCTTGCTCTGCTGCAGACTGTGTGAGCTATAAATCTCTGTCTCAGTGGGTTTCAACGCTTATTTTATTAGTGCTCCAAATATTCCCAGAATAATAGCAAATGAAAAAATCTCAATACAGAGTGAAAAAACCCAAAATTTCCCCTGAAAAAAAAAAACAAACCACAAACAAAAAAACCCAAAACCTACTAGTAACTTAACTAGTAAACTTAAATTTAACTGGTCATTTAACTAGTAAGCATTACTGTCAAAATTAAGTGTGTATTAAATTCTTGTTAATTCTGCTGAATTTTGACACCAAAATGCTTTTCTGAACTGAGACTCTCCTTGTGATGAAAGGTCTCAGTGATGGAGAAAACAAAGTTGTAAGTGGAAAAGCAGAAAATATGCAGCTGGTCTTCAAATTAGAGGTACCACAGGTGATCTGGCTACAAGGTTCTGAAGGGAGGGCCAGAATAGTATGTCAGCTCTGTAGCTTCATCCTCATGGATCTTTAATCACACGGAACTTTAATTTCCACAGAGACCTTCTGTCTTCTGTTATGACATTTTTGTTCAGAGTACTCTTTTTATTGATATCAGTAACAGGGAGTGTAAACATGGCCCTGAGCCCCAAACCAACATGAAAACATATGATTAACAGGACCCTGACACAATGCCTCTGGCTTAATTAGCACTATTTCCTGTGTGCTTCAGTTGCTATTAGGGGGCTGTATTAAATGTATTAAATGCCTTGCCATCTCTCCACACTCCCGCCACCAAAAAAAAAAAAAAAAACAACCACCCCAAAAATAAACAAGAAAAAGAAAACCAAACAAAAAGAAAAGAGAGAGAGAGAAACAGAAGGAATTGTGTAAATTACTTATTTTTGATGCATGATACCTGGAGAATATTAAAGAAAGACAATATCATAATGTTTCAGAGGAAATTACCTGTGCTGAAAATTTTCTGCCTGCATTTTGACCTTTGTACTGAGCAAAAGCTGTAGTTTTTGTATTTGGCTAAATTTAGATCAGACAATTCACTCTTGAATTCCTATCAAGGTGGTAATATTTATTGGAGGATTTTTTTTTCAATTTCCTACTTATATGTTAGGAGAATATTTGCTTTGTGTCTCAACTATGTGACCTTACTTTCCCATAAAAGGAAAAAAAAAATCTCAAGGGGTGTAAAACTCCTGACTTTTATTCCATACCCTCAGGACAATTTTAAAGATGTCAATGTACAATTTCTCATGTCTAGACATTACTTGGTTGTGTCAAGCATAATTCTTTATAAAGTGTCAGTGAGACCTGCCAGACTGATTGCCTTAAGAAGACAGAACTTTTCTCTTAGTGTTAGAATGCTAAATATTGGAAAAAGGAACATGATTTTCTCCACACTTTTTCAAGACTTGAACTTGATATGAGCAATCTAGGATACAAAGAAAGAACTCGCACTTAACTTGAGCAGAACTCTGTGGTACCATGTTTTCTTCTGCTCCAGTCACATCTGGTTCCTATCTGAGTGCACAAACAATACACTGAAGAATTATTCAATCCATATCTAGGTGTGACATTAATTACTAGTTCTTATTAACATGAGAGCTGCATTGTCATAACTGTTCCTACTGTTGATTCCTACTACCTGATGATTTGGTGATGCATAGCAACATACAGCATGAGATAGTCATCAGAATTAAAGTTCTTCTCTGCAGACAGGACCAGTCAGAGCCTTTGGCCTCAAAACAAATTGTTTTGCAGCTTGGTACAATTCACTGTGCCATCCAGACATAGCAAATGAAACCCCTATCCCGCTGCTCTGGTGAGCTCATCTGTTCTGGGTTGTCACATGGTTTCATTTTAGTGCCATAGGCACCTGGCATCTCTGACTAATCTTTGGCAGAAACTGGGAGAAACTGGGTGCACACTTCAATGCTAAATGGGTCTGCAAAACCTAACTTCCCAGAGCTTGGCAACTGCAAAAGACAGACATTGTTTCAGAACCCTTTGAGATAAATATAAATGTTTACCTCTTAATCCTTAGTTTGATTGTTAGATACTTGTTGGAATGAAACAAAGTATTATAAAATATGTTTTTGCTTGTCTACAAAGATCATGAGAAAACAGAGATGATTTTATTATTTATAAACTTTGTGAGGCTTTGTGCTTCTTATTGTGAGATCATATTTAAATCTATTTCTTTGCTATTTGCAAGGTTTCCTATGTCTTGTCTGTTTTTCATTTAATGGAATCAGAGTCTCTTGCCAGATTTCTGACTCACTGAAAAGCCTTTCACACAGGCTGCCATGTAGTTAAGAACCTGCATTGTATAACTTTGAGAAGCTGCATTGTGTTCAGAACATTCTGTTTGTCAGACAGTCCTGTACAAGTTTGGATCTAATCATCTGGATGACTTGGACTTGTTGACACTAAATTTGTGATGAAATTTGAGGTTTACTGTAGCCAATTACTCGCCATGCCAACAATACAGGCTCCCCTTCTTTATCTTATTTTCTTAAAATCAGGATATCTCTGTCCAACAAAACTAGTGGAACTGAGCTATGGATGTTATTTAAAATGGAAATTAACAGTTACTAGTTTCACAGCATGATCAAGACATATTTTAGTCATACTAGCATTTTTATATTGCTTATCTAATCAGTTGTGCTTTCACTCTGGGTTGCAAGTCTCCAACCTAATTCTCTTGGAATTTGCCTAGCAGCCAGAGCAAAATAGAGGGGTTTAACACTGAAGGTAGTCCTTTGCCACTAGCTGTTTAAGTCTGGATGAATTGCATAGTCTTCAGTCTTAATAGATATCTTACTGTTTGAAAGTACTTCTTTTAGTTCCCACCATAAAGCAAGTTTCACTTGAGTCATGGAAACATTAGTGCTTACTAGACCACTGAGTATTGTTTGTATTTCTTTCCTACTATGTTCCTGTTTTAGTTCCAGTATTCAGAAAGTGACATTTTGGTAAGTTTTCTAGCTCACAGTTTGATGAACTTCAAATAATAAGAAATGCAAATTAAAGGATTTTTATTACATATGCATTATATATAGATAGCTATATTTAAAAAAAAATTTAAAAAAATATTTTAAAAACCCTCCTGTTTTAAAGCTTTCCAGCCTTATATACAGTGCACCACAGTTCAAACACTTCCTTTTTCTCACTGCCTTAACACTGTAATGAACAACAATGCATGAGTCAAAGAAAATGAAGCAAATAACTCTGCACTGAAATGGAAACTTGTCTTTCCATGTATTCCATGTTTAGAATGACAAACACAGGTACTACTTTGATTCCATCTAGATAGTTTAACATGATGGGTAAATTAATGGATTTCTCTTTGCTCATAGCCAAATGAGGAAATAATGAAAAGTGAAGGTCATTGACTGTAAATATGTTAATGATACTAATTTCAAAAAATCGTTGTATACCTTGTAGGTAAGGGAGCACTACACACAACATTTACTTTCATTGAGAGCTTGGGTACAACAAACAGTCTTCTGACTTATGGTATGATTTTAACCAGTGGAAACTGTGTTAAAGAAGTTGTTTAGAAAGAAATAACTTCTGGCTGGTCACAGAAGTGAAGGTAAGCCTGATGGGGGAATAAATCAGATTTTAAAATAAACATAAAATTTTTATGGGAAAAAAAGGTAATTGTAACTGAAGCTGTATAAATAAACAACTTTAACCTCACAGTTCTTAAGGAAAGAGGCTACTGTGATTCCCCCAAGTATGGTGCCCACCATGCATCAGCAATGGTGCTTTTAACTTGTGGAAGAAAACCCTCTAAAAAAGAAGCTGACACCCACAAAAGAGAACAGGAATGCAAGCAATGTTTTAGGTAGCATTATACCTAAACCTTGCCATCTTTTAAAGTGGCAATATCCAGACAAAGTCTCAAGGATTCAGAAATATCTGTGTTTTGCTAACAGGTAATTTTGTTATGGAAAGAGTTTATTCAGGTAACATTATAAACTTCAGCAGGAAGAGCTTTGTTGTTATAATCATGCCCTCATTCTCCACATCTGTCCCTTTATATCTAGATGATACTGATTGAATACCATATGGTTCCATCTCTTCCTGAAATAAAAATAGTTGCTTACATCAAAATCAAGGTAACTCTATTTAGTTTTAGTAACTGTTGTTTCATTTAGGTTAGTAGTAAATGTAAATGCACTAGATTTTTTTTTTGTCTCGTAACAGTTATGCTCATTATCTCCATGGTAGACATAATGTAATAAGTTCAAAACACAGTCATACATACCTCACACATACACCTCAAACACACTTCATAACCTGAAATACCTTTTCATAAGCATGCTCTAAGGATAAGGCAGAAGAACAAAGTTATTTCCCAGGATCTTTATTTGTGATATAGTTTTTAAACCTTTTCTTTTTTTCTTTTTTTTTTCTTTTCTTTTTTTTTTAACCTTTTTTTTTTTTTTTTTTTTTTTTCTTTTCTTTTTTTTTTTTTTAACTTGTACATGAGATATGAAGTTCCCTGGAAACATTTTCGTATGAATGAATTTCACAGAAGTGTGTTGGAGGGCACCTGCATTTTATAATTTCCCTGGATCCCTCCAACTGATGCTGTGCATACTGTTACAAGATTTTGTGATATAATGACTATGCATTTCTAAGACTTGTCAGATTACATTTTTATGGGATAGGATTGATTGATCCAGAAATAATCAGAGAAAATTTACATGAATGCAAGGCTAGATTTGTTTCTCCTAAATCAGATGGTCAAGGGGAATAAATCAGCTCCTGAAGGGCAGCTGACTGGTTTTTGTTGTGTTGTCTCTTCTCCAGGCCAAACAGCCAATTCCCCTCTGGAGCCATTACAGTACTTTGGATCAATAGGATTTCCTCTTGAATAAGGCCCCTGGCTTTTTTGCCTGACCTATGCAGGTGATACCTGAAGGCCAGTAAAAAGTTTTTTGTGCATGCCAGTGTTCCTCTCGCCTCCTTTGACAAAGGTTACACCCAGAACCTTGTTTCAGAGTAGGCAACAAAGAAGGCAAGTCACTTACTACTTGCCATGGTCTATCACTAGATGATTGGACAGTGCCAAAGTTAAAAGAATACTGGAATTTGACACTATCAGTGGCAAAATGCAAATATCTCTAGGTCCATAGGAGGATTGGGAAATTATAGAACAGTTTAGGTTGGAAGGGACCCTAAGGATTACCTAATTCAGATCCCTCTGCCATGGGCATGGGCACTTTCCACCAGACCAGGTTGCTCAAAACCCCATCCAACCTGGCTTTGGACACTTCCAGGGATGGGGAATCCACAGCTACTGTGGGAAACCTGTCTCAGTGCCTCATCACATTAAAAAAAGTGGAGCTAAATAAAACCAAAATATCATACATTAAGTGGACAGTTGGCCTTGCTGTCCAGAGAATGTTTCCTAGGTAAAAAAATCCCTTTGGTGTCTCAGTTCCTCTTCTGCCTCTCTGATTTCACTATTAACTCCAAGGTCAAGATGGTATGGAGGCCAGGGTTGAGCGTGAGTGTTCTATCTGAGACCACCCATTGCTGGGTATTTACATAAGTCTGAGACTCAGCAAGAATTAAGAGTTATCTAGCATTCAGAGAGTTTTAGATTTTGACAGCTGACCTTAAGGGGATTAATTGTAACTGGACTTCTGTAAGGGCTAGGTATATAATTTGGGCAGAGGTGGGAGGGTTCTGCAGATGAACAAAATAGGCAGCTTAAGCATGTATAAGAAATTTCACTTGCCTGAATCTGGATGAATAGCAGATGCTGATGTTGAATGAGGGCTGAGGATAGGCAGTATGAATCATGGATTGATACTTAATCATTTAAAACCTCCAGATGGCTAATTTATGGTAGATGAACTCAGGCTTCAGAGAGTAATCACATCATCGTATTTTAGGTATATAAATTAGATGCCAAATATAGAAAGCTGGTCTTTCTATGTTCTCTCTGTAGCCAACAGGGAGACACTGGTGTTCTAGAAGATGAATCAAAATTAGATTTGTACTCTGGACTCTAGTGAGGTATGCTGGTTTTTTCTGCTTTTAGATGCTGTTTTGATAACTTTTCCTCTATCTATGGTGATTGTGTGTCTATAGACTGTATAAAATACCTCTTTCCACAAACTGAAATAGCTTGAATATATATGAGCATAGCCTCAGGACTGAGATTCCAGAAGGCTGGAAATTAATCAATTCATTCAGAGCCTGGCCTGGTCATGTATGATTACAATGTATAATCCAGCAGAAATGTATATTCTTTAACTTTTGTCATGCAGTAGACACAGGGAAACTTTTGCTTAGTAACATCCTGAGAAATGAACAGAAGAGGAAATAGTTAATAAAAGCCAAGTAAAATGCATCAATTCATGGTTTCAATGCAAACAAATCTGCCTTTCTGTCAGGTGCACAGGCTAAAGCTGCCTACAGGCAGCTTTAATTGACATGCATAGCATTTGTGAAATAGACAAACCATACAAATACCAACCTTGCCAATGTCACATAGGGCAACATTAACATAAGGATGCTCTTCATTAATTTTATTTTGAATTATACTGGAGGAAATGATGATAAAAAATAATCTTATATGTCCATGTACCTATTCAACATCCTACATGTCCTTTACTGAGGGAAACATATGGTTATAGCTCACAAAAGGAAAATAAAAAATCCTTAGTTTTAGAGTGTAAGGGTGTCTTACAAAATGAACAAATCTTTCAGGAGTATTTTTTCTTACACTGCCAAAAATTACAAATGGTAATAATGATTCATTCACACCTTTTGTTTGAACTTTTGGGGATGGAAACTGATTTCTTTCATCCTGTCCTGAAGAAGTCTATGATCCTAAGCATCTCCGGCAGCATAAAGATTTGAAGCAGATGCTAAAACACTGTTTAGATTCTTTCTGAAATCAGCATCAGGATGTTCATTCTGGACCCCTGCCTATACCCTGT
Source organism: Sakesphorus luctuosus (assembly GCA_013396695.1). Classification (NCBI taxonomy): domain Eukaryota; kingdom Metazoa; phylum Chordata; class Aves; order Passeriformes; family Thamnophilidae; genus Sakesphorus; species Sakesphorus luctuosus. The sequence continues at coordinate 67,104 of VWZD01000039.1, read as the reverse complement.
CAGAGACCAGACCAGGTTATTAGATACTGTCAGTGAGGAAGGCACTTTTTGATAATTAGTATGTGCAAATTCCAGTGACATTAGAAGAAAGAAGAGGTAGTGAGGCTTTCATGATCAGTTAATTGGTGTTATTTTTCCTCCATCTGGCTTTAGTTTCTTCTTGAAGATATGGCTCAGTGTGGAAAGTATAAGAGATCAGTTACTGGATTAAGGTCTTAATAATTCCTTGGCAAATTAAATTTAATGTTTATATGAAGATATATAAAGACACAGTGGGAAGCTAATATGAAATTTCTACTTCACATCATGACCATACACTTGAGGTAATGATGCAACATGTGTGAGCTTGATCTGAAGACTTCACACAATAAGTCTATCAACATTGTGAAGACTCACTATTTTCTGGTTATATATATATATTTCCAGCTCTGTCATTAACTGTAGCTGCCTGATAGTCACAACACCAAGAAAGATACAGTAGTTACTCATCTGACTTACACTCCAAATCAAGGGCACACATCTGCAAAATTTAGACAACAATTTGCTCACATTCCTCACCCAAAAATGTAACAAAATAATTAATTTGAGAAGCATGGTGACATCTTAGACACTGATCTTCAACTTTCACTTTTAAACTGTTAAATCTCCAGAAGACTGAAGACCCTATTAATTTTTCAACCTTCCAAGGTGCAGTCATCAGCTCTCTCACAGTATATATAATTGTCTTTTTATAGTTATAGAGCTGCAGCAATGGAAGATGACAGCTTGTGCTGGTTAAATGGAACCCTGCAGTGCTGTTTCCTGATAACACAGAAGATTATGTATGGCACCTGCACAATCCTGGGATTATGCAAGGCTGGATAAGAAAAGGCAGAGAAAAGCTTGGGGAAAAGAGGATAATCTTCAATCAACTTGTCACAAGAGTAACAGAAACTCTACTGGGAAAGAGCAGAATAGGACCTCAGGCAAGCTTACTCTTTCCAGCTAATTTTACGTAGCACGTCAAAGTGTGATAACCTTGGTATGAGAACAAGCCCAGAGGTGAATTGTTTCCTTCAGATTCACTGAAGTCCTTGTTCTAATTAAACTGTATGTAAACAACTCCACTGCGTGATAGCTCAGGTTTGCTTCTTCATCATTGTGCCTTCCTCTGACATGAAATAGCACTGATAACCCTTGCATCTTGGCTGCCCTATCTTGCATACTGCAACAGTATGCACTGACCTTTCACTGAGTACTTCACTAGATTTCACCACTGTTTTTTCATATGATATCACTTGTTCCATTCTAACCACCCTGCAAGAGTCATAAGCATGCATCTCTCCTTTTGCTCTACTCGATGCTTTCCCAGACACTTGTCTAGACCACTACATTAATATCATCTTCTAAGCCTCCTGTTTCAACAGCTTCTAAAATTTCATCCTCTGGCTCTCTATCTTCCATTCTGTCAATGCTAAGTTCTTATATTATCTCCTTGAGGTCATACATAATCTGTTGCTGCAGATGTTTTTTTTTTTTTTTGTTTCAGCTATATTTTCTATAAACCCAAAGCTATGTTATTTTCTTGGCCTTAGCTTTGAAAGGGCTTCTGCAATGATTAATTGCAATTTAATTTTCAATGTTTAAATAAAAAATTTAATATAAACAGTAATGAAAAAGACTCAGGAACATAGTATATGCATTATTTACACACAGCTATTTTGTGTTAAATAATGTATACTTTTTCACCTCACCTCTTTTAAAATACAGAAAAACTTCTGCTTTCTGCTTGCTTTGTAAGTCCTTCAGTATCAATAATCTCTTATGTTCTAAAACAATCTAAGAAACAAAGAGCAGATCTTTTTAACACACAGAAGTAGTCTGTGGCTTCTTGTCCTGTGTCTGGAGGGAAGTGAATGCTACTCAACTCTTCTAAGACATTTTTACAAGGAATTTCTTCAGCCATGGTTTGTAAGTTAGGGATACTCAAGATGCCTCCACAGGACTATTTCTAGAGCTTGCCATTAAGAATCTGCCTTCTTAGACAGACTTTTTAGGTGTGCCTTCTGAAATGTCAAGGCCTGGATTTATCACATTTCATTTATGTGGCTGATGAAGGTGATGAATCTGTGAGACCAGTTGTCCTGTGCTCACTATATAGTAATTTGAGCAAGATGTAGTGATGTCTATAATGACTATAATGTCTGTAATAAATATAAATGCCTATAACATCTATAATCTTATGGCTTGCTTAGGTACTTAAAGTTTGTGTGATGAATATCTGTTTCTAAAGAGTCATATAAACAGCATATATAGGATGATGGGGTTTAACATTTATATGTCCTTTTTTTCTACCCGAGCCATTGCTGGTTATAGAAATTGTAATCTCATGAAAAGTCTTGTTCAGAAGGGCCATCATGCTTTCCAATAATAGCCAGACAGGGAGTGAGGTGAGAGTAGAGCAGGAATGAATGCAAGGGACAATGTGATAGCAAAAAGTACAACCACCTTTTTCAAGTCTCTGAGAAGGAACTCTGGAATAGGACACAGAGACACAATATTTCCAAAACAAGTGAGTCTTTTTTAAATAGTTTCTCCATGCTCAGCAACATAAATCTAAGTGAAAACTTTAAAAGATTTTTAATAACATCGATCAGATTATATTAGCAAAATAACATGTATTGATGGCAATTCTGCTCTACAAATGGTCTTCTATTTCAACCTCTCTTATTCATTCTATGCCATCTTTTAAAATACTGCTTATTTTTCTATATCCATCTCTAAATTTGTCTAAGAGAAGGAAGCTAAGCTATTTATAATTTTTTAATGTTTTTCCCCACTGGAAAATACTACCGGATTTTCATGTTTTCTTTCTGATAAGAAAATATTATATTCTCATCTCCTTTTATACTCTAGATTTCTCTTTTTTTTTTTCTTTAAAGCAGAGAATATATTGCAGGCAAGAGAGCTAAACTCCTTTGCTAGGTAAGAGGTATCCACTCGAGAGAGCTTTCAAAAAATCAAATCAAGTTTATGAAGTACTATAGAGATTATGTCCTTGTTCTTTTGTAGAAGAAGAAATAAGAAATCAATTTTCTTTGCAATATTTATTTTTCAAATAACAATGCTAAAGCAAACTGGTAGTTTATGTGCAGAACCAGATAATTCTTTCCATATCAAGTAGAACAATTTTGTCAGACTCACTTTGCTGCTAACATGCATGTCATGCTGTTAAATAAAAGCTGACAGAATGTATGACATAACTAGAGTAGATCTTACTTGTAAGGATCAATTTTTTCCTCAAAGAAGTAATAGTTCTGTCTTTGGAGCAGTTTTGAAGCACCAGGGAAAGACAGTACCCTGGCAGAAGGCATTCTCTTAGGCAGTTGAGAGTTCTCAGTGGTGGTCATCAATAATACAGGTATCATTGCCCACATCTCTGTAGAGTACTAACTCTTCCCCTCATGTTTGGGGTTTAACTCCAGCTCAGGCCCACACAAGAGAGTGAGAAAATGCAAAAACTCATGAATTGAAATAAAGACAGTGCATAATGTCTTTGATGATATGGAATATGCCTTTGGTCAGTTGGATCAGCTATCCCATCGGTGTCTCCTCCCAGCTTCCCATGCCCTGCCCTCTTGATGCTGTACAAGAGCTGCTCAGCAATAACAAAAGCTTCCCTATATTATCAACACCATTTTCAGGACAAATCCAAACACAGTCACATCCTAGCTACTGTGGAGTAAATTAACTCTGCTCCAGTCAAAGCCAACACGGCCATGTTGAGTGCCAATGAAAAGTATTGAAGAAAGAAAGTATAATTTTCTGTACAGTCACAATATTTTTCATTCTCAAAGTTTCTTTGTGTATGTGTCACTAAAGCAACCCTGGAACAAGGACTACAAAGGTCTTTTTGTGCCTAACACTGTTCCCATGTAGGCAGCTGAAACATGTATGCATACACAGATACATACACAGACTTTCTGTTGCTAGAAGATGGTGTCTGCAATGTTAACAAAAGGAAAAAAATGAAAACACTTTTGTTCTTTTTTTGTGTTGTGTGTGTGTTTTTTAGTTGTTGTTTTGGACGGTTTGTTTTGTTGTTTGTTGTGTTGTTTTGTTTGGTTTTTTTTTTAAATCATAAAGGCAACAACTTCCTTGAGCATAAAGAACGATGAAGAACAACAGTCACCCCAAGAGGCATAGTTAAGTAGCACAAGGCAGGGGAGGTCAACACGGAATGGTCTCAATTCAGAGCCAACAAAAATTGCTGTAATTCCTCAGCAAGGCGTGTAATTGGAATCATGCACATTGACAGTTTTAACAATTTTACTTCATGCTCTGGAGCAATATAAAAATCGCTGTGATTGTTTATCTGTCCCAAGTGCCTACAATAGTAACCACTAAATCCCAGAAATGGTCAGTGATGCACATGAAGTCACTAGCACCAGTGACAGAGCCACCTCGTTCAACTCGACTTATAGTTAGGGGCCTTGCCAAAGACATCCGATTCCAGACCCAGATTTAATGTGAGTATTGCCTATTACAACCCACATAAGTCTGTGCCTCTGGCATGAGAACAATTGTGCAGTACTCAGGCCTATCCTTTTTTAGATGGAGACTGAGCTTACCCTTGAAACTACAAGTACAGGTTTTGGGCACCCTAGCAAGTTTATTAATTCAGTATTGGTATATGTTCTGAAAGGAAAGCCAGTGGGGGCTTCTTGGGTTTGAGGAACTTTAAGGGTTATCATAGAGCCTGTCAGAAGGTAAAAAGACTTTTCACATGAGTTGGAGCTAGTCTCAACATTGAAGAAATAATACCAATCCTTTGCCTCACCAGCAGTCAGTCTGGAGACAAGCATTCATCATAAACTTGTAAGATGAATGCTTGTAAAAAATCTGAAAATCAACCAAAGAGATTTGTTTCATCAGAGAAGGAAACAGTAAAGATCAGGATCTGAGCAGGTAACAGTAAAGGTCAAGATCAGAGAAGACCTAGAAAGTAAATCCCCAAGCCAGTCATGATAACACCCTTAGCAGAACACTTTCTTTTAGTAGAAATGTGCTTTTTGAAATGTTGCTTTAGAAGGATCAGAGATTCTTGAAGAGAATGAAAGACAAATATTTAAGATTTAAGCTGTCTGAAAAAATTTGGCTTAAAATTTATTTGGTGCTCAACTCTGATCCATATCTAATGAAGTAAACCCCAGGATTACATTTTCATGTCTAATGCAGTGGAAATTGCAAGAATGGAGAAAAATCATAAACCAATTGATATCAGACTAAGTTAGAAGACCGTGGCCTTATTCCTATAAATGCCCTAATACTGGTGGAGAAAGCTTTGAAGCAGCTCTGCTCTTTCTCCTTCCCATTTCTGACAAGAAATATCTTCTGGTTGAGAGCCAATGTGTGGGGAGCACAAAAATAGCATGTGCCTGAAGACATGAGGTATGTTAACCACTGAGTTTTTACCAATCCTTGTTGAGACAGAGTTATGTAAAGCTGCATCGCATATGATGGATCACCTTCAGTGTGCTCAAATGCACAGCTACTGAGACAGGGAAGCCTTGCAAGAACTCTTCATGCTAGTTGCTAAAAAAACTCACTTTACAAGTCAACATGGTCATAGGCGCCTTCTGACCCTAAATAGTGAGTTATAGCATATAGCCATTGAACATGGAAGATGTATAATTAGATATAATTGGTCTTTCCATGTATAATCTCTATTGACTGTGCTGTCAAAGTTTTAAAATCTTGTCTTTTTATTTTCCTACCATCACCTCTTCTTTTTACTCTCATTTCCTTTATGGATGAAGAACTGTTTAAATAACATTTGGACACTGTATTGACATTAAATAGCATTTAAATAACATTTAGACCATTGTATTGATTGAATGAATATTTCTCCAGAAGTAGAGCAAGACTCCTGTGATTCTTTTACAAGGAAAGTTTACCATTTCTGTCTGGTTAGTCAAAATCTTAAATCCTTCTCCTTATCTCTAGAGACCTACAGCAGTAGGTGTTGTGGGACTGATGACTGGCCAAAAGCATAAAAAAATGGACAGTTGTGGCTTGAGACTGAGACCATACTAGTTGGGAGAGAAATGCATACAGGGAGGAGTTTGTCCTGCTGTAAGCCTCAATAGACCATGGAAACAAGTATGTAAACACCTGTTTCAAACACTATTTTTGTAGATACTCATTTGGAAATGGTAAATCAATCTAATACTATTGAGAAGATCATCATTATGCAAATTGTCTCTCAGGGAGCTTAAAATAAGCAAGTCCCTTCTTTCAGGAGAAACATGACTGAACTGTCAAATATTACTTAGTAAGAGGATTATATTGGATTTAATTTTACTTAAGACTGTTTCATAGAGAACAGTTTCTCTCTTCATTTTTAGCAAGCCCTTTGCTTTTTGGATACTGCTTTGGATTCAGCATTAGTCTTAATTGACATAGGTCTAGTTATTTCCCTTGAGTCCTTTACCATAAAGCTCCAAATATCATACAATTATATATAAATAGAAGGATCCATGCACGCTGTAATCCATGTGCTGAGATAGACGGCAGGAAAATAAAGAGAGAACCTGGTTTCTGATTTTAAGCCCATGAAATATATAGGTTGAAACAAAAGATAATCCAGCAGCAAACTTACATGATGGAGATGCCTGATTTATTTTCTGTTTAATTCCCTTTCCAATGATTTCCAAAGAATATCAATGTGTAATCCACAAAGCAGAGAGTTGGGAAATAAATCAGTTGCAAGAAGTTGTGTGAATTGAGTATTAAGAAATCTAAGTAAAATCATGAATACAAAAAGAAGGGAAATCAATGAGTAGAGGAACAATTTCAGTCACACAATTCAGTCTCCTGAGGTGTGTTTTGGGCATTAGCAGAGGTTCCTCTATTTTGATCAAATGTTACATCAGACTATAGCAGAAGCTTATCTCTGAAAAAGGGTACACATAGGAGTTTTCTCAGGATGTTTTAGGACAAGACAACCACAAATGTGTAAGTCATTAATTTGCTTCTGCACTTTGGATGAATTAAGTTCACAGCTGTCTGATGAATAAGAGGCAGGTACAGAAGGAGATGCAGTTAGAGGGTCTGGAACACACACAGGAGGCAAGTGGGTCTGAGGTAAGAATTAATTTGTCCTTGGGAAAATGCTTGTTGGCTCTAGTGAGAAAGCATCCAGAAAAGATAAAAAATGTCATTATTTACTTTATTCCTCTACCCCTTCTGTGTTAGTACAAGATCCTGCTTTATGTTTCTCAGAGCTAAAGGGAGGAGTGAAGAAAAGAGGAAAACTATGTGCTTGTGATATAAACTTGCTCACCCCTGTAATACTGAGGTACCTGTACAGCCCATGATGGAAGTACCTGATCTGTATTTTCTAGCATCAGCTAGTTAGCCGAGAACCAAGAACGCAACTAAGTTGGAAAGAGATTGCAATAAATCAACAAGAAGAAAGAATTCCAGATTAATTTTGACTAATTCTGCAGCATTATGCTTTGCCTGTCTGACTTTTACCAGCATGAACTTCAAAGAGTTTCAAGCAGCATCAGAAAAAATTCATCCCTCTTACTCAGTAATTTCATCCTTCATATATGTCTTTGAAATTCTGTTTTTCAGTTCCAAAGAAATAGATATTATGCAAATTAAAACAATGTAATTCCTCTAGAATTGCCAGATATGTTCAGTTTAAATTATTTGGAGCTACTCAGACATAGAAGGGTTAAAACTTTGAACTTTTTGATCCCAGGAGCATTACCCCCCACTGACTGAGCTAAAGAAGTCCATATGCAATGGATACCAGCTGCATGGCCCAGTCTACACAAGTCCTTCTAGCAGAGAGAAGAGGCTGTGCAATTGTCAGAGTCCTACATGAGCCTTTGGACAGGTGGCTGTGTGAGTGTGGAAATGAGCTGTAAGAATGTACTAGGGGCCCTGGAGGATAAGAACAGGATGGAGGTAAGGCATGGCAAGAGAATTTAGTGTTAAACCTTCATAGCATCTCAGCTTACATCTCTGAAATATCCAAGCAAGGGTTCAGCTTCTCCCCTTCAGTCAACTCCAGCTAATTGTATCCATACTGACAGGATGGGAGTGTGTGGAGTTTAGATATGTCTCTACTCTTCTGGGAACCAATTGTCTAACTATCACCAAGCTTAAGCCAGAGTATGAGCTGGTCCAAGCACATGACAGATGATCAGGGAGTTTGTCATAAAGAATGAGATCCAGCTTTAAGCTGACACAACATCAAAACCACATCACAGCTCTTAGAAGAAATAAGCGCTTTTCTAGTGCAGAGCAGAGTCTATGTAACTCGTACTAAGAAGACCTCAATCTTTTTCTCAGTTACATGGTTATTTTTGATAATGCTTGAGTTCAGGATCAAGGGATGCCCCAGGGAACAGTTACCTTTAGACTGATTTTTTGTTTAAGAGCAATGCTCACTTTGGTGGTACACTGGACAATAAAGAAATATTGACTTAGCCCTTGTCTGTAGCAGACAAAGTCCCACACCCATCACTGGTTATAAAAACACCAATCTACAAAATAAAAAACTGTGGGCAAGATAGTTGGTGCTTCCCAACTAGCTGATAGATATTAGGCACTGACATTCCTAGTGGCAATGCCCTGGTCATGCTCAAATATCTGTTTATAGACTAAGAGTCAAGAATTCATAGCTAGTATGAACAGTCTGTTTGATGTAGTTTTGTTAGTTCAGATATGACTATGATACAAAGAGAAAAAATACAAAAAATGTTACAGTAATTATAAAAATAACAAACACAATAATTTAAAAATGCTATACACATCCTTTTTCCTAGTGTTTTTTCTACTGTTCCTGAGTGTTAAGCTCAGTTGTTCAGTTCTGGGATGGAGTGAAGATGTTGGGTTGTCAGCACCTGTATTTTTTCACCAGGAGGAATACTGAATTCATGTTTCATCTTTGTGTTTCTTCATTCTAGGATCCATTTTAGATCATTTTGATGTTTGTTAATATACTTTTACACCTAGTTCTTTCTACATTATTCTGTAATTCCACATTACATCTGAACTTACTATAGATTATGACCTTTACATGCATTAGTTATTACTCCTCTATCCCTAAAGCCTATCATTGACCAACTCCAAGACTGCATTTTTTTGACTAATTATTTGTGTGTTGTTTATAACCATGGGGTACACAATACCAGGCTGTGTCCCATCTCTTATTATTCCACAGCTGCACTCCTCTGAGACATATCACACCTCTCCACCTCTCAAGTCCTCCTCTGTCACACCAAGCCTGTATTTCTCTAAACAACATCATTGATAATTGTTAATTTTTGCTATCTGTATAAAATTATGGTCATACCTTGCAAAGATAACAAAACCAAACCAAATTATCCATCAACACCTATAATTTAAACAAATTGCTGTCACAGATAAACTGATTAAATAAAGGTGCAAGCTGGCCAAGTTCAGGCAGAGCAAGCCTGGTAGCCGTCACTCTTGAGGCCTTGCAAACTCAGCAAAATCCTATAATGTGTTACTAGCCATGGTAATTGTGTATTATGGGACTACATAAATACTCACTACACATGGTTTCCTCTGTGGTGATTTTAGTACAGGCTATCAAAATCAGAGTCTGGAATGCACAGACTCAAAGGAGGTAACCCAGATCATCCCAGTTTCCATTGATCCCAAGATTTCCTTTGAGAGTAATTTCTAACCCCCCTTTCTATAGACTTGTTCCCAGTTCATTTGAGGATCTGGCTTTATGTAAGGAAATGTGTCACTAAACCTCATTCAGGATAACTAGGACAATCTTTTCACAGAAGCCCAATATACACCAAATGCCTGGGCTGGAAATCAAACAACATCGTCTTACAGAGATTATAAATCCTAGTTTTCAATACAGGAAATTTTATGACAGTAATATTTTAAGGCATAATTGTTCAAGACGATGGCAGTACATATGACTACTGGCCCATGTGCCTTTTAATTCATGCTGGTAGTTGACAATGTGCATTATAGTGATTTAATGGTATATTTATCACAAACAGCATTGTCTAATGAATGAATACTTAATGAGCCACCATTAAGCTTAAAAGGGCCATGTTTCAAACCATTAGATCATTACAGTAATAAGGTATTTTCTACTGTACAGGAATTAAAGCAAGCACAGCAGTTCTTTGAAGCCAGATGACTGCTTAAGGCACAATAAAAAAGAAAGCAGAATTATTAATTCAAAGAAATATAAACCCAAATCTACTACACAGAGAAAAAGCAGCTTTGAATTTGGGGGTTTTTCTTTTTCTTGGTAGCATTTGCTGGTTTGGAAAGAAGCAATTTATATTGGCAAGTTTTGATTTTGACTACTGGCAATGTAATAGATCGTCAGCCATTACTTGTCTATTCTGTTAATCTCTTTTGTTAGCCTTACCTTTGGATTGTATTGAAATTAGCTAAAAATCATAGCGTATGAGTCTTTTAATTAGGATTTTCCCTTTACTTGTCTTATATTGCTTGGTCTCTTGCTGGAGGCCCTTTAATACTTTAGTTTTTGAAGAAAACACATCCCAGTGCATAAGGCAATAGAAGCTGAGAGCTTGTGAAACATGTATGGTGTGGTAGGATTGAAAGTTATCTGAAGAATTATGTAAAGGAGATATTTAGATGCCTAAATAGATGAAAAATGGGCCGATGGGATCTTTAAAGGTGCTTGAGTTATGTAAAGTTAAATATGAGGCTGAATGTCCATGGTATGTCTGTTTCCCTGGGTGCATATCCAAACAAAGCAATGAAAGATTTCCAGTCAAAAGAATTAAAAAATTATGACTGTGGGTACTTTTATTGAACTTCTGATTTATCTACAGACTAATAATTTATGTGTAACCAGAGTTCATAGAATTCAATGAAATACTTTCTACTGATTTAATATACTTGATATCAGGTTTTCATAATTATAGTAAGTTATTCTGAATGAAGAATTAATCTCAGAGAATTATATGTATTTGCGGATCATATGTGAGTAGAAAATGGGCACAAATTTTAAATTATTTGCTATAAATTATTCACCCAATTATATTGCATCTTAGATAGACAGATACGAGAATTACACATTAATAATTATGTATCCCACATAACCATTGGCAACATGATGAAACAGATTTATCATGCAGGATCTGTCCATCAGTAGAAAGATTCACTGTGTAGTATTCAAAATACTCCAAGTCACCAGTTATGAACAAAGAATGCCTGGAAGCTGGCACTGTTTGAAAATAAGATCAATGATGGAAATGGTGTGTGTCAGAAGTAGCATTTTTAATATATTCCTCTTCTCATAGTTCCTCTTCTAGAGCCTATGTCAGTGTAGTTATTCTTTTAGAAAATGTAGAATAGGAAGAGATGAATGGAGAATATTTAGGCATAAACCCAGCCTTCAGCTGTTCTATTCTCATAATTTCCTATAAGGAAACTTTAAACCTAATGCTGTCACTTATTAAACCCTTGATGGAATGAATTTCAAAATTTCTTAATTTCATCAGACCCTGGATCTTCAGTGTGAGCTTAGGACACTCGTAATTTCCCTCCATCTGGCTCAACCTCAATTTGAAAAAAAAAAAATAGAAACAGCCATGTCCAACACATGAAATAAACTTCTTGTAGATTTAAAGGAGCAAGCAATGAATTTTAAATTTAAGAGTGCCTGCTACACTTTTTAAATTTCACACTTTGCTGTGTATGCAGTCCTCTGTGTGTGCGTGGCTGAGTGCGTGATTACACCTCTGTGACACGGCTCAGCGTGCATGCACAGGGATCTCTCTGCATTCCTGCACCACATGCATTCACAGCTTTGTGTTTTCATGGCTCTGGGGGATGCTGTGGCTCTGTGTGCACACACTGGTGTGCATGTGGGCACAGATGTCCCTGTGTGTACCTAGAATCATAGAATACCATGAGAAGGAACACACCCACAAGAATCATAAGTCCACCTCCTGGCCCTGCACAGGACAGTCCCAAGAATCACACCATGTGCTTGAGAGCATTGCCCAAACACTTCTTGAACTCTGTCAGATTTTGTTCTGTGATCGCTTCTCAGGGGAGCCTGTTCCAGTACCCAACCATACTCTGGGTGTGTTACAGGGTGAAGGAAGAAGGGGGTAACCTCATGCTGTGGACATATGCAAAATAAAAACTTTCTGTGAGTCCTTTCCAAGCTAAATATGGTACAATTATTTAATTAACTGACCTAAAGAGTTATCTTTAAATGGTCATGAGATAATTCAATCTTCATGCTGCATTAGTTCTCAGCAGAAATGCAAGGAAATTTTAGTTATAGTGTTTAATAGTGTGGTGAGGGCACTATTAGAGTGTATTGTATGGACTGTTTTATTGTAATGATTTCACATAATACCATGAAAAAAACTCCAAATCATCACCCCCAGGATTGTACAACTTGTCACTGTCATTTTCAATCTTGTATAATGCCATCTCTGAATGTGTGAGTGTGCATCTGCAGAGATAAAAATAATTAAAATGGAAATTCAGAACTTTCTGTGTGGATATACAAAATGTGGGAGAGGGGAAACATGTTCTGATATGGTACTATTCTGCTCCCTTTTCCTGCCTGTGTCACTTGACATGTGTGTGTCTGTAGATATTCACAGCCATGTCACAAACAAGGCTAGAGAGCCAAGCAGAAAAGGTGTAATTCTCACAGCAGATCTGGAGGACATAAGAAAATTGGCTTGCCAGCAGTGCTACTGAGCCTGCCATTCATCCCAGATCCATGTATCCCTGTGAACAAATTTGTGGACCCTGATATAGCTGAGAGTTATGAACCAAATCTTTACCTTTATCAACAGTCTGGATGAGGGGATCAAGTGTACCCTCTGTCAGTTTGCTGACAACATCAAGTTGGGCGGGAGTGTTGATCTGATGGAGTGTAGGAATGCTCTACAGAAGGATATGGACAGCCTGGATCAACAGGCAGAGACCAATTGTATGAGGTTCAACAAGGCCAAGTGCTGGGTTCTTCACAACAATCCCAAGCAGTGCTACAGGCTTGGGGAAGAATGGCTGGAAACCTGCCTAGCAGAAAAGAACCTGGTGTTGTTGGTCTGAAGCAGCTGAACATGAGCCAGCAGTGTGCCCAGGTGGCCATGAAGGCCAATGGCATCCTGGCCTGTGCCAGCAATAGTGTGACAAGCAGGACCAGGACAGAGATTGTCCCCCTGCACTGGGCACTGGTGAGGCAGCACGTTGAATCCTGTGTTCAGTTTTGGGCTCCTCACTAAAAGAATGACATTAAGGTGATGGAGCATGTCCAGAGAAGGGTAAAGAAGCTGGTGGATGGTCTGGAGCACAAGTCTAATGAGAAGCAGCTCAGAGAGCTGAGGGTGTGTAGCCTGGAAAAAGGAGGCTCAGGGGGAACCTTATCACTCTCTACAACCACCTGAAAGGAGGTTGTACCAAGATGGGAGTTGATCTCGGTGGATGGTCTGGAGCACAAGTCTAATGAGAAGCAGCTCAGAGAGCTGAGGGTGTGTAGCCTGGAAAAAGGAGGCTCAGGGGGAACCTTATCACTCTCTACAACCACCTGAAAGGAGGTTGTACCAAGATGGGAGTTGATCTCTTTCCCAAGTAACAAGTGACAGGACAACAGGAAATGGCTGCAAGTTGCACTGGGATAGACTGGATATTAAGAAGAACTTCTTCATGGAAATTGTTCCATGAAGAATTGGAACAGGCTGTCCAGAGAAGTGGGCATTGGAACAGGCTGCCCAGAGAAGTGGTTGATTTGCCATCCCTGGAGGTGCTTAAAAGACATGTAGATGTGGCACTTAGGGAAATGGTTTAGAGGCAGACTTTGCAGTGCTGGGTTAATGGTTGGACCTGATGACTGTAAAGGTATTTTCCAGCATAAGTGATTCTGTGATTCTCTGATTATAAATTTCTTTTATACAGAGATACTCTGCCAATAGATTCACTTCACATAGGTTCAATACCTGCCTAAAGTAATGCAGCATCCACATATTTTCATGATTAGTGGGTTAGTTTATTAAATTCTCAATGGTAGAAGCAGAGAGCTATGACTTAGCATAGATTCAAACCACTCAGAATAATAGGGTTGCAATGTTGAACTGGGTTTTAATTGCTGCTCAGGATATTGAGGATGAAAATAGACAGAGAAGGACAGAGACTTGCTGCTCATGGAAGCATGCTACTGCTATTTACTGCCTCCTCTTGTGCTTGGGCCTGCAAAGACTGCACTGAGAAGAGATGGCATCAGTTTTTCTCATTCCTTCCTGTTTACTTGTCCTGCCACATCTCACCTGTATAGGAAAAGAGAGCAGCTTTTAGTTAGCAGTTCCTTTCTTTCCTCTGAGGGATTTGGAAGTGTGGGCAGTCCACACGGGAGACTAATGAGACTTCTCACGGACCATTACTCCCAGAGCGGGCATGTGGAAGGACTCACAGCTGAGCCTGTAATTAATAAAAGAGAAGAGTGAGGTTGACTGGCGGGCGGTAAGGAATCATTTCTGTGGAGGAAGCAGAAGGCCTGCATTTGGATCCAACACAGTGATGGAGCAACTCTGCCACTGCTCACTAATAGGTAACAATTGCAGCTGGAGGAGTTGCTGGGAACAGCACTCCTCAGCTGCTGCCGCACATCTGCTCAGCTGGGTGGCCCCAAACCTTTTCCTCCAAGGCTCTTGCAACTGCCAAAAAGTCAAGCTCTGCCTCCTGAAAATTGTCAGGCAAGAACGCACATTCACTTGTTCCCATTGCTGTACTTCCCAGTGACATTGGAGAGGTGAGAAATATCTGACAGCTGTAACTAATAAAAAAGACATGGAAAGGGAATAAGAAAAAAAGTAAATGATAGGCACAGGTGATCAATACTCATGGCCAGGTGTGTACTGTTGGTGAAAAGTAGGTCTCAGCTTGTTCTCAGCTGCAAACCTCTGTACTGCTCAGTTTGCTGTCCTGTAAAGACATGACCTCGAACAAAAAACAAAGCAGCAAGCTCTGAAATCACTTGGAAACTAACTGTGTTCAGCTTCCCGACACAGTCATCAGCTTTTGTTTGGACCTTGTCTTGTTTGAGATAAGTCGAGTGGTAAAAAAATAGATGGCAGTGACTTTCCCAAGTCTGTCATCAAAATGTAATTCCTTGAAGTTTAGTCACACCAAGTTGAGAAAAAGCAGCAAGGACAGGCAGAAAACAAGGGTTTGGACTGTTCCGGCTAGTTCACATTTCACAGTGATGTTCAGCTCTCACTGAAGACAGTGCCCCAGCATTAAGGATCTTGGTTTGTCCTTCCAGATATGGAAAACCACCTATAAGGAAAGGGACTAGGAACTGATTTCTTCAGATTCATTTGAATAGCAACATTGTAGGAAGAGCAGCTCCCACACTATTCCAATGACAGAAATGGTTTTGCATTAAACAGAAATCTTGAAGGCTTGTGTGACAAAATCAGTCTTATGACTGATTTCTTCTACATTTTTACTTACTGGCTGTATGCAGCAGTGAAGGCCACGTTAGGCAGAGGCATGTCTAAGCATATGAACACTGAGAGAATATCTGAGGTTCAGTTAACTGGAAATTATCTCAGTGACTCACAGAGGTGCTGAATGAGATGCGAGTCTGTAGCCATCACAAAGCTTTCTTTATTCTTTTGATTAAATCTTCATTGCCTATGAGAAAAAGAATTTGCAGGTAAACCCCAAAAAATTAGGTTCTGAAAAATCAAACTGCATTTTTTCTCATCCCTATATGGGAATAAAGATTTTGTGTTTGAATTGTTCTGTGCTTGAGCAGGAGCATGTATGTGTGTGCACATTGTCTCTGAGAGTCTCACAAGGAGGGGAGGAGATGAACAATAGAGTTAGTTAACAAAGAAGAGTGTATAGTTCTGAATACATCAGGAAATCAAATGCAATTTTTACCTTTCTTTTTGAGGGTAAAACTTCAATTTAAGGAGAATAGCACTCTTGGTTTCCCTTCGCCTCTGCATGTAGGTAGTTTATGGAAAGAACTAGACCTGAAGTGAAGGACAGGGATAAAAGGGAAACACAAGCTTTGCAACAGATGAGAAGATTAGCAAAAATGTATAACTCTCATCTTCATTACAAATTACATAGACCACATGTTGATTAATTCTACTTGTGACTTTTGTTTTAGCTTACCTGCACACATGCTGAATTGTCTTTGGAAAGTCTTTGTGTGTTTATACAAATTGTCAATTGTGACACAAAGGATAGAATAGAAATTTATGTTATAGCAAATAGAAATTCCTGTTTCTATTACCATCTCTTAGAGGTTTCTTTTTGATTAAAACCCCATTATATTGTCCTAGAAGAATTCAGCTGCACCTGAGAAACTGCAGTAAATGAGTTTTAAGTGGACCAGAGTTCATTTCCTGAGGCTGCAGAGAAACTGAAAGAACCTTTATAGGGTGGACAAAGTAATTCTTGGCTTTTAGGGCTATCTGGGTGAAACAGCACTGCTAGGCAGACTTACATCAGGCTTCGATCAGAGCAGGGTAAGAACTGCTTCACAAGAGAGCTGTCAGCCAGAGAAAAAAACCCACACAAACAAACAAATAGACAAAACAATGTAAAAAGACTGATAAAAAGTCAATACAGAAGTTCCTTGTAGAGTTTTACTGATCAAGCATAGTGGCTACTGTGCCTTTGTCTCCTAATTATCAGTTAATTTCTTTATGTAGTTAATAGATGCAGATCACTTGTATGAAGCATGGCCCCTCTCACAATGACAGCTGACTTTTTCATTTCCTCCTAACACAAGAGATTTGAGTTACTTGGTATTACAGAATGTTTTCCACCCCTCCATACTCATGAAAAATATTTTATTAGATTGTAAATGGAGTTGTCTTGTTCTCTGAGGTTATTTTCTGCAGCAGTTTCATTTCTTCTGTCTTTTTCTCTTATTTTGTTTTTATTGGATGCTAAAGGGTAAAATGTAAAACAGCACCAGTGAAAGGAACTAAAAAAACCCATATACCTTTAATATACTGGGAGAGAGAAATTAAATTGTACTTCCAACTCCTCAATATAATAGCTTATACAATGTGAAATGGAAAAAAAAGGATAAACTCTTTTACTATTTCAGCTTCTAGCAGTGTAGTTATAGGTAAAGATGTTTCATGTTTCCCATTATAAATACTCAATTTCCCAGCTTTGCAAAACGTCACAAAAATTCACTCTTGATTGAAACTTACTCAATAAGGTCATAACCTGAGAACAATTTCAGGGAAATGTTGAATGAAATTGGGTTGATGGAAGGTCAGGTAGCTTATTTAAGCACACTGAGTTACCTGGAAATCTAATATCAAGTATTTTATCCATGTTCAAAATACTGAGGTGTTAAAAGACAACCTGCTGTGACAGATGGAATCAACACCATCACAGGTCTTGCCTGTGCCAATTAAAGCATCAGTAATGCATTTTCAATATGCCACATCAAATCCATTGGTAATTTTTAGGAGCTAAGAAATTCCTGAGGTATATATAGAAGGAGGGAGGGATGACAAAGAGCTGGAAATGAGCAGTGAGTGAGTGTGAATGCTCCTCTCAACTAGCTTCCGTCTCTGAGACCTTGTTGTCCCAAACATCGAGTAGCAACATGGGCAAAACTGATCTAAGGATCTTCACCTGCTTCCACTTCAAGCAAATTGCGCTGCAAACTAGAATCATGGTACTATGTAAACACAAATACACACACACATATATACATATACAAACATACACAAATATGTGTACACATATGTATACAAATATATGTGCTTACATAACGGGAATTTTTCTGTTTCATTAAAATCTTTTTAGAGCGGAGGATTTCCCACTCAAAACTAGAACTGCTGAAGCTCCACCTCTCCTATCCAGCCCCATCCTTATTAAAATCCCTATAACTATGCAAGATATGGGTGACCCACAACTTAACTCTGCCCTCATTCAGGCAGACTCTAGCCTTGCACCTTTGTAAGTGAAGTGTTTTATCTAACTATTGAGTTTTGGCATCAGTTTTTTACCTCAGGAAATACTCATTTCATTGTATATCATGGAGCAGGTAAAAATAAGAGACTGAGGATATTTATTACAATTATGTGACTAAGGAACTAAATTGGGGCACAGCAGGATCAGATTAAATGATGATGAAGTACACACTCTTAAGGAACTATGTTTTTGCACTCTGAGTTTGGAAGCATAGAGTAGGTCTCCTTCTTGTAGATTGATGGGTTTATAGCTTGAAGCCAATATGACCTGAAGATCTAAAGCACATTTTCTTTTTTCAAGGCTTTTCCAAAAGTCAGTAGTATAACACATAGAGAGACCAGTGATCATTTGTTATACATGTCTGGTTCTGTGGTCAAAGCAGATCAGAGATACTTCTTTCAAAAATATCTAACTTAGAAATCTGAATTCCATTTTCACAAAGGCACAGTAGCTGAAAGAGGACATTATTTAGGGCTTCAGTGACAGATACCCACATCCCCTTGCTTTTCTTTTGGATTTTTACATCTGTATGAGTCATTTTGTCATCTATCTTTATCCTGGTGCAATGTTTTATTATGTATTGTCTGATAAATACCATTAACAGCCACATGGTACCTGCAAGGTGAAATGGACTTCAGGTGATTCCCACTCTTTGCAGTTGCTGTGAACAAGGGCGGCATCCAAGATATCCCCCACAGTTTGGATGAATTACAGCAATTCAAAGCATTATGCTATTAAAATAGATTAAATTATCTGAGACTAAACCTCATAAAAAGACACGAAGTTAAGGTATTTTTTTTGCTAGTCTGGTTTCATATATCCTGCAGAAAAATTAAGTCCACTCTGCTGGCTTTGCTTCAGAATTTCTTTGCCCATATTAGCTTTTTTATAGTTTGTTTCTTGGTTTAGTTAATAAAATAGTGAGTGAAAATATCACCATGGGAATTGTGGCAAAGAAAATGAATACTCAGTGACTGATGTCTTTTCACATTCAAAGATTTCACTGAAGCCCCTCAAATCTTATTTATTTTTCTGGGCAAGGTCATTTTCTGTAAATTATAGACACAAATGACAACCTTAAAAATCCTCCTTTCCAATAATTCCCACTGACTTCTTACATGAATATGATGTACACTAGCCTTTAATAGGTATGGACTGTAAAATAATTGCATTCATTCTTGTTAAAATGGCCAGTCATTTGCTGAATACATACAATTTGTGGTGGCAGAAGAAAGTTGGTGTTTTTTAATAAGATATTCATCCAAGTATTCATAATGCTATTTAATGAGATTGTATGCAGACTTTAAATATAAAATGTCCAAAATCATCATAGTGAATTATTAACTGCTGATATCTTGGGGAAGAGGGAATTACAATCCTTATTTGCAATGCTGGGAGAAAAGAAAAGAGGAAAAGACAAATTAGATCAACGAATGTGCCACATTTTCATTTCTTAGAGTTTCTCATCTTCCTGCTGAGCTCAGAGGCGGATGTCCTAACAAGCATAATGTTTCATTCTCAGAAGTTCGTCATCAAGATAAGACCTTAAAACTTATCAGCTTTTAAGAAAGCATCATATTTTTGTGATTTTGAAGATGTCGCTTGAATATAGTTGTTATTCTAATCTAGAGCTCACGTTTTCCAGAAGCTTGGCCAAGGCCCACCACATTTCATACATATTGTATTAAAGCATATTTCCAGCTCTGTGGTTCCCTCATTTGTTCATATAACCCTTAGTCTGCAAAAACACATGCTTTCCTCTTATGTCTTGGACAGGTTTGCTAGAGGCTACTCAGGCAGTCCCGTTGGCTTATGAGATGAAAAATTCATGTATGATGCATTTACCTTTTTTCAAAATATGACACTTTTTATGTGTGTGTAGGAAGACTACCTGAAGCATTTTTGGCAGTTTTGCATTGTTCTAATATGTGCTACATTTATAAGTAAGCAATTTTCTAGCAACATATGGCAGGTAGAAAGAAACCTTTCACAGTACTTTGCTTTTCCTTCTAGATAATTTTAATAGCCTATAGATTAAAAAACAAAAACAAAAACTGTAACAGACAATACATAACTCTGTGAAAGAAAAAGCAATTCCAAGCAGCCATAACATGTTGATATATTTCTGTATGGTGTCTGGCATTGCCAGTCTGCAATTCACAGGATTAGAGTCTTATAATACGTCTTGTTCACTGAGATTCTTAGTTCATTGGAAGAAAATTGCAAGTCTAATTCTGTGCTTGTTTAAAAATAGCACAAATAAATAGAAGCTATTATAATATCTGACAAGAAAGTACATCAGTTGCATTTACTAATCTGTTTTGCCTCAGAACCTGTCCCTTACAAAAAAGAAATCCTTTCACTCCTGCAGATCTGATTCTCCAGTGCATGACACACATTTTAATTTAAGGTAATTGTATCTATTTTAATAGCGTTATACTTCAATAACACTAGTGTGGTGCAGTAGAGAGTTAGTCATTATATAATGTAGCTTACAACTGTTCCTGCAAAACAGGCAAAGGAGTCAGAACTTGATCCTGCTTCAACTGCTCTTGTTCTGCAGTCAGTCAGGTCCAAGAAATCAAGTACCTACTTCACTACTACTCTGAGGGAGCATATCTGGCCTCTTGTTTGGGCCCTTTGGCCTCTCCTGAGCAGTGGCCATGCAATCTCTTAGCTCTGGACTCAGCAGTGGCTGGTGGCACCTGCTCAGAGCACAGAGGCATCATTACTGTCAGCACCAGCGCACTTCCTTGTGTTCTTGAGAGGCACCCTCTGATGCAAAGTGACTTTGCTGGGTTGACTTCCCTGAAGTTTTGCTAATAAAAGATAGTGACAAATTATGCAAATAAACAAAAGAGATACCAAAGTCAAGTATCATTACTGAACCTCCTTGGTACCCATAGCCACTGCTGGGAGTACTGAGCAAAGAAATAATCTGTTCTCCAAGCTTTCAGCAGCCCATGCCACTTTCTACAATCTAATTTACTGACACTGAAGAAATGCTTTTATTAAAGAATAAAAGAATAACATTGTTTTGCCATTACTTTTGCCATTACTGAGAAATGGATTAATTATGGCTGAGAATAAAATATACTCAAAGCAAAGGGTGGGTAGTGCAGCATGTTTCTGTGGCAGCCCATAGGTTTTCTGAATGAAAAAAATATCATTGAAGGACAATAGAAATGTAGTGATGTCACTGAATATAGTGGTACCTTCTTTCTATGGAAATGCTTTATTCTCCAGAATTAATATTGTGAGTAATTCTTCCAAATCAGATATATAAAACATGCTAACCTCCTAAATACAGATTATAATTAAGTTTCTTCTGAGCTTTCATGAATTCATAATCAAGACAGCAATAATTTACTCGGCATAGAAAAGAAAATGACAAAACACACAGAGGGAAGCCTAAACAATTGCTCTGTTTGTTACTGCTGGAAACTTAGTATTCGATAAATTAATTAGTGAAATATTCAAAATGGCTCTGTATATGATAACAGAGTGGAGCTGTCTGAAGTTACTTATGCTGGTATGTCTGGTAGTTCCTAACAGCTACAAAAATACAGCTCTTTGGGTTAGATTTACTAACATTTTGCATCAGCTCAGAAGCCAAAAATAGCACTAATAACTTAAATGGTGATGTTTATACTGGTACAAGATAAATGAATGTTATAGGAAGTCAAATCAATTTGGTTTGTCTGTTTGTTTGCTTTTTAAAGCACTGGGTATATCTCACATTTTGGATAGATTTTTTTTTTAACTGCTATTTATGTAAGACGTTCTTTATACTGTGCTTCAAAAAATCCCTCAGGTGTGTTCAGGCAATTGGTTGTGTTTGTGGAAGGTGCTTATCCTCACAAAAGAACAAAAAGACTGCTGATAAGCCATTTAATTTCTAACTTACATCCCAAATTTCATTCTCATTTTTTGTTAAGATTAGTTTGATTCTGGCATTAAAATTTATGTCTAAGTAAAAGAGAAGACTACAGTTTGCATAGTCTGGGTTCTAGCAAATCCACTTTTTAAATTGAACAGTGGTTCTTTTTTCATAGATGCAGAAACACACAGTGTCATGTGAAANGGGCCACCCCAGCAGTATACCACTGCCATGTAAAACTTAACTAACAGAAGATTACTAAACAGAAACACAACAGTTGAACACCACATGAAAACACACTCTGTAATCCAAAAGAAAAGCAACAGGAAAAATATAGCCACTTCCCATTAACACCCATACACCCAGTGAGCTATAAAAAATTATAATTAGTGAAGCATAGGAAGATAAAGTAAGAACTTAGTTGCTTACCCCTGCAATGTTGATGGAAGGGGGGAGACAGGGTAGCTCTTGGGTTGCCCTCACGGAGGTGGAAGTTTTTCTCCCCAAGTTGCAGTTAACCTGCACTTCTTTTTATACCTTTTTTTGCTTCAGGTGGTTGTGTGACTAAAGTCAATCTTTTGGGGAGGTGATGCAGATGCCTGAGGGAGGATGGCCCCTTGAGTAGTCATAGAAGATATGGCAAAGGAGAGACATGTCATTCCTTGAACAACACTCCATCCTTTGTTAATCTTATCAGTTTAAAAGTTTTTGTTCTGTGTTGGGAGCACTCCTCCAGGGGGGCTGAGGCATTTCCCTCAACTCATCAAGGCTTATCAGCCCACCACCCCACACACAGTTAAACTATTTAAACCTTTGAGGCAGGTGGGATACAAAATCCTTCACATTCCAAACCCAGACATAGGGTCCAAAACCAGTAACATAATTGTCAAAGTGCTGTAAAGATTCGAAGCTCAGGAAGAGAAAATAAGATCAAGTCAGCTCTGCCTGTTCTTGTTGAGGATAACCATTCCAGCTTTGCTAATACTTCTAGTAAGCTGTTCTTCTGAATTCCTCCATATTTTTGTCTCCATTACTACTATCATTCAAAAGCTGTTGCAAAACATAAAACTGTAATTTTCAGGCTACGTTTGCTTGTATCTGTGTCATACCTATAATATTTGCACACGGGTTTTCTGCCGAAGACCGTGTGACTCTTCTTCCTCCTGCTGTTCATTCTCCAGAAACATTTTCAAAGAAAGATCTCATCATCTTTTCAGGTTTTATTTTACGAGTTTGATCAAACAAAGGTCTTTCACTCTTCTTCTATTTCTTGAGCACTTCAGAAGGTTTCTTCTACTTTCTTTTCAGTTTGAATTAATATTTTTCTGAACATCAGAGACTGGGACAGCACCAGAGGAGGTCTCCATTTCAGAGAATCACAGAATTTTCAGAGTTGGAAGGGATCCACAAGGATCATCAAGTCCAACTCTTAAGTGAATGGCCCGTGTGGGGATCAAAGCAACAACCTTGATGTTATTAGCACCAACCGAGTTTCTTGCAGTATTGTGAGAATAAACTCCTTCTACTACATGAAAAACTTTGGTGATGTGCTGTCATGCTACAATAATTTCACACATCTTCTTTCTCCTCTTTCTCAGCTATTTCCTACTGATAATATCTCCACTGATAGCAAAGTATGTGAGTTTCAGCTTTATGCTATTTGTTTTCCTACTTTTTCTGATCTCAGAGTTCCCCTTCATCTTTTGGTGTGACATTCTGACATCCTATACATTAATAATATACAATAAAACCAAGTCATGAGCAAATATCATTTGCAGATAATTTTCCATTTAATTGAATAGTACTTAGCTATTTCTTTTAAAATGGCTTGCAAAGATGAGCATAGCCCACATTTGGAAAATTTTCTCTCCGCTTCCACACTTCTTGATATCTAGGATATAACCTTATTTTTTTATAATGATGCCTTTCTTTTTCCATTTATGCATGCACATTCCTAATTTTCTAGCATCTTTCTTGATTGAATAATCATCTGGTTAGGAATTAAGTCCCTTCCAACAATATTTCCTCTTGTTAGGAATAGGCTCTTGACAGTACAGTCCTTGGACTAAAAATACAGATGTCATTGCCTTCTAGAAACCTAGGGTTTTTTTCAGTTCCCTTCTAAGCTAGTTTCAAAAGCAGGGTCCTCTACCACAGTTGTTATTTGTTCATTTCTATAGGTAACTGAAACTGAGCCATGATCACATGAAAAAAATAAAAGGGGGGGGAGGGGGAAGAACTGTTATAATATCTTCATTTCCTCTCAAGATTCTGTCTAAAGCCATAATATTCTCTTGTGATTTCCTGGAAAACTCAGATGACTGTCATCTTCAGGAACAGTATCACAGTCATTGCAGTAATATCTGATCTCTTGGGGAAAACATAAAGGCTTCCTAATTATATTCTCTCTGTAGTGTTTACTTTCCAAATAACATGAGGAAATATCTGACCTTGTCCAAATCGAAGCCTGTAGTAGATCAAGTTCTTCCTTTTTTTTTTTTCACAGAGACAAATCACTTAAAATCTCTGCTGAAAAGGGACATAATCCTTTCCTAATCACTTCAGGAGCCAGGCTACTTATAACAATTTTTGCTTTATTTCGGGTATCTAGTCTCATAGTCTTCCTTTATCTATTACAGTAGCAACTGCACTTATTTATTTTCCCAAAGATCAAGTATGGAAGTATCTCAGCACCCAATTTTCTCTTTTTATTCCTACTGTAGAGCTTCTGTAGTAGGTCATCTCAATGGCCTTACCTGAACATTTCTCTACTGAAGTATGAAGCTGAAGCATGTTTCCATGAACACGTCTATATAGTTGAACTGTCATCATTTATTCAACTGATTACTCATCTCTCCATCTTTATTATCTTGTCCTCTCATTTTCTTTCTCAATGATCTGAAAAAAAATAATGCTGATGATCCATTGTGCCTTAGCACCTTCTGTGAGCTGTCACAGTGATCCTAGAGGTAGGATGCTTCTCAATACATGACATTTATGAGAAATTGAAGAAATAAAATTGCCATAAGATCTGGAGTGTGTATGGGAAATTTCAGATGAATACATTGAAAATAGTTCCAGATCAGGGTAGTAAAATTTCCAGAGTGGAATTTCCAGTTCATTAAGGACATGATACAGACGTTGCAAAAAGTCACCTAGAAAATAGTGCCAGAAGTATAAGCAAGGCTTTTGACTGAAATGTTGTAAACATAGTCTGGAATAAAAACTATTATGGTGTCCTGCTTTCCACTGGGAAAAAAAAGTCAGTGAAGGTAGTAATATATACAACATGAAAGGCTTTAAAACAGTTGTTACTTCTCCATGTTGAAGACTGAGGCAAAGAAAGTGTTAAACACCCTTGGCTTGTCTCTGTCCCTATCTGTGAGGTGACCATCCTCATCCTGTAACAGGCCATGATATTACTATACTGCGTATTGTTATTGTTGTATTAGAAATAAACTTGTTTCATTGTTCTCCACATTCCTGGCCAGCTTCAGTTCCAGCTGAGCTTTGGCCACACCAATTTTCTCCCTATAGTTGTAAGCAACATCTCTGTTCTTCCCATGTCGCTTGACTATGCTTCCATTGGGCGTACATCTTCCTTTTTTGCCTTTTTTAAACTCGATCACTTTGTGGTCACTGTAGCCAAGACAGCCACCATTTCCTTCATGAGATCCACTCTGTTGACAAGCAGCAGATCTAGAAGAGCATCTTTCTGAGTCAGCTTCATTTTCAACGGTAGTAAATAAAGTCTGAAAAGCAAACCAGATGTTTCCCTTTGTGTAATAATAAAAGTCTGTTGCCATTTTAAGATACACAGAATGTTCATATATATATATAACAAAAGTTTTTAAAAAATCAGTATAACAGAAAAAAATTTTATTACATTTTTGATGGTATAAAAAGTATAAAATCATTAAATGATCACTTTTGTTTGCATTGCGCTGTAAAATTCAATAAACATGTTGAGATTGACTAATAACAAAACCAAAGAAATATCGAATCAGCCTCAAAATCTTTTCGTTTAAACAGAAACATCAGATTCATCCTACCATACACTATAAACTAATTTTTAATGAGAAAAATAAAAAAGGAACCAGGGCTGGATTCAGCTTTCAATTCTATAGAGCAGGATGTGAAGACTTCTATTCTCTACAAAGAGTGAATGGAAAGAGACAGGCTCTTTGAGAATGCAATTTATCCAGCCTTTCATAAGCACCTGCCATTAGGCAAATAATCCTCTGGAGATGCCTATGTCCCTCTTTGACTTGAGAACTTAGACAGCTGAGTCAAATGAGACACACACTTCTGGATGAAGACGGCAGGATGCTGAAGTGCCCCTTTCACTTCAAGCTTGTGAGTCAATTCTTATCCCACCAAGATTAGGAGACTTCAGTGGAAAGTGAACATCACATAAGTCTTATGAAGAGTTGCTGAGGATAATAGGCTTGTACAGTCTGGAGAAAAGAAGGCTCAGGGGAGACCTTATTGCTCTCTATAACTACCTGAAAGGAGATTGTAATGAGTTAGAGATTGTACTCTTTTCCCACACAGCTAGGGATAGGACAAGGGTAAATGGCCCCAGGTTGTGTCAGGGAAGGTTTAGTCTGAATATCAGAAAAGCTTTCTTCACTGAAAGAGTGGCTAAGCACTTAACAGGTTCCCCAGAAAAGTGTTGGGTTCATCCTCCCTGGAAGTGTTCAAAAATGATTGGACATGGCATTGTGCAATATGGTTCAGAGGGCATGGTGGTATTTGGTTGAGCTGGTTTAAAGGTAAATTGGCAGGAGAAATGAGCCTGATCCAAGAGAGATTATAAATCAGAGTTACAATTTACTAATAAAGATTACAATAAATACAATAATACAGAGAATAAATGGTTTTAGCCCACAAGGAACAGATGCTTAACCTGGCATCCTGGGGCATGAACAGAATGGTGTTTATTAGCCACTGTGCTGAGCACCGCATGGTCCCTCTGAATCCAAAGTAAAAGAAAAGGAAAACCTGTTGGTGAGGATGATGGTCAGAGTGTTCTTAAGAATGGCAGTAGCAGTCCTGTTGAGTTTCTGATCCTCCTCTGGATCCAATGAATGGTACACAAAGTCCCCAAACCTAAAGATTATATATACTCAGGTTCAAGTGGGAATGTCCAGTACCTCTTCCAGGGTGGGGAGTTACACAATTGGTGATCTAGCTCTGTGAGTCACAGAATATGTTGGAATATTTGATGGTCTAGGTCATTGCAACTGCCTATTGTGCCAATCCCTAATAGCCCTTTAGCAGACATGGGCCCTCAGGCTGGGTGTGAAGGTGCTAATGCCTCATCAGAGGGGAGTTATCACACCTGAGACACTGGTGTGAAGACAGAAACACTACCCTGTCTCACAGGGTTCTTTAACACCCAGCTTGTAGCCTGAGGTATCAGGTGTGCCCTGGGCAGCTGCTGCAAACAATCCATTATTAACAGTTCATTAGAAATTACATAGAGGGTGTAGAATACAGTTTTGATAAGACATACATAGTGATAAACTGGTCCAGGTCACTGTAACTAGGACATTGGTCAAAGGTTGGATTGGATGATTTTGGATTTCTCTTCCAACCTTAACAATTCCATGATCACTATTTTGGCATCTTCCTCAAAGCTGAAGTTTATTACTTAAATTATCAATTTTTCCCACTTACTCACCCTGGAGTGTTTTTATGCTAACTTATTTGATTGAAAATTCACTGTTTCAGAAGGTACTCCAAGAGTACTGTTGTTCCTTCCAAAGAAGTCTTGTGTAGCCTGACAACTATAGCTCCTGTCTTGAGTATTCAGAGATTGGTAAATGTTCAAAATGATGCTTGAGAAAGGAGTACACTGAAATGATGAATATACCCATTCTCTTTTCCTCTCTGAATCTATCGCACAAATTCTTATTTCTCATTACTTTCTAGTCTACTCATTTCCTCTGAATCCAAAGCAGAGATTAAAACTCTCTCATGTTTGGTCAATATTATACAGATGCAGAAGGATAAAGGCAGTCCCAGGGCTTCGTTCTTTTACATAGTTTGCTCCTGATTATCTTCTGAAGGTGTCATGGCTGCAAATATTAAAGGTGGGTGTTAAAAGCATACAAGAAGGGAAGGCTGAAGAGGGCATAAACAAGAAGAGATAGTTCCTTTCCAAATATTTACTGTGTACTCTGAGCCAGTTAATCACAACGAAGAAATCGCACCACCATACAGAACACGACCAAGCACCCTCATTTTCACCAGAATCCTAAAGGAAGTATGTGCTGGGCACTAACTGTGGGGCAGATACATTCTTGAAATTAAGCATACAGCACACACTTCAAACATAACCTCCCTGCCCCACACCATCATCATGATGTCATACTCAGAACATTTATTAAATGCCATGAGAGCCCTTAAAAATGTTCAGAATAAAGAAGAAGGAATTCACATCCACAAAATTTTTGAGGTTAATAACTAAAAGAAAAAAAAGATGCAGCATTAACAACTGATTGAATCAATTTTACAAGGAGAGTTTCTTCATTTTACTGTTTTTTAATATTGGCCACAGGCCAGTCTCCAGTGCAGATTAATTTGAACTGAACAAAATGGGACTTGAGAAAGTAAGTCTAGAGTAAATCAAACTCTGTAGAAGTTTTGATGTTGCAGATTCACATCAGAGATTTATTCTGGTATAGCTCCTATGAAATCCATCATTTTACTGAGCCTGGAAATATCATATTGTCTAGAAAAGTCATTGAAAAATTGACAAATTCTCAGTTGTGTATTAGTGCATTTAACCTTTCTTCTGTGAACCTATGCTTTGCTTTGGTAACTCAGTGCCTGAAGATCCATCTGCTAATGGACAAGCAACCTGGACTTTTTAGGGGTTAAGAAGGTCATTTAAACATATGGAATACAAATAGATGTACCAACCTGAGTACGTAGTTACATGGGAAGTGGCTTGAATTGGAACTTTCCTGTAATTGCATACTTGGAGCTTTAATAAGTAACATCCTACAAATTATCTTTTTAAAGAGCTGAGTGGTGTAGCTGAATACTTATATTCCATAGTTAATTTTCTCAGAGCAAAAACTAAGAGTAAATAACACACTCTAGTTCAGAGATTTTTAGTGATACTATTCCTATTGTGCCCATTTTGGATTTTTTTGTGGCAGGTGCAGCAAAGAAAGAGAATGGGAAAGTAATCCCTCTTTCTGCCATTGGTTGAACTAGAAGCCAAAATNACAAAGGAGGCTAACAAGTGTCAAGGTAAGATTTAACCTTTGTTGAGATTAGGATTATTTCTATTCTGTTTATTCAAAGTACTGATTTCTGAAGTACATTTTGTTTCTTGTCTCTGCTCTTGGAAATCTTCAGTAGATAGTTCAACTGTGTGCCACAAAATTCCTTGCACTTTCTCTTGTCTAGGCTGATGTTACCTCTTTGCTTTGCCTGCTTATAAGCAGGTAACTCATATACTTTGTTCTGTTCAAACCAAAGCTTTACTGAAACTAGGGGGGAAACAGTGAGGCATGGTTTTGGAATACTTATTTCTGTTTTCAATAAAAGAGCTCAGAATTCAAGTTACTAATTGTATCTGTAGAGAAGAGTCTAACCAATCATGCATATTTCACTGTGGTGAGGCAATATGCTATTGTGTGGGAAGCCTCAGGGGCCAAGACTGTAGGGGTTTTATCTTTTCTTTTCAGTAACTCAGAAGAATAAAGGATCAAAACTGAGGGCTTTATCTAATTGTAACTCAGATAGTGAATTCAATTTAATGCCATCTGGTAAAGGCCAACTATTTGCCTAACTAGGGATGTGGAGCCTGAGGGAGCAATGGAAGTGAGATGAAAATGTATAGTCAATCAAAATGCATATTAGGAAAGTTTGAATCTATTTTTATAAAAGTATTGTAAATTTTAAATGGCTGGATTATAGCCGCTTTTCTTTTCTTGATCCACTTAATACATATTCTGGTGCCAGAACTTTCAGCAGTTCCATTTCAACAAAGAAAAGTTTTTGTGTCCCAGTTTTCCTATCCTTTCCTATACCTTTCTTCTGGTGGACAATGAGCCGACAGTTCTTTTCTTCATGTATGCATCTGTGGACATGAGCACAAAGAATGCCATTGCTCAAAACCATCCCTATGTGCTTCTGTCTACTTGAAGAATGTCTGCTCACCTATAGATGCATTCCTTTATCTCCCATTTGTGTTTCCTCAGCCCTTCAATGGTTTTCAGTTTTAATGCACAGCCTTTCAAGAAGTCCAAGATATACATGACCTTTATTCCACAAATCTTTGATTCTGTTTTTCCTAACTGTTGCTTTTATTTCATCTGGATCCACTTCCCCATATTTCTCCCAAGTTCTATATTTTAAAAGGAACTACTGAAGCTTAATAACTTCACAAACCCTTTCTTCTCTGGGAAAAATACAACCCTGACAAGTGATGATGAATTCCCTATAAACTGAGGCATCACACCAGCCAGAAGCTGTATACAGTCAGGATTGACTCTGGATGCACACACTTGGAGGGATTGCTAGGCAAGGAGAGTTGAAATACTAAGATGCCTCAAGAGACAAAATATTCTGGGACTGGTGGTATGGCCAGCCAATTTCTTCAAGCCTGTAGGTGTCAAACTAGCCTTGCACCAGAGACGCTTCAGACAAATGATCATTGAGTTATTGGCAACGGTTGTTAGTCTAAGACTTTTTAGGATATACACTGGTTATTTTCCTTTCAGACCAAGCTCACATATTGCTCAAATTATGTTAAATTGTCTACAAGGCTTGGCACAATTGTGAACCTCTTGTTTTATGAAATAGCTAGCTGTCAGGAGCACTAAATCCCTTATCTGAAGAAACTCGAACTAATATTACCAGCTTCTCCTCATTTGAGCTGTCTGACTTTTAAGGTGACACGTAAATAGTGAAGCTCTTGGAAATTAATGAAGCAATGAGCTGCCTGACTATCTACCTTCTGAACTTCGGCTAGAATTTTCTTAGTCCTATTCAGGATACAACTGTCTTCACTTTACTTTTGACAACTACTTTAGCTGCATGGTGCAGATAATATTTTCAGTTATGTGTAAACAAATTGCTGCACCAAAAAATTGATCTGTTCAAAATAAAATAAAGTCAAGCCTTTTTTTAAAACATAGTGGGGAACAGGTAGGTATTTTTTCTGGATTTTCAGAAAAATCAGGTTTGATTAGAAACCTCTAGTTTTCAGAAATCCTCAGCCATGAAAGCACAATCTTGCTTTGGAAGTAATAACATTGCTGTTTATGACTTCTTGGTCCAATATGTTCCCTCACAAAGCCTCGCTCAACATTGTCTTTAACTTAAGTATCAAAACTTATATAGTCACTCTGTGCTTCTCTAGCAAGCAGTTCAGATGGCAGTTAATCTAAACTTAAAATTGGTATATACAGGAAGCCAGAAAAAGCCCTCTCCTGTCTGTGTCTGCAGTTCAGCGCACATCCAGCTCAGCATTTTTGCCACTGTGGTGAATCATATTGTGTCAAACCTTTCAGCATGTTTGCCACAGCTTGTTAGAGTTAGAAGAGGCTGTCTGCTCAGCGTTGCTGGCATGTCTGGTGAACTGCATACAGTGCTGAAAATCCCTGCTTTGCAAAGCATCTTCTGATCGAAGGTGAAAAAGCAACCCTGGACATATGGGCCATACTTCACAGACATTATGGACATAGAAAATTGCAGCCTCTTGCTCCAAAGAATATCACAGCAAGACAGCTATGAGAGTTCTTTTGGGCCTTTTTCCATGATAAAAAATGCTTCCAAACCAGATATGGGAATATCATATTGCCTCATCTCTTCCATGGTGCTCATGCTCAAGGAAGTATTTTTCTTCTGCTTAATTAAACAGCATCACAATTACCATGACAATAACTCTTTAAAATAACCAGGCTTATGTTCTTACCTTTCTCTGCACCTTCCAAGTCACATCTATTTGTGTGAGATTTATGACTGAATTTATATTTCAGTGTTGCCAAATTTTATAGGCTCATGTCTTCCTAAACTAGCGATGTAATTATAACTGTCTACCTCCTGGTATTTATTATTAATATGAATATAATGAAGTGGGTGATTAAGCAGTCACTGGTTACTCCTGTAATCACCAGACCAGCCCCCTAAGGAAACTGGATTCAATAACATGTCACTGGAATGATAAAATCTTAATGAGTCATCAATGAAATGCAGAATTGTGAGGCTCAGCAGAGTTCAAGTCTTGTTTATCATAAAAATAAAAGAAGATGAGGCTGAAAGAGGAGGAGAAATAGCAGAAAATGGAGGGATAGAAATTCAGTGTGATTTGCTTTACCTGTACTGAATCTCTGACAAATAAAACCTGCTGCAGGTCTTCATCATTAGCACAGTAGTTGCAAAACTTTTGTTTTGATATAGAGTTCTATTTCCATACACTCAGCTGCTGCCTGACATCTGCATAAATTCAGAGCATGTCATAGATAGGATCACCTCCTCCCCATCTGCCCCCTAAGCTCACCTTCCCATCTTCCTTTCATGAAGAGTCTCAGTGATAGGAAGTGATTTACAGAAAAAGAGTTTCCAAACCCTCTGGCATCTTGGATCTGCTTATACAAGCTTGTCCTGATTAATTCAAAATTCTTCTTGTTCTAATAATCCTCTCATTTCAAAGCTTCTTTGTAGTTCCTTCACTATCTTTTGTTGGCATGAAAACGAGCAACCTCAGGTATGGATGTTTAACTTTTTTTGTTCTCCCTTTTTTCAAATTCTTATAGGTTTGAGGAACTGTGATAGGGTCTGTTTTTTCTTCCCTGAATGTATTCTGTTATTAATAATTCATATTCTTGAGAAGGGAGGTAAAAACCAAATTACACAAAACCCTGTAAGACGTAAAGATGTGACATCTCCCGCAAGAAAGACTGCAGGTCAAGTTTAGACTTGGGAAAGGTGGCTGCAACTCTATTTAACTACTTCCAGATTATTCATAACATCAAGGCAATATGTCAATGACTCAATAATGTATCCTACTCCAACCTTCAATTAACCTTTTTATTCTTAAGCATTTAGCTTGGTAAATCACACAATTAGTTTACCGAGAACCTAATAAACAGTGTGCCAAAGGAATCAGGATCTGGATGACTAGATGTTTAGTTATATGGTTTATTATTATTATTTAAACAAGATTTTGATGAATTATTAAAGGTTTAACATTAGTCTTCTTTTTTTTCTTTTTTCAAAGTATGGTTGAGATAGTTTTTCTAGATGCAGAGATGATTTTCTAAGAGCTCCATATGACATGATCTAAGGCACATGCATTTTCTTCAGTAATCTGATATTTCAGTACTTCATGCCCTTGAGGCACAACTGTTATTCCCAGTATATGGAAGGAACTGATGAAAAAAAAAAAAAGAAAAAAAAAGAAAAAAAAAAGAGCAACTCAAGTACATAAATCTAGATGTCTTAGTACTTTCTCAGACATCTTCAGTTGTCCAAAGTATCAATGTAAGAGCAGATAATGTGACACAGGACTTACAGAAGAGACAAATCTTTCCACAGATAGGTAAGGTATACCAGAATCTCTGCATTGACACTATATACCTGTGTTTAAACATGGTATTTACTCCCACATAGTCAACTGACTGCATTTATATCAACTGACGCACAGCGTTGTGTGTGTGTGAGTGGCCTGCCCTTGCAATAGGGGAAGGTATTTCAGCTTAACTAGTAAGAGAAGATAATCTGCATGAAAACTTCCCAGAAATGGGCAGGGCCCAGAAATGGGCTACTAGTTCCCCCTGTGTAGGTAGTGACAGAGAGAAGTTAATAACACTAGAACTTCAGATTTAACCAAATGAAACTCTTTGCCCTAAATCTGGTATTTGTCTCCATCCTGTCAAACAGAACAAATGGCCTCTGATAACCATGGTGAACACTAATCTATGGCAGAGAATGAACATTTCATTGTTTAGTTCAGCTCATTTAGAGCTTTTTTTATTTTAAGTGACACTGTTATGGCTTTAGTTTTTGTGTTGCAAACCTGGCAACTGAAAGCAGAAACAAACCTACTCTTGATTCATGGTGGCAGACAGTGGATTTTACAGGTCCAAAGTGCCTGGTGAACTGGCAGATTCCTTTCTTTGTTTCCCATCTCCCAGTTATTCCCCATAGATCAAGATACACATGGACCTGGAAACTAATACATACATAATAAACTTTTGCACATACATTTTTTCTGAAGGGTTTGGGAAACTATCTGCCCTAGGATTTATGAATAAAGATGAGTGACTGTGCAATTTTCTTTTACAAAATGTAAGTCTACTGAAAAAGTGGGAAAAGTAAGTAGTTACTGTTCCCTATGAATATTGTTGATCAGTGTCATGAATTATGCATTTATCCCTCCTGGGTCCAGTGTCCTCTGGCATTTCTTAAGCAGTAGCTCAATATTTTCTACCACTCTGATAAATCATTCAATAGAGAAAGGGTAAGTCCTGATTCTTGAGCCACTGTTCAGAGGCACTGACTGATGTGGTTTGTCAAACAGCTTAGTTTTACATTCCACAGTTGAAAGTCTGACATCGAAGTCTTTAAAGTCCACCAAGGTCACAGGGACATAAGAGTTGTGAAGTGTGCTTTCAGCTTCTTGGATGTCAGGAAATGGCTTGAAATTCAGCAGGAATTCTTCTCCTGTAGAGGTACAGATTTTTCTGATGTTTTTTTATCTTTTTCTTTACAGAGATATAACAATGGTGTCCCAAGGAGCTGATATTTTCCACCTTAAGGAGAATTAGAGGTCAGATATTTCTATAATGTTCACAATATCTAAGATAAAAACTGTTCAATGAAAATAACCTGAGGCTTTCTTTTCAGAACTGAATCTATTCTAGACATCTCTTCTATGTATGTTGTAAAAAAGATTGTGTAGAACTGTTGGAGGACTTCTGCTGTTCACAGATTGTGGGTTAACTAAATAATGCTTTAAAGAAAAATAGTATGGTTCTATTTCAAAAAGAGTGGTTGCAACTCAACCCTGAGCACTAACAGTTTATTCCCACTGCTGTACACTACAACTTCCATTTAGTTGCCAAAGCTAAGGGAAATAAGAATGTAACCATGCTAACTATATCTTTTCCTCTTAAATCAATTTTTCTCTGCACTCAGCAAGATCATGGAGCAAATATGGCTTCACTAAGGGCAAATGGTGCCTGATAAATTTGGTGACCTTCTACAATGGGGATGCAGCACTGTGGGCAAGGGAAAAGCAACTGATACTGTCTACGTGGACTTGTATAAGGCATTCAACAGTGTTTAGCACGACAACCTCATTTCTGAACGGGAGAGACATGGATTTGATAGAAGAACCACCTAATGGATAAGGAATGCTCAAAGATCTGCGGTCAGACTTGATGTCCAAGTGTAGAGCAGTGACAAGTGGCATTTCTTAGGGGTTGGTGTTGGGAATGGTGCTGTTTAGCATCTATGTCAGTGACATGGACTATGGGATCAAATGCATACTTAGCAAGTCTGCAGATGACACTCAGCTGTGTGGTGCATTCAACATGCTGGAAGGAAGGGATGCTATCCAGAAGGACCAGGACAGACTTGAGAGGTGGACCCATGTGAAACTCATGACATGTAACAAGGACAAGGTCCTGCACCTCGGCTGGAGCAATCACAAGCACGTGCTGGGCAATGAGTGAATTGAAAGCAACCCTGCGGAGAAGAATTGAGGATGCTGGTGGATTACATATGAATAAGACCTGGCAACATGCACTTGTGATCAATGAAGTTATCCATATCCTGGGCTGAGTGAAAAGCAGTGTGGCCAACAGGTCAAGGGAGATGAGTCTGCCCCTCTATTCAGTTCTCATGAGACCCCATCTGGAGTGCTGAATCCATCCCTGTCATCCCTAGCACAAGAAGGACAAGGACCTGCTGAAACGAGACAAGAGAAAGGACATAAAAATGATCAGAGAGCTGGAACATTTCTGCTACGAAGACAGGCAGAAAGATTTGGGGTTGTCCAGACATGAGAAAAGAAGGCTCCAGGGAGACCTAACAGAAACTTCCAGTACCTAAAGGGTCTACAAGAGAGCTAGAGAGAGACTTTTGGCAAGGGCCTGTAGTGACAAGACAAGGGGTAATGGCTTTAAACTGAAAGAGGGAAGTTTAAGATTAGATATTAGGAGGAAATACTTTACTGTTAGAGTGGTGAATCACTGGCTCAGGTTGCCCAGAGAACCTGTGGATGCCCCATCCCTAGAAACTTTCAAGGCCAGATTAGGTGGGGCCTGGAGCAACCTGGTCTTGTGGAAGGTGTTTTTGGCAGGGAAATTTGAACTAGATGATCTTTAAAGTCTCTTCTAACCTAAACCATTCTGTAATTGTACAATTCAATGGTATTGAAAACCTTTATGTTCTGTATTTTATTTGAGGTAAGTTTACTACAGAGTGATGATTTATAGGATATTCAAAACATGACATTCAAATGCAGAATCATGATTATTCATAGCAGACAGAAATGGAAGTTTCACCTTTTTTTTCCTGGGGAACGAAAAATGAGTCTCATGCCCTGTATATCTATCAAACCAAACGCCACAAAGAACATTTGACAGACAGGGTTAAAATATTCATGAAAATTTTGTTAAAAATATATCTGACTAATGCAAAAGATTTATTTTAAAGTCTCAAACAACATAAAACACATTCTTGTATTTCAAAATATTCATGCAGATGTACAAAAAGACGCCAAACTAAACCCCCCAAAATCAACTTCAGAACTAAAATCTTCTTCCTTGGAGCACACTGACAAATACAAACAGGTCTGAGGATACCGCAAAAGGATAAAATTAGCCAACAAAAAATTATAATTAATGGCTGCAAATGATGTGGAAGATATGTCAAAGCTCCTTTGCCTACAAGAATGGAAATAAGAAATGAGGGAAAAGACTCTTCATCCTCTTAATGCTAGAGGCATAATGGATGAAAATTCAATCTCTCCATAAGGCCTTCACTACATTTCCAACATCTTGAAGTCAAGGTATCAAAATTACTTCTGAGAGCAAGAGCTTCCACAGTGCTTATATAAAAGCAGAGCAGTCTTGCAAGTATCATGAATCTCAGACATCTGACAAACCATTCTATGACACTGTTGCTGATATCTTTGTTATACTTTTGTCTTGGTGCTTAATTCCTATTTTTATATCCAGCTGGAGAAAGAGCTTGACATGCTCACACCTTTTCAGTATGGTACATGACTGCTTGTGAGTGCACAGTAGGGAGCTGATCATAAACAATCCCAATTCTGCTCTTGGCTTTTTGAGAGATGTATGCTGTGTGCTGCGTGGGCAACTGAATAGTCCAAACTGATGTAGTTATCTTAAAAAGCAAGACAGAAAGGGAGATAAATTGGGGTCTGACATATTGGCATGTTGGCTCTGAATCCTTTGTCTAACTGTGCAAATTCTCTGTTATATCATCTTAAGTTTGCTACCTTCCTTCTGAACAGCTATCTATGTTAAGTTTATGATCTTACTTAATAATAACAGCAGAAAAATAGATGGGGATTTTAGCACAATTAGGAGTAATATTTGTTTTCTTCTTTCCTATTTCTGGAGGATATTGGAGTATTTGCTGCAAGTCTCTCTTTTCCTATTGGACTTTGGTTTCCTTTAGTTGTTTCTTTTACTGACATGAAATTTGTCCTCAGAATTGGATGGTATCCTGCACATGGTGGCAGAGCTATTATGAAATTAAAGTTCCATGTGTGTGCATTGTTTGAGAATACATTTTACTCTGCAACTAGAGAAGCAGTTTCGAGTTCACAGAAAGAGTGAGAAATCATAGCCTTGTCCTGAGTAACTGGGATCTTTAAAGCTTGTCTGAAATATGAGGTGAGGTAAACTTCCTAAACCATTCAGAGAGGAAGTAGATACACAGAAGAGGAGAACACAGTGTTTGCAAAATGTCTTCTTCTGGTCATTATCTGAAAGTCTCTCCAGTCACACTGGGTGCTTGATATTCATGGTAAAATGGCACCATGTGTTTTTGATGTTCCAAAAGTCCTGAAAGACCAGGTGAATTGCTGCAGAAAAGAGGTGGGCTCAGGTGTAGTTACTCCTGAGGAAGAGGAGATGAGGAAAGAGAAGATGACATCTTTCATCTATTTCTTTTTATCACAACCTATTGGGGTAGCAAAATGAACAGGAGGGCTACTTATCCTCAGAGCTCTGTAGCTATTCCTGTCCTCCCTCTGCCCCTTTTCTCTGCTTCCTACCTTCTGTGGAAGAACCAATTACAAGAAGAATTGAAGCAACTCTGCTTGCTCTAAATCATCCTTTCCTTAACTCCCATATTTGATGCAATGCTAATGCATATTTCTTTTCACCCTCCTGCTTTGCAGGAAACCCTGGGCACCATTGCTAATTAAATACTCTGCAGGAAACATGCAGAGAAGATGCAGACTGGAGCAGGAGGCAAGCAGTCTGGCACAGCTTCGAAGGCACCAACTTGCAGGATGCTTGCAGCAGTAATTGGAGCAGCCTGCTCCTTGTCTAAATGAGTGTGACCCAGGCAAAAACGTTGTAGAAATTGGCGAATGCATGGTGTGCTGTGCAGGTCATGAGGGGAAACTGTCTTAATACAAATTTGAGACTTGTATAATCTAAGAATCCATACTCCCTTCCCTACCCTTCCCTTCCCTTTTGGGTCATGATTACAGGAGTATAATACAAAATCCATTAGCAGAAGACAGTTTAAAAAATTCTGGGTTTTATTAAAAAAACCAAACCAGGAAAACACAATCTGTCCATAAAGATCCAGCTCTAGACCTAAGCACAGATTTTAATGAAGGAATCTGTGGATTAGGCCTCACACTTCAGTTCCTCAAGGATCTGACTGGCACTTCCAGAGCAAAATCAGCAAAGATGCAGGAGGAAGTTGGTTTTTTCTTATAATTCTGTTTTAGTTTGACATGTTATCTATTTGGGGATTTTGGCATTTGAATGAAATATTACTAGTAGTGTCAATAATGCATGAAATCTTCTTTAAAATATGTCTCAAGTGAGTGCCCTCCTTTTGTTGTTCTAGCACAAAAATTGCATCCTTGTGAACTGAAGAAGGAACCCTTAAGGCACCTATTTTTATCTGTACATGGCAGTTACGTATGGTATGTCCTAGTGTATGCATTTCAAGCTTAAAGTGATTGAAAAAATGGACAACAAGTTTGCCTGGTAGGGAACAACCCTCTTGCAGAGCAATTCATGGCACTGGACCACGCCATTATCAGCCACCTGTCACATTTGGCAAATTCTCCTTGGGGCACTCACACTGTGGAAAAGTTATCAACTGAGCCAGCACTGGCAACATCCAGTGGCTGCCCAAGACCAACTCAAACTACTGTTTAAAAAGGTTGGTGAGGATTTTTGTAATGCCTGTTTTTAACTGAGCTACCTGAGCACAACTGTCAGTCCACTCAGCCAAACACGGAGAAGGATGTCTGTCTAATGGTTAATGCACAAACTTTGCTGGACCTGGAAGATGAGGACACCAGTCAAACTCTTTTCTTCCACTGAGGACAGAAAATGTCAAAAACCCTCTTTATCTAGCCTATTATTTGAGTGATTGGAAGGAATATATGTTTGGGAATAAGCTTTGAAATCACTTTCAATTTCTCTTTTCACATTAGATTTAGCCTCTGAAGGACATTTTCTCAGCATGGCCCAACATTGGCAGAGCCCTTTCTTGTAGAAGCTGTGTAATTCAGCCAAACCTTTTTCATCAGTACCTCATACCATGGCTGGAAACAGCATGAGCCAGCAAAAGCAGTTGTCTGTCAATGTGCACCCAGGGTTTTGCCAAGATAACTAAAAGGGTGTTAGGCTGCAGGGCTTCTTCTACTCCTCTGACTGATGTGGTTTCACAGTTTTGTTGCTAGACCTTTCTGTGGTGGCCATGCAGGTGCTGATGGATGGGGCAATGGGTCTTGGCATGGAAGGACTACAGTGATCTGCCTACCACCCCCAAGGCTGCCCACAGGATCCCTCTTCCAGCTTGTGCCTCGGCTGTTCCTGCAGCAGCTACTGAGCTGCTATATGCTTTGCAGCACAGCATGCAAAGGTAACCCCCAATCAGTTCTGTCAATTATGATGATTTAATAGTTATGGCATGAATGGATGTTTTAAGGATGGAGGGAGAGTCAGGCCCTCTCGAGAGAGGAACAAGGTCATCAATTTTCATAGTAAGCATCTGGGATGTAGATACTTAATTCATATGGGCATATTTGAGGTTTTTAACCTGCATACCCAAGCCTGCTCCCAGCTGAGTGAATGGATTTCAATAGAACTAGAAAACAGGCTGTGTCGGAAAAGCATCCAATTGATTTTTGTGCATTTACCTGCTTAAATACAAAGGATCTCCAAAGAATGTTTGAAATCAGTGCACCAGCGAAAACCCAGCAGCCTTTGTACCAATGCAGCTGTGAAGCTCTGAGACAGCATGGAAGCAGGCTGACCTCTCACTCCTTTTGAGCTGGTCCTTGGATGTGCAGCAGCTGCCCTTCCTCTATTCAGTCTGCTCTGTGCTGACATTTTTTTTCACAAGATATATCAGTTCCATGAACAGAGAAATTCAGCAAAATGAGGGCAAGTGACACCTGTACTTAGCATTATCAATGCAGAGAGAAAAAAATAAGAGCCACAGAAATCAATATTCCAACACACAGCAACACAACTAAATGGCTGATCTATAACTGCCATGTGATTATCATACTGATAAGTCAAATATTGTGTCCACAGCACTAATATACACTTAGCTGAAAATATCAGGAGGGAACCAAAGCTTTAGTCTAGAATAAAGTCTTAAATATTATGACAGACAGAACAAGGACAAGCTGCTACAGAATCATCTACATCTTAATCAAGCTCTGAATTAAACAGGAGGTTTGATCTTATTACTGTAGTCATCTGCTTATGATTTCAGCAGGGAAGGGAAAGCCACAGAGAGATTTTCAATAGCCTCTCTTTTGTTCCTCAATAGCAAAAGTACTTCCAGCAAAGTCGAGGCTTTTATGCCAGTTGTGTTTGCTGTACACATTTTTCAAACAAATGGGCCTGGAAGCTAGCAGAATCTGGGTCAGCTGAAATGCTCTGGTATTGAAGCGTCTTGTTTGTGCAAATAACTCGTGAAATCTGAATTCTCCAAACTCAGCCACATTTTCACATTTATATACTCTTGTTTTTATTTATTTCCTTTTTTTTTCCTTTTTATTTTAACAACATTTATTTCTGCCTTATTCTGGAGGCTTTTTGAGAGGAAGGCAAAAGTATTTTACTCTTCAAAAGAAATAGGTTGGAAAATTCAATAGTGCTTCATGTCTCTTGCCAAGCACAGTAATTAGGTAAGCTATAGCAAATATTGAAAGAGAAGAAACACTTTTTTTTTTCTCATTGCTGTCTTTGCTCATAATAATAAAATACTGATAAGATACTAAAAAGCTCAAAATGAGAAATATGTACAGAGAAATTGAAAAATAAATTAACATACAATTTTCTTCCCACAGAATATCTCCTTTGTTTAAGGGAAATCTTCCAGACCAGGAGAAAGGTTTGTAGGAATATCTATGGTTTAAAATTTTTTTATTATTTGTATCTTGCCATCTAAAAAAACCCAAAAAAACCCCAAAACAAAAACAAACAAACAAAAACAACAAAAAACCCCCTGCAAAACCTACCAAAAACACACGTAAAAAAAAAAAAACCACAACAAAAAATGCCCTAAAATAAGTGTCAGGAGTTGAGGGAATGTACCAGTTGTCTCTGTTTAAATTAAATTCCAAGGAACGGAAACATCTTTAATGTGTTGCTCTTTGCAAATTAGGAGACTGTAATTTTTCA
Source organism: Sakesphorus luctuosus (assembly GCA_013396695.1). Taxonomy (NCBI): domain Eukaryota; kingdom Metazoa; phylum Chordata; class Aves; order Passeriformes; family Thamnophilidae; genus Sakesphorus; species Sakesphorus luctuosus. Next base: position 25,320 of record VWZD01000039.1, on the reverse strand, counting down.
TTTTTTAATTACTTCTCTCTATAAATGTTGCCCAGTAAACAGCAGAAATTTATCCAGCATTTTGGAAAGTAAGAATGCAAAGTGATCATACTGAGGATAGTTTAGCACATTTTTTATTCTTTGATAGGGTGTTGTCTAGTCCCCCTCAAAGAATGCGTCTTTGCTGGAGAGCCATACAATGAGAGTCATATTTATTGTTCTCTTAAGGCATTAGGTCAGAAAAAAGTTTAAATCCAAAGCACTCCCTGACCCATCCCCGCATTTCTAGACTTCTGTCTGTCTCTGAGTTGCCAATGCCTAAATTATCCATTGTCCCCTTTGAGGCTGACCTTAAATCCTGTCCTCATCCACATAGGGCAAGACTGAACCTGCTTCTCTGGGAAAAGCATGGCTGCAAGGGTCAGTGGGACAGATGGAGGCAGGAAAGGCTGACTATCATCCCCTGTCCTACAGCTGTCCCTATGGGTGACAGTTGTACAGTCATTTCTACTGGAGTCTCTTCAATCATTCCAAAGCTTTGAAAGGTACATAAGAAGTTTTTATTCAAGTAAAGTCCACAAGTGAGGACAATAGTGATATAGATTCTACCATATCCATTTTCCTGTTACTTCACTGTTATTTAAGATGAGTGAGCAGGAATTTCACTTATTTGAGGTGGCAGAACAATTGGAGGAGAAAAGCAGGAGTGTGCTACTCCTTTTTACAATGCATGTATAGGCACTGTGCTAGTCCTCTGAACATCCTTCTCTTCCTTTAACAGCTTCTTCATCGCTGCTTCATTGACCTAATTTATTGTCTTCCCTAACTGGCAAAGCTGTTAAAACCTTTTTTTATTTTTTTTTATTTTGATGCTCACTTTTAATTTCTTCATTTTTTCTAGTTTTAGACAAGTAGTCTTAGTTATTTCCCCTGACTTTCATATTATTTCCTCTGAACGTATCTTCTTGGCAGTTATCATAGCCCTTTGCTGTTATTTTCTCTAAGCAGCATTAAACTTCCAATAGAAAAAGATAATCAGAGACTTCGTGTGAGTGCAATTTAACTCTACCTAAAAATAGTCTTATTTAATCTCTTAATGTGCACTTGATTCTGTTTCTGTATGGAACATCTTAAATGGAAAACACAGGAGTTTCAGAAATGAAGGTTTTGTAGTTTTGTAAACTTCAGGTTGTGATGATTTAAAAATATTAAAGAAATCCAACCTGTGGCAGTGGATTGTTAAGTCTGAGTGAAGAAAACGTGTCAATTAATAAAGACAAATACATAAGGATAAATACAAATACTCAATGAGCAACCACACACTAGCAGAGCATCAGTACTACGGGCTGGGGGCTTGTCCAGCTCTATCAGCTGGTGAGGTCATTTATGCAAACATCACAAAAAGAGATCTGCATTTCAGAAATCCCACAGACACCAGATTATTTCTCTTTATGATACTGTCAGTCTCTATTAGATTTCAGAACCTGTTTCAGGATGCATAGGTGTGTCTCTTGACCATAGACTCCCTTTCTGCGGGAAATACAGTGAGTTGAGCATAAGTGTACTTACCATTGCTATGAGGGACTTTCCTCCTTTAAAACTGGGTAATGTCAATAGTTGTCTTTTAATTGCAAAAGCCCAAATATTCAGAAGTTTCATGCATAGTGATAGAACAAGGGGGAGCTGTTTTAAACTAACAAAGCAGAGATTTAGACTACATGTAAGGGAAAAATTTTTACTCAGAGGATGGTGAGGCACTGAAAGAGATTGCCCACATATGTTGTGGATGCCTCATCCCTGGAAGTGTTCAAGGCCAGGTTGGGTGGGGCTCTGAGAAGCCTGGTCTACTGGAAGGTCCCCCTGCCCATGGCAGGGGGATTGAAACTAGATGATTTTTAAGGTACCTTCCAGCCCAACCCATTCCATGATTCCATGATCATGTGGATAAATTAATTAGTTTAACTTTGCCCAATAAGCTATCAGTCACTTCAGTGAAATTTCTATAGCTTTTTGTTTGCCATTCCTTTGAGGCAATTGCTGGGGATAGGGGCATGACACACCACAAAACAAATAATGCAGAATGGAGCTTATCTTACTGTGGAAAATAAAATATTTTTTGGCTTCCTGAAAAGTGCAGAACTTGAAAATGGTGTCTTTCACTCCGTGTCTGGATACTGCACGTCCAAAACAAATATTTTAAATTTAGGCACAAAAATGCACACAAGTTTGTAATTATCAGTTACTCAGCTAGTCAATTGCTGCTTTTCCTTTTTTTTTTCTTTTCCAAATCTTCAGAAACTGATAAAGGTCTTTCATTATTGTTTCTTTCTGCCAGCATTTTGATGAGGTTGTAGCAAATGAAAAGCAATCTTTAATTAATTTTTCTTTTGCAGCAGAACAATGCAGTAGGAAGCTCTGTCTCTTTTTCTGAGAGACAGCTGAGATTTGGAGGATGAAATTTCTTACCCACTGTCTCCATGGTTCCAATACACCATGCCACATCATATGCGCATACAATCTTTCATTGTGTGGGTTCAAGAGTTTTGTTTCAGTTACTGTTTCCTTCCTCAGTACAGAATTCAGCACGTCAGGAAAAAAGTCAGTGGAAGCAGGATGTTGCCACTGAAAACCCCTGCTATATTTGTTTTGCTAGCTCTACTTTTCTTCCATGTGAGGCATGAGTGCTACAGGGCGGGTGCATGCATTTGCTGTTTGCATGGTCCTTGGCCACATCCAGGCTGGGTCAAGGCACCTTCCTACAGAATTAAAAACAGGATGTGCAGGTATTCTGGTGGTTATCTCAGTGGGGATGAGAGGGGGATCAGGACAGACACACTGGATGGCTCCCAAGTGCCATTGGGGATTAATCTCTGCACTATCGATCACTGATCGCCAGGCTGCATCATCCATCTTCCTCTTCTCCTTCTTGATTGAAAATCATTCAGAGGAGACTTATTAAGGCCAAAGAAAATGTATTTTGACTCTAGGAGAGGCAACATGGAATAATTGCTCAAGACTTGCCATTTTAAATGCTTCTTACTCTGTTTTTAATGCTCCTTCATTTTGGGAGGAAGTTGTACAAAGTGGTTGTATATGGCAGTAATTGAAACTGAGTATGATGTTCATTGAGGCCTAAACAAGGATGAAGACGATGATCATTAGGACATATATAATTGATGGTGTTGCATTAAGTATTATAAGGTAATTCTAATTACAAAACATCCCAGGTCTTCTATCAATCATCTTTCTTTCTTCCACCTTTTCTGTTTTCATCCCCACACACATTACTCACACAGACTGAACTAGGTCCCTTGCTACATCTACTGTGCAGTCCTAATAGTGGTTATTGAGAATACACCTCATGAGGAAAGAAACCACAGCACTAAATGCAGCACAAACTAGAAAAATTGTCTTGGTTCTACAAGGCTCATGACACACACTCATCTTTTGAATTACTAATGAAATGGTTCTACTACATTTGCCCATTAATGAATGAGAAAAAGGCATTTCAAAAAAACAATGTTTTCCAATTTAATCTCCATTACTGCTGGGAATGGGGTTTTAACTATCTTTCGAGGTATGACCTTTGTGTGTGCTGGTGTGCATAAGAATAAGCAGACTTGAAAGAAAAAAAAAATTCAGTTGTTGGGGAAAAAAGTAATAAGAATGGAAATTTCATGAACAAAGTTTTTTACACTGAAAGCAAAATGGTTTATACTTAAACATTTTAAAGCTGATTTTTTAATCAAAATATGAAATTCTGCTTAAAAAAAGGTGGAAAATGAAAAGAATATGTTTCTGATTTTCATAACCAGTGTTTTACAATCATTTTATTAGCAACTTTTAAGTATTAATAGAAAACATCCTTAATCAAAGTAGGCATAATTTAAAAAACCTATTAAGAGTTTTGATAAAGTTTTTCTGTCTAGCTGTGCTCCTGTCATCCTCTGCTAGCAAGCGACTAGAGCTGCCTGAGAAACAACACAAGATTTGAGAAAAGGCCTGAGACCAGCTCTGAACTTCATTGTGGCTGCCAAGCAGTCACTGAGCATCAGGGAATCTCAACAGACACAGAGCCTGCCAAAGGGTATGAAAAGCTGCCCAAATAATTGTAGCTGACTTTGATCAAAAAGCAATGTCAAACAAGGGTCAAAATTAAGTAATAATGACGTTTAAGAAATAAGAAAGAAATTGTAAGAGTTACCTTTCATAAACTAGCCATTCTTAAAGGGTTTCCCTATTCCCTCATTAAATAATTCAAACTTTGGCACCAAAATTTTATCATAATACGAGATCTAACAAAAAAGTTTTCTGTGATGAATCTCAAAAAGAAAAAAAAATGTTACTTTAACAAAAATAAAAATATTTAGTTTTCAGTCAGCTTAGCTATGGACTGATGTTACTGGTGGAAGTCTGATTGATGATTTCCTTACTCCTCCATGTCTTTCCACTGATACCTCTTATCTAACAAAGCTCCATGATACACTATGGGTGCTGCAGGATTTCAGATGAACCATGGGGCAACAGCTGAATCTGCATTCCAGAACAGGAGCGTGAGGTGTCCATACCGCATCACTGATGAAGCACCACTGTGCTAGCACAGCTAGGGATTTATTTTTTAACTAATTAAGATGAAAGTACCTCAGTTCCATTCAACAAATGTAAACACACTGCTTTGGCATTTCTAAAATCAAACATTCATAAAAAAATGCATGTTTTGCCTACAGATGAGAAGTTTTTTAAACAGACACCAGTGAAAAGTGCTCTGGATTGTCTTGTTAAAAAGCAGATAGAGAGTATTGTGGGGAAGACATTATATTTGTTACTGATATTATTTATGATAATGGTGGTAGGAACATGGGACTGGAATGAAGTTCCATGTAGTGTGGTGGCTTGTTCTTATTGCCACTACATCAGATGATCCCTTTACTGCACATCCTCAGCTATCCCACTGTTTCTCTTACTCCTTTTAAAAGTGCTTTACTACACTAAATCTCATTGTGTTTTCTCTGAGCAGAGGAGGCCCCTGGGCTTGTCTGGATAAGCCATGGAAACTCTTGCAGCTGGTGGGATATGGGACTAAGATAGACAAAATTTATGCCCAGTGACCTCTAGCTGTAAGCTGAAGGAGCAGGATTTCTTCCATTCACAACTCAATTCACTGCTGGTACAGTGTGTGGTGCAAATCGAGAATGTGACCTGGACTTTGCTGTCTGAAACTAACACCTTAACCCCTCTGGCACTGGTTCTCTTTCCCTGAAGGATCACCATTATTTCTTTCCCCCTAAAGAATGAGAAATTGAAGCCTTTTTAGTTCTTAGGGAACTTTGAGTATATAAGTATGTCATTACTCTGATTGTGCTATAGTGAGATAGCTGATGATACCATCCTTTCCTTAACATGCCATTGCATTCTAATATTATTATGGGAAGCCATAATGCCAGCCGTGCGTAAATACTGGATGGATCACTAGGGTACACTAATGCATTTTCCAGCTGTCTCTTTTACTCTCTTTCTGCCTTTGTTTCTCTTGTATTTTCAGTATCTAAGGAAAGGGGAAAGAGGCTTTAACATTACTGTGTATGACACGCTTTGCTTAGAAGAGCTTACAGAGAGATATAAAGTCACTAAACTGAGGGATGTTGCTACCCTGCCCCAGGCTTCCTTGCAGAAATGTGGGTAATGGGATAGTGTGAGGATTGCTTTCATCCCATACTGCAGCTGTGCAGCAGCGCTGTCTCAAAGTGAGCTTGCCAGACATCAAGACATGGTCTGTTTACAGGTAAGCTTGGTAACAAATGAAAAATCAAAACTGATCACTATGGTTACTGTCTGATAACCAATGTACTATGCACACACCTGCTTCGGTCTCCTTCTATGGAACAGGGCACCATCTTCCATCACTGTGGGGCAAAAATGACCATGATGTAACTTCCCAATATCCAAAGGTAGACAACAGCTTGTAATAGAAGCTTTAGGTAAACTGAAGGCCTGATTGGAGACTTCCTAAGCTGGAATCCATGATCAGACCATTAGGTGTTTAATAGCTACCAATTGATCTGCTCTTTCCAAATTATATAATTATTTGATGCTGTGAAGTTGTATCTTACTGATATCTCCATTCTGCAGCAGTAAAGTTGATTATCTCCTGGCCTCATCTCTATGTACTACTTTTTCAGTGCAAGGGCAGGAAACTGCTTTTCTTCCCTTTCCGGAGTTGGAGAAATCCCACAACAGGCAACAGTGAGACTCATGAAGTGAAAGACTTAGGAAAGAGCTGCTGTATCCATACAGGTCTTATAGTCCTGACATACAATTGCATTTTCAATATTGCTTATTTCTGTCTGCTTCAGAGGAAAGTGGAACCTGAGCTCAGTAGCACAAGGCTGGAGACAAGTTTTGGGTTCCAAGCTAACTGTCTACAGGGCTGTGCTGCATTACTAATGGACAATAAGTTGGGGAAAAAGTGAATTTAGTAAAATACCTAATTACCCTTTCTGAAAGATATATTATATTTCGGAGTAGGGGAAAGCAAAAGTATTTAAGAAGTAGAGTGAGGCCTGCTATTTTTAAAATACTAGACTCCAATCCACTTGAAGCTACCTCAGAATCAATTCTTCATATTCTACTGTGATACCATGGTAGATAACAGGCTACATAGCTAGATCATTATGAAGACAGTAGTTTCTGTGTGAGCACAGTTGACATCACCACTTTTGAAAACTCCACTGTGACTATTAATTTTGTTATTAAAGGGAATATGAATTTTAAATATGAGTGTCTTAGATTCTCTGACTTAGTTAAGCTTGGACATTCAAAGAATGGCAACAAGTCTGGTGAAGGGAACATCAAATCTTGTATGAGCGTATGAATCAGCTGAGGTTGTTTAGTCTTGAGGAAAGGAGGCTCAAGGGTGACCTTGTTGCTCTTTGCAACTATGTGAAAAGAGGTTGTCAGTCTCTTCTCTCATGTAACAAGTAATAATACAGTAGTAAATGGTCTCAAATTTTTCAAGGGGAAGTTCAAGTTGGAAAAATTTCTTTACTGAAATAATGGTTAAACACTGGAATGGGCTGCACGGGAAAGTAGTTTAGTCACCATTCCTGGAGGTATTTAAAAGATGTGTAGATGTGTTGCTTAGGGACATGATTTAGTGGTGGATTTGGCAGTTCTGTGTTAACAGCTGGACTCAATGACCTTAGGGGCTTTTTCCAAATATTCTAAAATATTCTATGATTCTATAATATACATCTGGATATCTTTTAATTCAAATGAGATATCTAAAATGTAATCTCTTGATTTTCTTTGCTTTTCTAGATTCTTTGTATGCATCCTGATGGACATAGTACAGCATTTCAAGATCCATGTAGTATCAGTTCATCACTTTGTTTTCCTCACACTGGCTTATCGAAAATATCTGACTAGTTTAATAGAATGAGTTTTAATGAGCTTAACTCAATTCGACAGACATGCCGGCACTTCTGCATCTATATTTTTCATGAAATCATAAAGAAATATGGGGTCTGTTTAGCCATCTGTTAAAATTTGTTTAATTTAAATTGAACAAGCTGGTTTGCATTAAAATCATAAAGGATAGGGAGAAAGTAAGGAAGACTTCCAAAAGCTCTGTTAAAATATGCACACTAAACTTCACCTGGTGCTAATGGCCCCAAGTTTGTTATAATGCATGAAATAGCATTCCATCAGTGCACAATGAGGTATTTTTGTGATCAGTTATTTCTATGTTCATCTTCTCAATCAGTTGTACAAGTGTCATGCACAATGAATTAAACTTCATTGCAAAAAATGGGTGATGTTGTCCAGATTACAGTGTGGCCCATCTCCACAGGGACACTTTTGAGCTAATAAAACACAGTCACATTAAAGCAAGGAAAATTATAGAACAAAAATGAAGGAATAAATATTTTTTTTCTTTGCTGTGTAACCTAAAAAATACTTCCAAATAGGACAAGAATTAGTCTTTGGGTACACCAAATCTTACCATTTACAACAGTGGTCTTGTCATTTTATTTTCCTGAGTTCCTACTCTTATCCCAGTTTCTTATCTAGTCTAATCTTTATTTGCACATGCTTTTGGATGGGGATTGTGTTTTAAGTTTGGACAGCACTTAGAAAATAGAGTTCATATCTGCAGTTATGAATGCTTAAGTAGGATTCATCTAACCAAGCACATATTCCTAAATGGAGATGTCTGCATTCAATGCAGTCCCTTGGACTTCACTTACACTTACTATGAATAAACTACTTCGGGGTTTATAAACCAAGAATGTATGTGTTGTAATCAATCAAAGTTGCAATTAACTATGATATTTAGTAGCGAAGATGCTCACCTGAAATGAACTATGAGCTTTAGGGTTAACTGGTGCGATTTCCACCATCACAGGAGGTCCCTCCTACCCTTTGGCTTTTTTATTCTGGATTTCTATATATATCGTTTAGTATCCAACAGATTCAGCTATGCGATTAATTCTAATGACCACCTAGGAAGTCTTGTTTCATAATGTACAGGCTGAGTCAGAGCACCTAAAGTTAAATGTCACTCTGGATTTACCCTGCAACATCTCTTGTATTTCACTGACTAAGTCTAAGTGGTAACAACAATTATTTCAGCAGAGCCTTGGTTTCAAGCTCTTGTCCAACATGGCAACATTCTACAGTTATCTTAAACATTCTCTATGTCAGACTATTTTCTTTCAAAAGCTACACTTTTCATATAATTCAAATTAAAGAATGTGATTACTTAAACCTCTAAACTTTTCCTGTATAAGAATGGACTAGTCATCTAAGGGTCTAACACCCTCAGTGGGTTTGAGTGTCAGAGACATTAAGTTCAGAGAAATTTACTCTCTGGAGGAACTATTTTGGACATTCACTAGTAGGTAAAATAAGAGAATCCACCTTTCCTAACTTCAGAGACTAAGACAAGTTAGGAATGTGAGTGCTTTAATGTCTTTCTAAATCCATCAAGAGATTGTCTATCCAGGAAATCAGAAATTCGCTAGGACAGCTGAGATCTTCATGGCTTAAGAGATCTCTAAAGATGTGTAGCATCTTCGACTGACTAAGATATGAGGTCCCATATTAGACAATTACGTTCTGTGCCTGAACTGAGGCTGCATAAATATAGTAAAGGATGCAAGCATAAAAAAAATATTTAAAATTATTTAATCTTTAGTTCAGCAAATTCAGACCTGACATATGGAGTTGTAAGGGGAATCTTATTTCCCTTTAGAAAGTACATCTATTTCTGGAATATTCAGTACCATATTCTTCAGAAGATTCCCTTTCCTTATTGCTCCCTCATTATGTTAATTTATAATTATAAAAATGCAATTTTTCTATTAACAGCTCTTTTGATAATAACATCCATATCAGATGCTGCTTTGTCTTTTTTCTGCTTTGTGGAGCTGTCCTTTATGCTCTAGCACCTTCTATAGATTGCAGATATACACATCTGTAGCCTGAACATTAAGTTTGAATCCCATAAAAATTGTTCTTCTCACTGGAATTAACATCAATTCCACAAACAATTCTTTCCAATTCAGTCAAACTTCTTAAACACATTAAACTTTCCTTTTAAGGCTCTTTTGCAAGTTTGTCTCCTTGTTACTCAGCATCACATTGAGGCTGATACCTTTCACAGACAAAATGACCTGTCAGAGTGTCTTTCCCCTGTGAGGTTTATTTGCTCCTGGAATGTTGTTCTTTCAATTTTGTCCAAACCAAACCTAGCCTGCATTAATAATTTCTGTCTCAAAAGGAAATGAGTGAGATCATCCAGTGCCATTTCTCCAAACAGAAACAACTTAATCCTTGCTTTTTCTGCTTTTCTCAGCATTCTCCCTCAAACAGAGGAGAAGGGACCATTTAAAAGGTACCCAATCATAGAATATAGGCTGATTTTCAGAGTAAATATTATACCATGCTGAAGGAAGTAGCAGCAGCTACTATGCAGAAATCCAGGAGTCCTTGTTTTACGTCCTGGCTTTCTAGTAACTTTTAATTGATTTGTTTCATCACCAATACACATGCTTCATCACTTTTCCCCTCTTACATTTTTTGTCTGGCCTTCCTGGCTGCTACTGTAATACAAATAAAGCTATATGAGCAGACTGTGAGTGCCTTCATTTCAATACGGGTCTTTCAGAAATGTTGTGCTTTATTCCAAATGCAGTTGAGGAGACATATTCCTTGTGCAATCAAACATTCAAGTGGTGGTTTCATCCTCTGGAAGAGTTTGAAGCTGTTGTTTTGTTTCTCATTAGCAGTAGACAGATTACATTTATTTTAAAACCTGGATTTTTGCCATTCCATTACTCTACTTCTCTCTCTGGATCTGGCTCCAGAAATCTTTGTAAGGTCCAAGTACCTGCTGTTGTGTTTATAGATACTAACAGAATTTGAAGTATACACAGTGATAAACACCAGGCAAAAATTAAACCAAATCACATGCCCTTAGGGATTCTTTATTATAAAATGGAACTCCTCTCTGGCTAAATTAACCAGATAAAGCACACTCCTTCAGCTGTGTTTCAATTTTATTTCAGAGAGGAATTGTGAAAAGATTAGTATGTGAATATCAAACCAGCTCGGAATTGTAATTAACACACAGTAAACAGCCTAGCTGAGAAAACTCCCTGATTGCAAAGTGGGGGCTTTGGATGAATAGCACATGACTTCAGAAAGTTAATAGTCTTCCCTCCTTGCTGGAACCAGGTTAGAAAGTTGCTACTGCAACTTTCATTGCCAGCTACTGATATGTTGCACCATGGAAAGTACATGTGTTCCCATTTCACTGAGCCTGCCTTGAGAAATCCCTGTTCTTCCAGTACTATTAAGCAATGCTCTGTTGCTCTTGGTCATGGCAAAGTGATTTCTAGGAGAGCAGGAAGGATAATCTGTAATTACCTTTGTCCAGTGTGTAATTTCACAGGTTTTTTCCATACCTGAGTACAACAGCTAAAGAACAAGTGATAAATCACAGTGGAATCATATGCTAACCAATGCTTGGTGCCATTGAAACCCAAGAAGCAAATGATGTCAGCTCATTTTGCCCAATTGTTTTTTAAAATCTCTCAATGGAGATTTTTATGGAGGCAGAACAGCCAGGACATCCAAACTAACTGTGCATTTGGGGTTTTCATTTTGAAATTACACCTTTTCCTTGCCTTTGTTTTATTATTTGAGGTTTTCATGTATTGTAATAAAAAGTAAATTTTCTGAGTCCCTATCAAAACAAGAACCCTTCAGTTCTGTTGACATGAAACATTTCAAAACAGAAGGAAAATCATCCTGTTATTTTTAATTTTTTTATTCTTTTTCCTTGGAGAACTTTTCAATGTGTTCCAGATGGGAAGAAAGTCAAGCATCAAAATCCTAAAATTCTTTTGAAAGCCCAACAGGCATTGTCTGCAATTGCTGTGCTGCTACTCAGGATTACATTTCCCCAGCCAGCACAGGCTCAGCATCTAGAACTACTCTCTAGGTCTAAGAGATCTGGCATTAGCTATGCCATTGATTTCCTTGGCAAGTGAGACTAGTCATTGGCTCTCTCTCTATTTCACTGTCCTTATCTACAGAAAGGGAATAAATGATACTGAACTTTGTTAAGTGTTTTGAGATGTGTTGAGAAGGGCATGGCCTTCATCTGCTCTCAGCCTCTCCAGAGATTTTGCAGCACAAATGGAATGCATTCAAAGGGCCTCAGTCAGGAGAAAGGTTGGCCAAAGGAGAGCACACACTAACTAGAGGGAAGAAAATAATCGGAGCACATCAAAAAAGAGGTACACGATCGCAAGTAGGAAACACTTCAAGATGTCTAGAAATATTTTAAAAGTTTCAGAGAGGGTTTTCAAAGGCCTCCTGGACAACCTACTTAGAAAGGTGAACCTTATAGGAATAGCAAAACAGAAGAGCTAAGTATCTGAAAGCCCAGGGTAAGACTGCTACAGCCTGGAACATTTTCTCTGGAGTTCAGGGTGAAAAGCTTTGACCCAGTCAACACCCAACCCTTTGTCAATGATAAGGAAGCTGCTAGTCTCTTCTAACACTGCATTTCAGACAGGCTGTGATGGCTGAGGAGCTATGTATCAAACCTCTTATAAGGGCCATCGACTTGTCCTGCATGCTAAGAGTTGCTTCCTGTCCAGATGAGACACTAATGAGCACAGCATCTGAAAATTAGAAATGATAAAAACAATAGTAGTAGTAGTAGGACTAGTAGCAGCACTACTAGCAGTAGTAAGAGCTTGAGCCTAGCGAGCATGCAAATCACAAAATTAAATGTGAAACTCACTGCCACAGGATCCTATGGAGATAAGTATAAAGAGGCTTTAAAAAGTACAGGGATCTTCCTGGAGGATGAGTCCAGCAAGGAGAATTAAATAGAATGGTCCAGAAGAAGGCGGCTTCAGCTCAGGGAGTCTGCAAATCTCCAGTAATTTCATTCACCATTGTTTAAGTAATTTCTTCATAATCCATTACTGTTTGTTCCACATCAGGCTATTTGCACCTTTAATTTGATCCAATACCTGAGGTGCCAGTCAAACTTAAAGTGAATATAAGTTTGTATTACTTTTTATTTTATACTTCATGAAGCAGTATGATCAACAACCAAACAGAAAAGCAGAGTGAAAAAGACCCAGGAGTTGCTCTCGATAGACACTGGCGCAGTGTGTTATGTCTGCACAGTACCTATGAATAGCTTCCTTATTTCTGTAGTCACAGTAAGGTACAGTAAGTGTCATCTCTGAAATTTAATGAACCCAGAATTCCAGGAAATGAAAGTAAAAAAGTAGACCTTAAAAATATATCCTTACAGATGGCTCAGGCAATGATTTTTTTTCTAATATTTCTTTTAGTTTTTAGGTTCACTAAAGATATATGCACAATATTAAGCTACATGAGATATTGTGTTAAATAGTGACATATCAGCATGTAAGTCCAGAGAACTGATACTTAAAATGGAAATAAAATAGTAACTGTGAGTGGGGACAATTGTTTTTGGCCTGTAGGTTAAGGAAACAGGGTAGAGATCTTCAAGTGTTCCATTTGTATGGGTGTGGAAGGTTATGGACCCCAGGTTTTTTTTTTGGTTTGTTGGTTTTGTTTGTTTGTTTGTTTGTTTGTTTTTAGGTGGGGAGTGGAAGATTGTTGTGTATTACTTTATGGTGCTCCTTGGCAGAAACTCTGTTTAAATTTCACTAATTACTTTCTTGCCTTCCTTTTGTCCCTTATTTCCACATTATCTTTCTAATCCTACCTGCAGGAAGTCTTGTGGGAGGATGGGTGAGAGCAGTGCTCCTTTTAAAGTCAGGGCTCCTGAACCTAACTTACTCAAGTCTTAGCATCAACTGCATGCTGATCCAGACACTAATGCCTCCAGCACCCAGCCACCAGCTCCTGGTTGTATGCCAATCATTATGCACATGACTGTACTGGGCATTTGAAAGGGTTTCTTTGCTTCATTTTTTTTTCTTCAAGTAAAGGCAGATTGACAGGGTTTGCATCCAAATACAGGCATATGGATGAAAATATGATCTCAATTTTGAAGAATATCTGGTTTTCAATATTTGAAAGCCATGGAGGTCTACTAAGAACAGGGCAGAATTTTTGGTTGGTTGGCTTTCTTTCCAGCCTGCTCCTTTAGGAAAAGATGCCTTAGCCTTCATCAGGCAGAGGGAATTTCACATCAATATTTGGCAGTCTCTAGTGTGCTGTAGAATCAGCATTAGTCCTTCTGTTACTCAGATTCACTCCCTCAAATGACATGGCTTGTTCGTTTTCATCCTCATCCCCACTCACCTTCAGTCTTGAATGAGACAAGACCAATACTAAAATGAAACAGCTTTAATAAGCAAGATTCATGGTCAGATTCTTACCTGAAAAACTGCAAACATGTTACAATCGATGGAATGTAACTGCAATCTTTAAGGAAATTTAACAGTTGAATATTTTTCCAGTTGCTTAGTTTTTATTAGATTTTATTACCTTTGAATTCCTAGGTTATTGTTATGAATCCATTTCATAGCCACAGACACAGAAGAATTCTGTTTTCAGTCACCCCCAGGTCTGAAACATTTGTATTAGCACTGGACTCTTAATTACATGAGCTGGACTTGTCCCTTATTTTTAAGGCAAATGAGGTATTCAACAGTGTGCACAGCATAAACAGTTGTTACTTTGCTGGTCAAAACATTTCTTAAACATCTCACTTCTTGTTTGGGATGTCTTATGGCTGGTTTTTGTTTGTTTTTTTTGTTGGTGGTGGTGGTGGTGTGTTTTGGGGGGTTAGTTTTGTATGGGTTTTTTGGTTGTGTTTTGCTTTTGTTTGATAACTTGTCTGGGTTTTTTTTTTTTAATTCTACATACACTTTAGGTGGAGTAACACAAAAGAACATGTAGAGTACATGTAAGAAGACACTCCATTGTTTCAATACTCTGAACGTGTCCATAAAGACTTCCATATCTTTATCATATTTCCTGTGTTTCTTCAATCAAAATTAGCTGTTCAGCTATTTTGCCAAGCAAGTATGGAGTGCATGCATATCATATCAACAATGCAGAGACAGATTTAGTAACACAACTTTGTCTATAGATTTCTTCCATCCTACACACTAACTCCATCTTAGAGCCTTTAGTGTTACAGGTGATTTATGCCAAAATTGCAAAAACCTGAAGTTAAAATGATGGACAAGGCTATGGGTAATCCATCATGTACTGAGGAATTGATTCACATAATTTGTAATATCTAATCATAGGCTGCTTAATCATGCTTTTCATCACCCTTTTGGTCCATGTTCTTGCTGCACTTCTGGCTTCTCAGCCAAGCTTCCATGTCAAAGTCCAGCTTCTACACAAGAAGCAACAAGTCACCTGAATTCCAAGGCTGGTAGTAAATCAATAATAGCAGCAAACCAGTCCTTGGAAATGCTTCCTCTGGAAAGGGATATTTCTGGCCTATCACTATCTCTTTCATGTAATATCAGTTTCACAGATGAACACCAGAGATGCCCACTGATGTTAATCTACCTGCTGCACAAAACTGTCCAAATATCACAAGAAAAATAAATTAAACTATCCTTTTTTTATTTCACAAAACACAACTGGAAAAATAAATTAATTTTATTCAGCACTTTAAAAATGTAATTGTTTTAAAGCTTGTCGAAACTTGCAGTTTGGCTTAAAGATCTTCCATCTCTCACTAGAAGAACAGTCTCTATACCTTTTTTACATCTTAAATTCAGCCAAAGAAACAGAAAACCACTCACAGAATTGTCCATGGAGGATTATCAATTCTGAAAGCCTTGTAGGTCAGAGAGATTTGAGTGCATTAGGAAGCATTTCTGTGAACTAAACTTCCACAGAATTCTCCTTGGAAACAATGACAGGTTAATAAGCTATTTTTCTTAAAAGAAAAAAAAAAGAAAGAAAGAAAGAAAGAAAGAAAGAAAAAAAAGAAAAATATTTGCAGAAAGTCGAACGTTTTGTACCCTCTTACAAATCAGGCATGACAAATTGTCAGTTGAAGAGATCTTGATTTAGTAAACGAAAAGTTATCTGCAGCTATCATTTCCAAGCAAGCCTGAACACCCTCTAAGTATCCACATCATCTTACACCAGTTAGGGTATGCTATTGCTTTAATAAAGCCTGGCTGCTACCAAGAAGGCCATGTCAATCACACTCATTCTTTACTCACAAATGTAAGACAGAGGTAATTTCTACACAGTAATGTGAATACCTCAAATCTCCTTTCACTGTATTCCACAGTGGTCATTTTGAGGCCACCTGGCCTGACCATTTGTTTTTTACAGTCAGGAATACCGAGTTTTTAAAGTTTCACAGAGATCAAAAGTATTGCCTGAAGCAAAGCCATACATACAGTGAGCTCTTAAAACAAGCTTTCTTTTATAAAAGGTAAAAAAGGGATGAAATGCATTAATCAAGGTCATTTTGAAGGAAAAGGATGATACTAAAGAGAGAGACCATGGCTCAGGGCCAGAGGGCCACGCTCTTTCCTTAGGGTCACGGGTTCTCCAGTGCTCTCAAGTGAGGCAACTCGGCATTACATATTGCAAAACATTCCTATTGTGAATACTACTGTGATTCCAAAACTGTTTTGCTGTATTAGTACAGTAAATCTCTCTCTATGCAGGAAAAGATAATATGGCCTTTGTAAACACAATTCTGCTGGTATAATCTGGGTTGTTTCTTTTGGCCCACCTGTCTCTTTCTTCAAACCTTTTCAAGCCCTCAGTGACAACAGCAAAGATACTACTGGAACACAGTATTGGACTCAGGGACTTCAGTCTCTTTAGCTCAACAAAGAGAAGGTAATGAACAACTTTTGTCTATTAGACTCTACATAAAGAATTACGACAATCAGGAGATCTTTAGTTTAGCAGAAAGAGATACGATACTCCAGTGCTTAAATGGTGTATAAAGTAAACAAATTTAGACTTAGAAACAGGTCCAGAAAAAGCAATTTCCAATGTTATTTACCTGGAAAAAAAGTTCTTGCATGCTAGGGACTTTCCTAACCAGTAAGAGCTCTATTTTACAATGTACAATAGTATTTCAGACAGTCCTTAATTCAGGGATAAGCTACATGTAGTTTATACAAAACATCAAATTTATACAAAATATAAAATTTATACTGAATATTATAATAGTCTAGTTTTGAAATCTAAGAACTACTGGAAATAATATGGATTTATGTCAAGAAATAGTGGCCTGTGGAGAAATTAGGTCAATGCATCCATTGCACTGTGAAAAAATATAAGGTTATGTAGGCCTAGTGATGCCTACACTGTGGCTGCTGCTGTGGCCATGGAAAGCAGCACACTCAGCTGAGACTCCTGGCTCTCTGAGATGAGCATCTTACCATGCCATGCCTGTATCTTTTACCTGGACACTGGTATGCTGGTCTGTGTATGGAGCTGTCTCCTCTGACACACCTCCAGTCCTGATGAAGAAAAATTCATATTCCTTACCAAGCATCAGTGGTTTTGCTCTTATTGATGATCCTGCTTAGATACAAGTTGATTTTGCACCTGCTTCTCAAAACAGAATTACACAGGATCCCTCCTGCTCCTCTGCTCTCACTTTTAGTATACTGTGTTTTGGCCAAGCCTGTATCTACCCAGTGCAGCTCATCCTTTTTCTACCCAGAGCTCATTATACCTCTCACATCTGCACAGTGATAGATAGCTTCTGCAGAATTTGAGACAGCCTTTAACACTTACCCTGTTTTGCCCTTATCCCTACTAAGAGGATGGGCCCAGGGAGCTACACTTCCTTCATCTGCCTGTGTCACTCCTATGGGAACCCCGGGGCTTTCAGAAAGAGAATGATATGTGACTCAAAAAGCTGCCATGGATAACAAATAAAATCTAATCTAATCAAATCTGCCCTAATCTAGTGTTACTGCCATTATATATTAACATGTGATTTAATAAATACATACTAATAGATCCATTGCACCAGGAAGACTTCTGATTTAAAGGCAAAAAAAGAGATTGGAGTTGAATAAATTATAGGAAAATAACAAATGGACTGAAATGGCTCAGAGAGCATAGGAATTTGAACTTTTATAAGGATTTATTATGTTTACTCTATCTGCATTTGTAAAAAGTGCAACTGGCTGAGCAAAACTTTTTCAGCTGACATAGCACACAGCATTTATTTTTCTCTTTTTTTGCTAAAGAAACTAGAGGCTTTTTATGAATTAGTGTACTGCAATACTAAGTTTTATATTATCTATAAACTAAGGCAGTAAAAAAAAAGTCAGATCATTTTAACCTTGGAATGCAATAGAGAATGTGGTGAATGTGTAAAAATTTAATGCCCTCCAGTGTCCGGTTAAGTGGTCAGTGCTGATGAGTGGGAGTTTTCATTTGTCTCGTAGTATATTTTCACATCATTTTCTTCCCAAGGGATCTCTGAAGTTTGGGCTGTATTTCCAAAGCAGCTAGGCCATGCAACAAGTCTGCTGGTGAGGAGATGAGTAGATCTTGATGGAAACTTTTTTGGTAGCTTGAAGGTCAGCTAAATACTAAGCTCTTCCCCATATCGGAGTTGTTTTCATTGTGCTGTGTAACTTGCAACTAAGCTATTTCAGCCTGGAAAAAGAAAAAAAAAGAAAAGAAAAAGCATTTCTACCTGGTAGTTGGCATCTGTTATGTATCTCCCTCAGATCCCAGACCTAGAATTGTTCAGATGCATACAGCACCTGTCTAAATAAAGCTGGTGTCATGAGTTGCAGCTGTAGGGTAAGCATCTAAGATGATAATAATCTTATTACACAAAGACTTATGGCTTTTACAGTATCTCACTTCACTACTGCATTCTGGAAAAACAAAGGATAAATAATTCATCACTTAACTACATTAAAATACATTTTAATGCAAACTCCCACTTCAGTCAGTGACAGTTTGGATGAAAAGCTGAACTGGTCTGAATGAATTCCCAAATTTTCCCTTCTTTTTACCTACTTGTTTTAGATCAAAGCAAAAGAAAAGCAAACACAGGCTCTCTGTTTGAATGGAGCAAACAAGGCAGTTTCATAAACATGGATTTTGAAGAAAGTGATGTAGATATTTTACTCTTTAAACTGTTTGCTAATACATACAGCCAAATCAACTGTAACTGAGCAGGTTGTTTTGGATACCCAAGTATTTACCACTTCCCAAAAATGGTCCATTTTTCTCTAAGTTACTCCTGTGCTTCTGTAAAACAGTCTTGTCTTCCCTCTGACAATTCTGACAACAAAAGATGATGCATTAAATTCTGTGGTCTATGCGTTTGTGTGTGTTTGTGTGTCTGTGTGTGTTGTGCTTGAAAATCCTATGAGATAAGAGCTGCCATACAAATGTAAATATAAATCATAGACTTCTTTGAGCTGATGACCTTTTACTGCTGTCTTTTTTGACAAGATGAGCAGCATGAATAGCAATTCACAGACGGAAATCCTCCTCCTTTGCTAACTTTTCAAAATCTACACTATCTTCACATATTTAAGGACCTATTGTTGAGTTTTTACTTCAAAGGAAAAAATAAACAAAAGAAAAAATTAGGATAGAATAAACTTTCAAAGCAGCTCTAAACTTGTGGCTTTGATTTGCAGTTTCAAAATGTACTGTAACCCTTGCTGAAAGGCAAGAAAATTGAGCTATTTTTATTTATTTTTTTAGATTCATCATTTTTTCTTTTTCTTTTTTTTTTCTTTTTGCCTACTGGCTCTTTTCCATAGTTCAAAAGTCCATTACCCACAAAAAAGTTCTGTTGATTTCTTTGGAACTTTGTGCAGTCTCAAACACTGCCTCAAACACTGTGTTTTGTCAGTATCTGGGCTTACATTTCTAACTCGATCCTTG
Source organism: Sakesphorus luctuosus (assembly GCA_013396695.1). Lineage (NCBI taxonomy): Eukaryota > Metazoa > Chordata > Aves > Passeriformes > Thamnophilidae > Sakesphorus > Sakesphorus luctuosus. Next base: position 5,946 of record VWZD01000039.1, on the reverse strand, counting down.
AGTCACATATAAGCCAGATCTTGCTTGTCTGTGAGATGTCACAGAACTTTATCTAAATACTAAATAAATTTTCACATCTAACATCTCTGTATGATAAAGAATTTCTATGGCCATGCTCCCTTCTTTAAGACAGAGGCACAATTTAGTTGTTCATATAAGTTTACTGATTCTTGCTTTTAAACTTCTCTTTTCACTGACAGAAATAAAATTTACATTACAATTGTCTGAACTTGAAACATATATTATTTGGAATTTTGGACACCATCAAACCTCACAGATGTCAGTGCAACATTAAAGCAATGGGAATGAGCCGACTCTGCACTAGCAAATTGCACTAGCAATTTTAGAGTTTGCACATTCAGAGGTGTTGTTAAGGTCACAACAAAAAGGCAAATGTCTCCAGTCTTCTCAGCAGTTGGTCGAATTGCCATAAAAAGTGGGTGCCATTTCTATTTTATTTTGTGAGCTATTTCACTGTATTTCTTCCTGACTCCCTTCTTTTTGTCCCACGGCTTACTGGACCTGAACCAGAAACTCCCACTGCTTAGCAGTGTGGAAATTTGCCATCTCCATTGTGTGCCACTGCCTTGGTAAGCTGATTTGATGATACAAGCTATTCCAAACATAATCCATCTAGTTGTCTTTCCCCAAAGGAAAACATCACTTTTATTAGAGGTCAAAAATGATAGATGTCACTGGGATCACATGACCTTTTTTCATTGCCAAAAAAGCTAGCAGTGCCAAGAGTTTAACTGTTTCTCAGGAAAGTGATTGTCACCATGGTTATGCATGGAAGAAAATATCCACTTCTAGCTTTTGACCCTTTCATTCAAACTGTGAATGTTAATAGTAACAATCCTGAGTGCTTAGAAGGGAATGCAACTCCTATCAAAGAAAAAATATTATTGCTTAGGACAATTAATATCTAATGAATCAAGATTCATCTAAGAACTGGGTTTTATGTCTTTTTATGCTCTATTAAGAAGCAAATGTAGTGAATATAACACACATTTATTGCAACCTGGCAAAGAGAATGAGTAGAAGTCAGGCTGTCCTAAAATAAATTTTAACAGTAATTCAGAAATGCCGGATTTATGAGGAAACTGTATTGTTTCAGGGGAACGTCTTTGATGTTGCAAAGTTAAGGAAAGCTCAGGAAGTCTTTTCTAAAAGCAGAGGATTTAACTCAACAGTCATTTAACTGAAACAGTTTATTGTCTAAAAGAGATTGAATTAGTATGTGAAGCAAAGGATATTATTGCCTTTTAAAATGTTGTAAAATTCTGGCATTGACATAAGAACACACTGAACTGGTCCTATCTCTCTGTTCCCAGGCAGGAGATAAAGTGTACAACTCACAGAAGGGTACAAGAAAAGACCAAATTCATAGCAATGCTTACCCAGGACCATGTCTCAAATTCCATAATTTCTGCAGTTTAGACCTTCAGCTAGACCTGCACATTATTGCCACTAAACTTTCCATGTCTTATTTTTGGTGTTTCAGCTGGATGAAACTTACTTTCTCACTGTTCTATGAGTTTCCTTAAGAAGAAAGAGGAGGAAAAAGGAGTATGATTTTTTAAAATTCTTTCTGTGAACTTTCTTGCCAACTTGGCTTCTGTGGGTTTATTTCAAATGAATTATACTTGGAAGCCATGAACAGAATCCATCTCACCACAATGCTAATGTTTAAACCTGAGCTAGCCAGTGCCCAGGGTGGGCACCTTCAGGGAGCAATTCAACTCACCTATCTGTTTTAGACATCGCCTTTAGGATAAGACTATTCAAATTCTGATATAATAATTTCCCTCTTTGGTTCCTGAAGAGAGCATTTCGGGTTCTGAAGAAATCCAGGATGTACACAACGTGTATGTGTATGTGCGTGTGTGTGTGTGTGTGTGTGTGTGTGTGCACGCATACATGTGTGTGTGTGCAACTATGTAGATATATAGGAAGCCAAAGATCAAATACAGGCACCTGTATTTGAAGAGAAGAGTCCTGTACAATAAACATAATAATGTAGAACAGTTCTTGAACTCAGGATGATATGACAGAATATGCTGTCAAAACAGTTTGCATCCTTTGGTTGCTTTATTTTCCCTTGTTTTTGTTGTGTTTTTTTTGTTGTTGTTTGATTTGGGGGTTTGGTGATTTCTTTTATTTTTGTGTGTGTGGTTGTTTGGTTGGTTTTGTTTCATTTTTAAAAATATTATTTAATTAAACAAGAATCTCAATTTCCCACAGACATTTTCACATTTTTGTAACGTCAAAATTAGAATATTTTAACCAGAAACTAAATTAAAAAAAAAAAAAAAAGATGTCTTTCATCAGAGACAGAGTTTGCTCCCCTGTGTTTCTGTTTCCTGCTGATCCATAGTAACGTTAGCCTCTATATGGCATTACCAGTTCTATCTTAAGGGCAGAAGGCAACACTGAAGTCTTCCCTGAACAGGCAATAGAACTCATCTCAAAGAATTTGTTCCCTAAGCATTTTGTTCAAGGTAACTTAAATTGCTGAAACAAGTTCTAACAGCTAATTTGGTGAACATGTAAAGTAGCTCTGAGCCCTACACATTGATCTTTGCATTTGTACTGTGCTCAGATCTCCTTCAGACACTCATACAGAAAAGTCATCTCTATTTTTTAAATTTATTTCAGTTTCACAGCTTTTGTATGAAACTTTGTATCTTGTGTAAACAGTGATCTTGAGTGTAAGATTTACTTTCTTGACTGTGTTCCTTACTGTTGCTGTGCACTGAGAAGAGAGCTTCATTTGCCTCAGCAAAAACTCCTGTTTAATATGGTATGGGGTCTGTCAAAACACAACTGGGAGCTTTGAAAATTTTGTGCAGACACTGCCACCATCTGCATGGCACCAAGGTCTTACTTCAAGAATAACTACTGAGCATGTAGCAGCCCTATTTGCAGTAACCCAAAAAGGAAATCAATCCTCATGCACCTAGGGCATAAATATTTAATACTTTTTATCTTATCTCTTAAAAGTATTTTTAATTAAAAACTGCAACGTTTTTCTTTTTCCTCCTTGTAGAAACCTGTAGAGGGCAGGACTTACGAGAATGCAGTGTAAAAACCTTATCTTCGGCATTTTTAGAGCAGCAACATATATTGCTTGCTAATTGCAGCAGAATATTTTTAGAACATCTTAAATATTTTCTTCTTCCGTGATAGTCCCTGGAGAAATATAACAGAGGAAGAGGTAAAAAGCAAGTTGTAGTTCTAGATGAAGGGTCCTTTAGTTCATCCAGAAATCTGTTACAATTAAAGACCAAGATCTTGCCTTTTTTAAAGCAATGTGCAGTCATCTGCAAATCTTGCCCAAGCAGCAGTCAAAATGATTTGGTAGATGGTACCAGATTTTAATTTTTAAGGAGGTTTTAAACAGCTGCCATAATTTTTTTCATATTTATACCAGCAGGCAATCCTACAACCGAGACAGATTTTATTAAATTTTTCTGTGTTTAACAAAACAAAACCAACTCAAAATAACAGCAAAAACTAGCTCTTTCAATGCCAGATGCTAACAGATTATTTTTCTTCCAAGAAATGGTTGTGTCAAAACGAAAAAGAAATGAGATTATGTGAAAACCCGTGTTTATATGTGTTAAGAGTTTTTGTTGCAATATGAAGACACTTTCAACTGTAAAATCATAAGGAATAATCAGGAATCTATTTTTGACTCACTCTATTCCTGTCTCATTCACGGGAAAGCCAATTGTAGATCAAATTGACTTTGTACAATTTTTTGATAGATAAAGCATGTCTTTGGAACTATTCTTCCAGGTAGTATCAGAATGCCACATGCCTTCTGTTGGCAGCAGGTGTTTCACAAAGAAGCTTATCAACACATTTTTGGGCTGCTTTGCAATGCAGACTCAGGGGGCTTCAGGCTACAAACCAGTAGGTGAAATACTCTTCCTTTTTGTTACTCGTTTTTTGCTGTAATGCAGCATAACTTCACCAAATGAGGTCTTTATATCTGTATTGATCTTGACATAGTTCATATATGGAGTTGATTATTAAAACACAATGAGGGCCTATATATTTGATTACTTTGTTGGCTTGGTTTTTTTTCCTTTTTGCGTTCTCTGCTGAAGCAATTTTTTTTTCAAAAAACTTCCTCAATATTTATATGGATATTCTGAACTCCTTTCCCTTCCCCCTACATCTGTTTCTCTCTCTCGCTTTCCCCCCTCTTTGATTTTGAATTATTAACCAGAATACAAACGCCTCCTCTACCACTGAAATGCATTATTTAAAAAAAAAAAAAAGGCATCTGTTCCAATTGTGTTCCTATTCATGGGGCTTTGATTGACTTGAAACAGTTTCCCCAGAGCAAAGGATGGCTTGATTTCTGGATTGAAACTCTGTTGCTGTGATAGAAATACTTCCAAAAGAATCACAGTGTTTAAATCTTCCTATTTCTGCAAATGCTTTGTTTATAACATGAGATTCTTTCCTCATTGTAAGATAATGTGGTACATAATGCTTTTTCAAATTTAGGCAACAAGAATTAGGGCAAAACTCTGCTGCAGAACACAGCAGGAACCACAAAACAGTAGCACAGATAGATACCAAAAATCTTGTTTAATTATCAAGAATCCACTGCAGTCTAATAAATTATTAATGCTCATTATTGTTATTTTATAACACATCCAAATGGATTCCAAAATTCTAGGAATGGAATTAGGACGTCTCATGACAATTGCTTTAAAGATATGTAATAAATGTTTATCTAATCCTCAAAACCTCCCAAGGGCAATTCATCCCATGGAGTAAAAACACTTATCTCTTACAAAACTCCTTTTGTTGCACTCTGAAGATGCTTGATCTTCTCTGTCAACTTTGCAGAGAAACCCTTTTACTAGGTTGCAAACACTGTTATAATTAAAATGAGGTGAGATGAGTCCCACATGAAATATATACAGATAAATGGGCCATATTTAAATCAAAATATTATGTGCCTAATTAAGCTATAAAGTCTATGATGGAGTTTACTATCACACCAGTGGTGAATAATTCATCTACTCTCCCTATGGATGCAAGAGAAGTGCTATAACTGGAAAGTGTATTGCAGATGTCTATTTTGGGCTTTTTGAATAGGCACCAATGTTAAATATATTCTCTCAGTGTTACATAAATGACCAAAAATACCTCATTAATGCAAGAACCTAACCACGATGAATGAAGTTTTCATTCACATCGTATTTTCAAGCTGGAGAAAGGTAGTCACAAAGGCTAAATCTTGTCTCACATCTTCCTTAGTCTCCCACTACAGTCAGTCAAATGAAATAGGATCCTCTGGAGACTGTTACTGGGATGTTGATTTAGGTGCCTGTTCAAAATTGCCTCCTTCATTAACTACAGTAGAAGCTTGCAAGAGATTAGTCTCACTCAGCTAATGTCAACCTTTTGCATACCTGTTGTGCAAAAGGCAGAAAAGAGCCTTCATCTTAGATGGGGAGCTGTGCAATGGTGTCATCCTTTTGAGTCAGGTGCACAGAAATCTGTATTTCACTCGACACTGATAATGAAGGTGTCTACAGTTCTCCTAGCTCTTGTCTCCTTTTTCACACGAAATATGCATCTTGTTATACCTACTATACTTGTTCAGCACTTTCACAGCTAAAATGCCCTGGATCTGTCTCATGCTGATGACTGTACTTTTTGCAGACTAATGGTGATGCCCATCTCTCTCTATAGACCATTCTGGACAATCTAAATTCTGCCCAAAGTTTCATAAGCAAAAAAACATTATTCACTTGCTTTGGCTTTCAGAGATGCAAGGATGCAAAAAGTAATTATTTGACAATGACAATAATACAGTTGACACAACAGAAGGAAAGAATGCCATCAAAGGGGACCTATACTAGCTCAAGAAATGGGCCCACAAGAACCTTGTAACATTCAACAAGGCCAAATGCAAGG
>VWZD01000037.1:3638-32332 GCA_013396695.1 Sakesphorus luctuosus | reverse complement strand
CCTACTGACTTCCTGCATGTAAAAATCTTTTGTCCTGAGCTTAATGTAAAAGTGCCTCAAAAAATATCAGGAAGAATATTGCTCAGACTAGTAAATAATACATGCATACACTCGAATTCATGTATATGTACCCTCATTTCATGAATTAGTGTTTAAATAAAGATAACACTTTTTTCCTGGTGTGGAGAGGAGAAAAAGGAAAAGAAAAATAGAGCATCTTTCATCCATAATAGTTTTATGGAAAAAAACCCCGTTATTTCTACATTATTGTTCTGTTGCCTTCCAGACTTCCCAAAATTCTTTCATTCTCACTCAGTTTATTTTTTTAATGTCTGTATTAATTTAAATGATGTTATATATACATTTTCAGCTTCAATTTAACTTTCTTCACTGAATTAAATGTGTTATGCTTGGACTGGGCAAGAAAGTGTTTGGGGTATATTAAAATTGTTCATGGAAATTTTGATTGTTTCTAAAAATGAACCTTGTTTGTTTCATTTCTAGTAAGAAAAAAATTGCATTTGTGTCTTTACTTTTATGCATTCACATTTACTTTTTTGTACTGATAAAATTGGAAATTTTTGCACTGTTACTCTTGACCCAGCATATATTTGTGACTTAAAGTGTTTGTGTGCACAATATGATATTAATCTTCAAGATTTGATAAAAAAATAATTTATCAAATGTACAAGGAGGGAGACTAAAGAGCAACATGTGTTTTGATTATAATTTCATCTGATATAAATGCCAGGAATAATCATTTGTAGTCCAGAATGTAGGGAGAAGATAAGTGAGCTCACCATTGTTGAGAACTTGCTGGTGATATTACATGAATACGATTTTCTCTCTAAAAGGTGAGACTTCGTTTGTGGATTAATTGTGTTTAAATATGTTTTGACTTTTTCATTTAGGAACACATTTATTTAGAGGACTTAGATAACTTTAATGTACCTAAGGTCAAGTTCTGAGAGCTGTGTATTTTCAGTCAGATACTGATAGAGCAAAATATTTTCTAGTTTGCTATAAACCATCTCCCCTCTCTCCACTGATGGCCTCCAGTGCAATGCAAATGTTGCATTGTTACCATAATGTGATAGCAATGGCTTTTCTTGGTGCACCTCCCCTTTGCAGGTGTGAGTGGTTGGATGGAAAGCATGCTGAGCTCTGGCAGTCCCTGGGATACCCAGTATAAACTAGTAAAGTGGCAACACCTGTAGCTGCTGCAGTTGGTGCCAGAGGCTGGGTCAGACCCCACATCCTTGAAATGACAGAAAATCATAAAGGTTCCTTCAATTCTTTAAATGTCCTTTCAACTCAGCTAGGATTGCTAGCTGAGAAACATATGTCTCTATTGCAGTAAAAACCCCAAAAACTCTCAAATTTGATAACATGTCACGACATTTAAAATTCTGAAGAGGTTTTTCAAATTTCATGCTTAATTATTTTGCACATATTAATTATTTTATCTATGAATAAGGATAAAGAAATTAAATATATCAAAAGATATATTTAGTTTCTGGGTTTGAAAATTTATTTAGACTACATGTAAACCAAAATTTGGATATAAAAACTAGAATTTGAATGTACGCAGGAAGCTGATGAAGTTCAGTGCTAAGTAAGGATAATTTTCAATTCAGATGTGAACTTGAATTCATATGGTTCATCAAACACACATGCATCTTTTTTTGCTTCAAGGGTAAATCTTATTTTCTGTATGAAGTCCACCTTAGTTGAAGGGATATAAATGAAAATCTTATAAAAACCTTTTAAGGGATATATCCAATCACTTTTCTAAATATAATATTGAAACCATACTAGAGAAGAATCATGGTTATTTGTGTCATCTGTGGAACCAGGTTATTTGAGTTCCACACAGGGACTTCACAAGTTCATGCAGTCAGTGCTACTTGTACTAATGGCGTTAGCACGAAGGTGGTTCCAGGGGTGACTGCAGCCCACCTGGCTGCCTCCCATCCTGGCTGGGTTGGCCTGGTTGCCTGTGCTGGCAGTCATGTTTAATGTAACTATAATTTCATCTCTTGTGAAAATTTGGACCATCATCTTCTTTTTTTAACAATGACTTTAACCAATTTGCAGTGACTTTAAGCTGTTTTCTCTAACTTCTTTTTTTATAGGAGGTCTCTGTTGTCTCTTAAACTTTTGTTGTCATTTTTTTTCCCTTTGATAACTAATGCAAAGTAATTATGGAGTTATTGTTAAAATTTCTTGCTGATGTTTTTTTAGGCTCACAGCAGAGTTGCTACGACTCCTTTGTGCAGAGTCACGAGTCAAAGAGCAAGTGAAAATGTATGAAGGAGTTCCAGTCTTGCTCAGTTTACTCCATTCTGATCATATTGAACTTCTATGGAGTATAGTTTGGGTTCTGGTACAGGTTTGTGAAGATCCTGAGACCAGTGTGGAAATTCGGATTTGGGGTGGAATCAAGCAGCTCCTTCATATATTACAGGGGTAGGTGTCCAGTATGTCATACATATACTGTTCAAGTATGTCATATACTGTCTACTTCCCTATTAACCAGATACTTGTTTAGTGAGGTAGAATTGTGAATGTAATTCATGAACATAGTAAAGGAATTTTCTGTTTAAAGGCTTGCTTGCTTTTTCAAAGTGTACTAGCTAATAATTTAGTGAAAAAACATACATATTTTCAGAACTTCAGAGATGTTTAAAAAAGACATATATTAAGACACTTTTTTACACTGCAATTTGGTATTTGTTTTGTTTTGTTTTTCCTTCCAGGGAAAGAAATCTTGTTTCTGATCGCTCTTCAGTTGGAAGTTTATCTAGTGCAAATGCAGCAGGGAGAATCCAGGATGTTCATTTGTCAGATGATCTGAGCTCTGATGAGATGCAAGAAAATACTTTGTCACTTCAAGCAGGTGGGTTTATAAGGTCTAATCCTCTGTTATGTCTTTACATACACTTGTGCAAAAGGATTCAAAATACTTGGAAACTGTGAATTCTATACCTGCTATAGCTGTATATCCCTATACCTGCTGTAGGGAGTAGGAGCACCAAGTCAGATGTGTTGATTTCCAAATGTGCAATACCAGCACTTGTTTTTGAAAAGCACACTTTTGTTAGAAAGAAGCAAAGCATAAAGTATTAAGTATATGAGAATTATATACATTTTTCACCTGTAAAAACATCTCAAATATATAAAAAATTTTGGGGTTGGCATGAAATTATTTTTATGGGATCGTATTTTTCCCTCTATTCAAATTTACTATGGTAGATCAATCATGAATTGATTATGATGGAACTCTGTTTCAAAGTGGTATTCTAAAGGCTACCAGTCAGGTTGGATTCATCAGTAGTTATGGAGCAAATCCCTTTTAGAGGAGATTTCTTGATAGCAAGTCAACATCCCCTTCTGAAATTCTAGAGGATCATATCTTTTCCCAGTCACTATGGAAGGAGAATGCAAATTATCCTTCCTAGAATTATGTCTTTGCAGTATCTTCCTGAAAGCTGTAACATGGTACATAAATGTTTTTGAATACTTTTCATGAGTATTGCCTCTGAAGAGTTGACAATGTGAAATAAATCTCAGTACCAAAAGTATTGCCAGCATGGAACATGGTTTTGTGTTAGTTCTGTCTTCCTTAAGGACTCCTAAGAAGGAGTAAACATAACTTACAGATGTCTTTTTTTACTTCTAACTGAAGACTTGCTTACATTTTGAGCCTTCTGTGTTGAGTATAGGTGGCAAGGTTTTGTTGGCAGGAGCCTGCAGGGATGGCCTCTATGGAAAGAGGTTAAGAGATTGCCCTGTGCTGGGCTCAACTGGATGCAACAGGCTCCGGAACAGAGCCATGGCCAGCCAAAGCTAACCCCATTGCAAAGGGTGTGGTGCACCTGTGAAAACAGTTAAGAAAGGGTAAAAACACCATGTGGGAAGAGGAGGAGAATTTAAAAAAAAAAAGGGAGTGAGAAACAGTAGTGCTAAGACCCAAGTCAGAGGAGGAGTGGGAGGAGGTGCTTTGGGCACCAGAGCAGAAATCCCCCCTGCAGCCTGTGGGGAGACCTCAGTGGAGCAGCCATTCATGCTGCAGCATGTGGAAAGAAGTGTGAGGAAAGTATAAGGAGAAAGGAATAGCAGATTGGAACTGTTGTATGTTGACTGGAACCCCCTCCACCAGATCCAGGCAGAGCAGTTGAGAGTGAAGGAGTGAAGATGAATTGTGGGGACCAAAAGGACAAGGTGTTAATTTAATTTGCTATCAAAGTCTACTTTACTTGGCAATAAATTAAATTAATTTTCTCCAAGTCACATCTCGTTTGCCTGTGGTGGTAACTGGTATCCTATCTTCCTCTCTTTTTCTTGAGCCATGCAGTTTTCCATCCTATTTTCTATCTCTGTCCCGTTAAGGAGGGGGAGTGAATGAGCAGCTAGATGAACATTTGGCCCTTTGCTAAGGTTCACCCACCATATTATACAAATATTTTTATGGATCTGACCCTAAATATTCCATCTGATTTTTTTTCTAGCTTGTTGTGCTGCAATTACTGAGCTGGTGCTCAATGAGACTAATGCTTACCAAGTTGTACAGGTAGGAAGGAAGATTTTGTTCAATTAACTGAAGCATTATAGTTTATTATTTCAATTAATTGTTGTTATTCATTATCATAATTTGAAAGATTGCAAAATATGCAAAATATCTGTCACTTTAGTCTAATTTCTGTTTCTTTATAGTTTTGCACACAGACATAGGCTCAAAGGTATCAGCATAAGTTGTGTGGAAGCAAAAACGGTTTAATTCAGACAAGGTTCAATTTGGTTGGCATCTCTTGCCATGCTTTTGTCATTTTCAAAACCAGACAGTAAATAAGAGTAATCACAGAATTAACTGAGAAATGCAAATTCTGAATTTCATGAAGTTTAATAAAACAAACTATGCAGCTTAAAATTGAAATGTTGTTTCACAAACGATTTTTCTTTCCTTAAGAGTATGGTATTTCTGAGATAACTTCCTGGCATTCCATCTCTAAGGATAAACCATTCTTAAAATCCCTGGTTATGTTCAAGACCTAGTCTAAGGTACAAATATTTAAAACTTTAATACCAGGTAAAACCTGTATCCAGCTCTTTATACTGTAAATGTTAATTCAGTAATCAAAGCCTTCAAATGGTCTTAAAACCCAACTAGGGGTATTTGCTGAGGAACTGAGAGAAAAAAAAGCCTTAAGTATGACCAGGAAAGAAGTTTGTGTATATTTCAAAACTGTTGGTTAAAGGAAAGGAATGAAAGTAAATCTAGAAAAAAAATTTTTCTATGGTTCTTAAGCACGAAAATCATAAATAAACCATACTGATTTAGACAACTTTTTATCTGAACAGTATAACTGCATACATTTTAGGCTGAGTCTGATTTCATCAAAATAAAATATCACTTGTTTAAATTAAATGATTTTAACATGGAGGTTTTGTGCATTGCTCTGGTAATTGTGGTGTCGGTAAATTGCTTAAAAATTGATGATACAATATGCAGGCCAGGAAAAGGTGTTTCAAACTTAACTTCTCCTATTAATTCTGTTAAAAGACACTGACCTCTTCATTTGCCAAAACATCAGTCAACATCCCTGTCACGTGAAAGGGAGGAGGGAGACAGAAATACAAAGATTTCTAGTCTTAACTGTATTAATAAAAGTTATTTGCTATAAGCGCCCTTTGGAGTAATCAAAGCTTTATGAACGCAACACTGCCTGCCGGACTAGGACAGAACACAGGCTGGAAAGATTTTTGACTCCCCTATGAGGACCACACTTAAGCCAGGGAGAAATTATTAGCAATAAGCGCTTCTAGACATTCAGAGCCTTATGTCCCCAACACTGTCGAGCTGCTGGACAGCACACAGGTTGAAAGGTTTTCTGACTTCTAATATGAAGCCACACTTAAGCCAGAAAAGAACTTTTCCCACAACTGCTCCCAAAATAACATTTATTGATACAAATATGTGACAGTTATTGTGGGTTCCGCTTTGCCGGTGATAACATTCAGCTGCAAGATTGTATTTAATTGATAATAAAAGACCCCAAAAGAAACCAGCACAAAACCCATTTTACAGAGACAAACACACTAAACTCAAGTTACAATACAGCAACGTATCCCATTTTCACAACAGACAGAAACTAGCAACAAAGAACTACTAACTAAAAACACAGCCACCTAAAACACTCATCTAGACACTCTTTCAATAACATAGGACAATAAAATATCTTGCACACCACTCTCTCTGTAACACAAAACAAAAAGAAACAACAGAGCTGCTTTTTATCAACACCCATCTTGTAAAAGAAACTGCACATTGAAAGTAAAGCAAGTTACTGTAGTTGCAAAACAGAGCTGGTCTTATAAAGTAAGAATAGCAGAAAGCAATAACCAATATAAAGTAGCAAAGTGTGAAGCAAGTTACTGTTATTAGTATTAAGGTAGCAAAACACATTTAGTAAAGGAAATGCTTATAAAGTAAGAATCAAAGTAGCTGTTAGCATAAGATGTAAGATAAAATGTATAAAGGAATAAGCTTTGTAAGAAAGTAAAGTGAAGAAAGTAAAGTGTAGAAAAATAGAAAGCACATGGTCTTCTCACCCCCACATTGTTCCAGGAGGTAGGAGGAGACAGGACAAGCTGCAGCAGTTACCCTCACAGAGACATGGCATTTCTCCCTCTCTGCTGGAGTTTAAACTCCACATTTTTTATACCTTTTTTTCCCTTCATGTGGTTTTGTGACTAATAGTCAGTCTATTGGGGGGGGTGATGCAGATGCCTGAGGCGAGGTGGCTCCTAGAGTGGTTGTAGAAGATATAGCAAAGGGAGGCCATGTCATTCCTTAAACAACACTCCACCCTATGTTAATCTTATCAGTTTGAAAGCCTTTGTCCTCAGCCAGGAGCATCCGTCCAGGGGGCTGAGACATCTCCCTCAACCCATCAGGGCTTATCAGGGGCCATCACCTCACAATCTGCTTTTCAGATCAGGACATATCTTCAACTATGTTCACTTCAGTTGGAGTTCCACCCTACAATGGCCACTGTAATTTTAAATCCTGCTTCTTTCTCTGTGCTAATACAACTTTGAGAGTTTCATGTGGAACAAGATGAAGGAAATCACTTGAGTTAAAAAAAGAGGAAGGAGATTTGCAGCTTTTTTAGTCATGTGCTGAGGAAGTCAATCTAAGTGACCTCTAAATGTTTATATCATTTGGTATCAAAGGACTCTTGGTTCAGGCATTTGGGAAACTTTTGTTTCTGCTGTAGCTGCCCTCTGCCTGTCTGTCCTGTGTCCTTGTCTCAAGTTAAAACCTTGGTAGCAGTCTGCAGTAATTCTGGTAGCAGACAGAATGTGCTTATGATTCAATGGCTCTGTTGCACAGTTAACTTTAGCTTAACTCTACCTTCAGGAACAGTCAAAGAAAACAGGAAGAAAATTGCAGTAGAGCCTCAGCTGAGCTGACATATATTTCCTTCAACTCTGCTAGAGGGGAGAGTAGTTTTCAACAGGGAGGTTATCAAGTAACCATGAGCAGTACTATTAACTAAATTTCCCAGCACCCATCTATCAGACTAACACAATGGATACATTAATGGAGGATGCATGGCTAGTATGAAAATGGAAGCTGAAATCAGTATGGTTTTCACAAAATCCTGCTGTAGGCACAGACAGACTCCCCAGGCTATTGCTTTTGGCATTTCTCCAATTTATATTTATTAAGACTGGATTTTTTGTTCCTGACAATTCAAAATATCCACATGGTGACAGGAGATCTGTTGCTGCAACTTCCTTCATCTCTAGAGACAGAAGCATTTCTTCATTATCTGTTCACAAGCTCTCTCTGCAGTATAAGTTTAAATGTAACAATGATTTAATTCTTATGTACATTTAAGTAACTTGAACTCACATTTTAGGTGTGCAATAGGATGTTGAGAATTTGCCCTTTGGTATTAGCTTCTGATTTATCTGAAGCAACATTGATTCTTATTTGTGGTTTCTGTGCAAAGGAGTTCTATTAATATTGACCTTTCTCTGTTTCCAGGCAAATGGAATATATACAATAGCAAAGCTGATTTTACCAAACAAAGAAAGGAATGCTGAAAAAGCCAGTTTATTGCAGGTAACTCCCTTTTTTATGATTGCACAGTGAAAACTCCAGAGAGAAATTTTTTTATGAACTAAAATTTATTTTAAAGTACAGTAAAAAAAAAATCATATTTAAAGGGGGAATAAATCCCACCAAAACAAACCAAGGAATAACAAATCGCCCAGGAACTAGAAGTTAAATAGCAACTCAATTTCTGGTGTTCTGTTCTGCTTTACTTTATTTCTGGCACCTCATATAGTGTAAAGGAAAGTGAATATTTTTCTTGTGATATACTTTACTCCAGCTTTCCCGGCTGCCCAGCATCAGATCTTCTTTATAGTGTCTTGATCTTTACTGAAACTCACCATAAATTTGACATGGTACTAATATCTGTTTATTTCTGGAGCAACTTACTGTGGCTGTTAAATAAAATACAGGAAGACATCCCATGAAGTAGAGGCAATTTAAGTGTAGCATAAATATAGACCCAATAAGTATAGAATGGCTCTTGGGTTTGCATGTCATTACCCCCATAAATGTACTGGTTTGAGTCAATTTAGGCTAAAGTAGTAATTAATTATCTGGTAGCTTTTCTCAGGCTCTGTGAAATGGTGGATGCCTCTCTAAGCTATAGGAAAATAGTGGGCAAGGGTTCAGGGATGAGCACAGCTGCTGCTGCTCTAGTTGTCCTTCTCTGGGCAAGTGTGAGAAAGTCCTTGGCACAGATAAATGCACTGAGGATGCTGCCTCTCATTTGGTTTTGTTCTGGAATAGCCCTGCACTAACATGGCTGTGTAGCTACTCACCTGCCTAATCAGGCAGGCATGCTTGGATAGCGAGGGAAGGCATTTCCACAGAAAAGAATTTCATTCTAGTATCATCTTTCTCGTCGCAGTTCATCTAGATTAGAACAGGGTAACTGATTCAGTGCAGTAGGTTTTACTGCAACAAGGTTTTATAGGGCACTTCTGTTAAATCATCTTAAGGATGAGATAAATAAAAGTCTCCCTAAAGGGTTTATGAAACTAACATGGAGTCTTAACTAGAGCATATGCACAGTACAGTTCCCTCACAGAGCTGTAAGAAGCTTAATTTATGGCCACTGAGATTTTTAGATTCCAGCAGAATGTGTTGGAAATAACCCACAAGAGCTCCCAAGCAACTGTAGTTGGGTTAAACATGAAGCCAAGTGAATTAATAATGGACTTCATGATCACATATGAAAACTAAATCTGTTTTGGGCAAACATTAGGAAGAATAATTTTATGAAACCTTATTCATATTCTCACATGGCCATCTGTATTGCCTTTATCATTGTTACTGCTATGAAATACAGTTGCAGCTATTGCAATACCCCTTTTGAATTTCACCGGTATTTTTCTTAGAATTCTTGTGATGTTGATCTGGTTTCTTTACTGCCCCATTGTCTGTGTTTTCAATCATTAAATTTTCAGCTTCTTCCTGCCATGCTACCTTAGTGGTCTTACTCCAGGAGTATTTTTGTTTGCTCAGCCATAACTGTACCATATTATTGACTCTTGACAAGCAGAACTAAAGCTGAGTTGGATAAGAGCATACATATTAGCTACCTGCTAGTGGTTGTTTTAAAAAATAACTTTCCTTTAGGAGAGATCATATTGGAATAAAGATACATAAAGATAGAAACTGAGGTACATAAAGATCCCTGTAAATGTGATGAATTTAGGATTAAAATGTTGAGGAATCTCTCACTCTTTTTTTTTGTCCCCTGTTAGAACTTAGTGTTCTACACTGTGTTTTTCAGAAAAAAATGCAAAATGTTATTTCTACCACAGCATTACAAACCCACTGATTACATTTACCTTTTTCAGCATTGGAGAAGACAGCAGGTCTCAAGTCTTAGAATCATAGAATCATAGAATTGATTGGGTTGGAAAAGACCTCCGAGATCATCAAGTCCAACCCTTGGTCCAACTCCAGTCCATTAACTAGATCATGGCACTCAGTGCCACATCCAATCTGCGTTTAAAAATCTCCAGGGATGGTGAATCCGCCACCTCTCTGGCCAGCCCATTCCAATGCCTGAGCACTCTCTCTGGAAAGAATTTTTTTCTGATATCCAACTTAAATTTCCCCTGGCGGAGCTTGAGCCCGTGCCCCCTTGTCCTATTGCTGAATGCCTGGGAGAAGAGACCAACCCCTGCCTGGCTAGAACTTCCCTTCAGGTAGTTATAGACAGTGATGAGGTCACCTCTGAGCCTCCTCTTCTCCAGGCTAAACAACCCCAGCTCCCTCAGCCTCTCTCCACAGGACTTGTGCTCCAGTCCCTTCACCAGCCTTGTTGCTCTTCTCTGTTGCTCTTGAGCTATCTGCAAACAAAACCAGATGATTAAGATTTAGGTATTCCTCAGCATACACTATAGCCATCATCACCAACTTTTTTTAAAACATTTTTCCACCCTAAATGTCCCTTCATACTTTTAAAATACAGGAGGAGCTTAATATATTTTTATTCCCTTTGTTATCAGAGTAGCAAGAGAATCTGTCTAGTACTTTAAATACAGAATTTACCAATGTGTAAAGTCAAGGGGAATCCTTGTTGTTTATCAATGGCTTTTCCATTTATGTATAAATTTCTTATTAATTTAAGTACTTTTCCTACTGTAGTGTTATGCTTTCAGAGCCCTGAGATTCCTCTTCAGTATGGAAAGGAATCGACATGTTTTTAAAAGGTATGTTAACCAGATGTTTTGTGAAACTCCTTTAGGATAGCTTTCAAAGGTCCAATCAGAAAGACCAATTTTTTAAATGTAATTTATTATCAACAAGCAGAAAGAGTAATGGGCAATTTCTGTCCTGTCCACAGCTACAAGTACCCAGCCCTGCATTGCATCAGTGCCAGTCTACAGGATTTAGATGTTCAGTGTGGGGACTTCTATTGTGTGCATTCCAGAGTGCCTTGCTCTGCATGGGCTTTTTCTCCCCCGTGAATCAAGGTTTAAGGGTGTTGAGGACAGAGTCAATACTGCTGGAGATAAAACATACTTTTACCCTGAAGATTAGCAAATACAGGTTACAGCCCTGCGTAGTAGCAATTAACTGGAAGCAGTAAAATATTTTCTCTGAGCCCTCTATTCCTTCACATGGGAATGACTTTGCATCAAGCCATTTTACTTAGGAGTGTTGTTGACAAGTTTGGATCAATAAGGGCAAAATGTCTTTCATCAATTACCCATTTTTACTACGAAGATGGCAGTTTCACCAGGTTTGCTACAAAGACCACACAAAATCTAACAGTGTGATTTGTGGGATTAGAACAGTAATCACAGGGTTTAGGAGATCTACCTGTCTGTAGTGTTTCTAGTATGCTTTTAGTATGGATCATAAATAGTGGAATTATAAATATAACTTCTCTGTTATATTTTTATTTTTTAGAAGTGGATTTTGTACTGAAAGTGCCCTATTTTATAGTGAATCTTCATGGTTGATGACAGGTTTTTGAAGAACCTGGACTAATTTGCTGTATTTTGATTTTTCCAAATGCCTTAATCTCCTGCATTTCTGCTTCTACCAGAACTTTAAACAAAACTTCAATTCAGAATGTAACTAATCAATTGTTTCCTACTATCTGTTTGCTTTTGCTTTCCTCGTTCCTTTTCATCTTTTACATTAGGTTTCTTGGACAAAATTCTAAAATGGGTGTCATTATCCTTTCAATGAAGAGAATTGTTAATCCTATCCCTTAATGTATTACAAGAAGAAATTCAGATACAGTGACAACAAGCATAACAGAAAATATTGTAAGAAAAAAAGTAGGAAAATTACTGGAAACTCAGGAGGGAGATTGACTTTAAATGTTTATACTTGTCCAGAGAACTGGCATTTGTATTAATACCCAACCAATGAAAGCTGAGGTCTGACTTTTAGAAAGTCTTTTAACTGCTATGTATGTAATCTCAATAGATTAGTAAAAAATAAATTTATTAGTTTGGAGTTTCTGAAATAAACACTGGAAAGTCCCTGCTGTAGGTTAATAGCTACTGTGTACACTGTTTCTAAAATACATAAAAAATTTAAACCTTTATAGGCTCTTCCCCACTGACTTGTTTGAAATCTTCATTGATATTGGACATTATGTGCGTGATATCAGAGCTTATGAAGGGTTGGTATCAAAGCTAAATTTGTTAAAGGTAAGTAAAAATCTTAAACCTCCATAGCTTTAAGAAGTTGTATCCTTGCACATCTTAGCACAAGAAGGGCATGAAATATTTTATATTTATTTATTTGTAATTTAATTTATAACTAGGAGGATGTATTGAAGCAAATTGCTGAAAGTATCGAGAGCATGAATCAGAATAAGGCACCCACAAAACACATAGGAAATTACGCAATTTTAGAGCACCTTGGTAGTGGAGCTTTTGGAAGTGTATATAAGGTAAACTTCCCTTTTGCTATTATTTTATAGCTTTGAGTGGAGGCTTCATGGAAAGGATTCAATACATGTTTTAGGCAGAATCATCCTCTGAATTTCCATAGGGGAATGTAGGTGCAAAAAGGCCTTTATGGATCTGGGCTTGTTGTTGGTGTTTACTGTGATTTTGTTTGTTGCATCTTGTATTTATAAGATTGACCAGTGTATCTCTTAGGTTTCCTACTTTTACTTTCTTTTAGTTGTTTTCCACAAACAGCATTTCTATCTATTGCAAAGGCTAATAAATCTGTGTCAATTCAAGCATGTTTTTATCTGAAAAACAACATTCAGTATGTTACTTCAAATACTGGGCAAGCTCCACAATGTACTGCTAACCTGTATTGTGGGACTCCATTTCTTGTATTGATCACATCATACACAAGAAAAGCTATGATTATAACATTTTGAGAAAGGTTTTTGAATCTTAAAATTAATCTGGTAGCCATAATAACATTCCTTCTATCCCCATCTTATATTAATTGTACAAAGGTTTTATCTTATTTATAGGTTAGAAAACGTAATGGACAAAATCTCCTGGCAATGAAAGAAGTCAATTTACACAATCCAGCATTTGGAAAGGACAAAAAAGACAGAGAAAGCAGTGTAAAAAACATTGTCTCTGAATTAGCCATCATCAAAGAGCAGGTATGCCTCATGAACCCCAATTTGATGTGTGGGTGTTCTCGTATGAAAAGCTGCCTGATAGAAAAGGAGCTGGGGATACTGATTGACAGCTGCCAGAACATGAGCCAGCAGTGTGCCCAGGTGGCCAAGAAGGCCAAGGGCTGGGTCAGAAATAGTGTTGCCAGCAGGATCAGGGCAGTGATTGTCCCTCTGTACTCAGCACTGATGAGGCCACACCTTGCATCCTGTGTTCAGGTCTGGGACTCTCATAACAAGACATTGAGGTGCTGGAGCATGTGCAGAGAAAGGCAATGGAGCTATTGAAGGATCTAGAGAGTGAGTCACATGAGGAAGGAGCTGGGCTTCTTTTTAGCCTGGAGAAAAGGAGGCTTAGAGATGGCATCACTCCCTACAACTGTGTGAAAGAAAGTTGTAGACAGACGGGGGATCGACTGCTTCTCCCACAGACCTGGTGATATGACAAGAGATAATGGTCTCAAGTTGTGCCTGGGGAAGTTTAAATTGGATATTAAGAAAAATTTTTTCACCAAAAGGGTGGTCAGGCATTGGAACAGGCCTCCCAGTGAAGTGGTGGAGTCACTATCCCTGAAGGTATTTAAAAGATGTGCAGATGGGTCACTTGGGGAGCTGGTTTAGTGACGAACTTGGTAGTGCTGGCCTAATGGTTGGATGTAGTGATCTTGAAGGTCTTTTCCAACATAAATAATTCTATTTTTCAGGGCTCCCAGCTGCTTTTACTTTTTTTGTTCAACTAGTACAATATTAATATTCTACCGATATTGAAAACCTTACTCTAGTGTTAGCAGCAGTGCAAATGCTTGTTACTAAAGAGTCTTACTTTATATGTTGACAGTATTTGACCTTTTTTAGAGATTCTGTAAATTAAGGTTGTAATAAAAAAACTGGTTAGTCTTTGTTCCATTTAATCAAGTTTTGGGTTTAAAACACAGTGAGAAGATAGTCTTTTCTTGTAACTGAAAAATAAAAACGCAGCCTGATCATTAGTGCACTTAAGCTAAGGAAGCCAATACGTTGATGCAGGTATAATTGCTTGTCTTCAATCTTCATTTACTCTCTTTCAAGTATTAAGGAGAGAGTGGATAGGAATCATACTGTATTTTCTTTCTGATTGCTCTTGTAATGTGCAACATTTCTTTGTGTTTGGGATAGCAGCAAGTCTGTGGAATCCTTGTGATGTCCTTCCTTCCATGTAGCTAAACACTGTGTATGCTGTGCCATCCCTTTAACTATTGTAAGCATCTACTTTTCTTTCCTTGTTGTAGCTTTATCATCCAAATGTTGTACGGTATTATAGAACCTTCTTGGAAAGTAAGTATAAATGCAGAGAATCACCACATTTCACATAATGAAGAAATAGAAATATATAATAGAAACACTTACGGCTTGTCAGGAGTGTGTCAATTGTGAGCAATACCCTTTCTTCAAGAGCTGCTAAAATTCAGACAGGCTTGTATTCCTTTAAAATTGGAAAAATGGTGAGAGATAATATTTATATTTGTTTATCTATCAGTAAAATGAGATGCAATGTAAACTTGTAGCAAACATTATTCTTCTCCTATAAAGATCCAAAATTTAGAACTGAAATGCTAAGTAGAGTGAAAAGCTATAGTGAGTAGTACAATGAATGATGTAGATTGCCCAACCATATTGTCTTAATTTTCTTTTTTATGAAGAGTTATATACATATACCTCCTCCCAAGTGATTATCAGACAGTGATTTCCTTATAGTTGCTCTGACATAAATTGGGGAAAAAATGGAATGACGAGGAGTGGAACTATGATTAAAATGTATTTATCTGTACAAATTAAATTTTTAAAAGGTTAAAAAATAACAGTTTCTAAAAGACGTTTTTACCTCAAATACTCTATTTTTAAATGCCTTCTGTATAAGTATAATTTTCTATTAATTTTCTTTTATGTACATGACAGATTGCACATTTTTACATCAAATACTCTATTTTTAAATGCCTTCTGTATAAATACAATCTTCTATTAATTTTCTTTTATGTAGATGACAGATTGTACATAGTCATGGAGCTCATAGAGGGAGTGCCATTGGGAGAACACTTTCACTCTTTGAAGGAAAAACAACAACAGTTTACGGAAGACAGAATATGGCATATATTTATCCAAGTAAGCACCTCTACTCTTTTTGCCTGGACTTTCCTGAATATAATTAGTAGCACCATTTTTTAGACTATTAAATGACAAAGTAATGCTTATTATATCAGACTAATATTAGCTATGAATTTAATTTTATGTGCCTTTACTAAGGTGGTAGTTAAGAATCTTTGTGAGGTTCTTTCTGTTTGTTTTTTAGCTTTGTCTTGCTCTTCGTTATTTGCATAAAGAGAAAAGGATTGTTCATCGAGATCTCACTCCAAACAATGTCATGTTGGGGGATAAAGACAAGGTTACAGTTAGTAAGTAGAACTATGTTTCTTGAAGATAATTTCTCATGGAGTACCTGAGTAGCATTTCTTTACTGAAAATCCCAGGTTTCAGATTCCTGGGCCATTGGTCACCATATTTAGAAGTTAGTAAATTATTGCTTTATTCTCCTATTCTATAAAATCATAGAATCATAGAATGGCCTGGGTTGAAAGGGATCTTAAAGATCATGTATTTTCAAGCCCCCTTCTATAGACAGGGACACCTTCCACTAGACTGGGCTGCTCAGAGCTCCATCCAACCTGATGCTTCCAGGAATGGGGCATCCATAACTTCTCCGGGCAACCTGTTCCAGTGCCTCACCACTTTCACAGTAAAGATGCTTTTCTAACATTCTGCTCTCTTTCTATTGAGAACCATTCCCCCTTGTCCTGTCAATACATGGTCTTGTAAAAAGTCCTTCTCCTACCCTGGTTGTGTGTATAGACTGTGGAACAAGATGTTGGAAAGCAGAGCTGCACAAATGTACCTGGGGGTCCTGGTCTGTGTCAAGTTGAATATGAGTGAGCACTGCCCTGGCAGCCAGGAGGGCCAACTGTATCCAGAGGGGCATCAGGCAAAGCATCACCACCCAACTGAGGGAGAGGATTGTCCCGCTCTGCTCTGCACCTGGGGTGGTCTCACCATGAATATTATGTGCGGTTTTGGGCATTGCAATACAGGAAATATATTCAGCCATTAGTGAATGTCCAATGGAGGGTAATGAAGATGGTGAAAGGACTTCATGAGAAGCCACATGAGGAGTGGCTGAGGTCACTTGGTGTGTTCAGCCTGGAGAAGAGGAGACTGTGGGGAGACTTCATTGCAGTCACAACTTCCTCATGAGAGAAAGAGGAGGAGCAGGCACTGGTCTGTGTGGTGACCAGTGACAGGACTTGAGGAAACAGCATGAAGCTGAGTCAGGGGAGGTTGGATATTGGGAAAAAATTTTCCACCCAATGGGTGGTAGATCACTGAAACAAGTTCCCCAGAGAAGTCATCATAGCACAAAGCCTGTTTGAGTTCAGGAAGCACTTGGACAAGGCTCTCAGGCACATGGTGTGATTGTTGGGGTGTCCTGTGCAGGACCATGAGTTGGTCTCGATGATCCTTGTAGGTCCCTTCCAAATCAGCATATTCTTTGATTCTATGATTCTTAAAGGCTGCCTTCAGGTACTGGAAAGTCAAAACTAAGTCACCTTGAACTAACCAAATTCTCTTAGCCTTTCTTTGGAGAGGTTCTCCATCCTCTAGTCATCTGAGTGGCCCTCCTCTGGACTCACTCTTAACAGGTAAATGTCCTTCCTCTGCTGGAGACCCCAGAGCTGGATGCAGCACTGCAGCTGGAGTCTCACCAGAGTAGAGTGGAGAGGCAGGATCACCCCTCTCAATGTACTGGCCACGCTGCTTTGAATGCNTGATCCTTGTAGGTCCCTTCCAAATCAGCATATTCTTTGATTCTATGATTCTTAAAGGCTGCCTTCAGGTACTGGAAAGTCAAAACTAAGTCACCTTGAACTAACCAAATTCTCTTAGCCTTTCTTTGGAGAGGTTCTCCATCCTCTAGTCATCTGAGTGGCCCTCCTCTGGACTCACTCTTAACAGGTAAATGTCCTTCCTCTGCTGGAGACCCCAGAGCTGGATGCAGCACTGCAGCTGGAGTCTCACCAGAGTAGAGTGGAGAGGCAGGATCACCCCTCTCAATGTACTGGCCACGCTGCTTTGAATGCAGACCAGGGTAGGCTTGGCTTTTGGGCTTGCAAGCCCTCATTTCCAGCTTATGTCCAGCATTTCATCCACCAGCCCCTCCAAGTCCTTCTCGTCCGGGCTTGCTTTGTTCATCCCCCAGCCTGTACTGGTGTCGGGGGTTGCCTTGACCCAGGTGCTGCACCTTGCTCTTGGTCTTGTTAAACTTGATGAGATTCCTATGTGCCCACTTCTCAAGCTTGTCCATGCCCCTCTGGGTGGCATCCCATCCTTTTAGTGTGTCAGCCACATCACTCAAATTAGTGTTATCTAAAAATTTGCTGAAAGTGCACTCGATCCCTTAATCATTGTCATTTATGACAATGGTCCCAGTATGGGACCACTGAGGGACACCACTTGTCCATTGGGATGTCCATTGGGACTCTAAGCCATTGACCACTACCTTCTGAATGTGATCATCCAACTATTTTCTTATCCATCTAACAGTCCATTCATGAAATCCATCTCTCTCCAATTCAGAGAGAAGGGTGTTGTGGGGGTTTGTGTCAGAAACTTTACAGAAGTCCAGATAAATGACATTTGTAGCCCATCTTGTGTAGTGATGTATCACTCCATCATAGAAGGCCATGAGATTGGGCAGGCAAGACTTGCCCTCTGTGAAGCCATGTTGACTGTCCCATATCTCCTCCCTGTTCTCCACGGGCCTTAGCATAGTTTCTGGGAGGATCTGTTCCATGATCTTCCCAGGAACAGAAGTAAAATAATTGCTAATGCAAATTTTGTGATCATTGCCACCAAGTGTCATCAGCCATGACAACATATTTGGCAGCAGTATATGTCAAATACTCTGGAGGTGGTGATTTAGCTTTAAAAATATTAAATTATAGTTATACTTCAAGGCCTCTTTTTATTTAAATCCGCAAGAATATTGAAGTAACCAGATTATAAAACAATTGCTAATCAACATAAAAAGTATAACACCCATGTAGTTTATTCTATTCCAATTCTACCATGAAATTGCTTAGTATCCTTCACTTGTTCCCGCTGATCAGCTGCAGTGAGATGCTGTTTGTCTAAGCCTGTAGTAGTGAATATTCTTGATATGTGCTTCTGTAATCACCACAGTGTGGAGGAGGGAGCCTAGGCAGGTTCCAGGATAGGCTTTGAAAGCAGTATGTGTGTGAACAGTACAAAGCATGGCATGGCTTTAGCCTTTGGGCAATTTAATGCAACCTGGTACACACAGCAAGCCTTACTGAGAATTCAGATCCTGTAGCTTTTAAAGTTCTCCAAGAACTGCTGCATGCTTTCTTACTGCTCGTGACACAGAAGAAAATGAACAATTTCAGTGGTGCAGAATTGTTGTGAGAAGTCTTTAGGCAAAATTCAATCTCTCTTCTTTAAAAATAACAGGCATATGCACATACCCATCCTCAAAACACTCAGCTCTAAATATTTAGCAACTGTTGTTTCATAGTAAGTATTTTTGCCTGATGATGTACATCCTTAAATTCATTCATTATTAAATTGTATGTACTAATACCCCTCTAATTCTTGGTAATGATATAGTTTTGAAAGAAGGTGATTTAATGGAGGATTTGTCCTCCAGCAATGAAAATAAGTATTCCGAATATTATTTTTAAGTGTCATATAATTGTATTTTATTTCAACATACTGCCACTAAGGGGCACTCTTGTCTTAACAGATTTCCTTTTCTCTGATCCAATATAAATACAAAAAAATTTAACTGTACTTTCAAATGTAAGCTCAAAATTGCACTTGAGAAGCATTTATATTTCTGTCGAAGGTTTACAGGAGTTGGGGGAAATTGGAAGAACTGAAATGTATTTGGACCATTTCTACAGCAATTGGTTCAAAACTATTGCAATATTTAAACAAACACTCACTTTATTTAGTGCTATAGCTAATACCAGTGTAGTACCCACTGAATTTTTGGAGACAGCTGAAGACCTTTTATCTATTGCTTCTGAATTTTACTGAGCCTTCTTGTTTTATAACCTCAACGAAATTAAAAATAGTTTATTTTCTTTCTGATGATGTAAATATGTACTATAGCAGTGCATGCTGTGGTATTGTGCCTTAACTCATACAGTTCATGTATGCCAAAGACTGCAGCATTTGTGATCTTGATAATTGTATCTCACAGTATTTGAGATAGTATCCATTTGAGAATTTCAAGGGGTTCTTGATGGTAGTTTGTCCTGACTTCATCTAGGATAGAGTTAATTTTCTTTCTAGTAGCTGGTACAGTGCTGTGTTTTGAATTTAGTATGACAATAATGTTGGTAACACCACCAATGTTTTAGTTGTTGCTAAGTAGTGTTTAAATCAAGGACTTTTCAGTTTTTTGTCTTCTGCCAGTGAGGAGGTGCACACAAGCTATGGGGGGAGCACAGCCAGAACAGCTGGCCCGAACTAGACACAGGGTTATTCCACAGCACAGAGTGCCATGCCCAGTATCCAGACTGGAAGGAGTTGTCCAGGAGTTGCTGATCACTGCTTGGTGACTGGCTGGGCATCAGTCAGTGGGTGGTGAGCAACTGTAGTGTGCATCACTTGTTTTTCTTGAGTTTTATTCCCCTTTCACTCTCTCTCTCACCTTTTAATTACAATTACTATTATTATTGTAACATTTTATTTTATTTCAGTCATTGAACTGTTCTTGTATAAACCAATGCAGTTTCCTTTTTTATTTTCAATTCTCCTCCCCAGTGGAGAAGGTTGGAAATTGACTGTGTGGTATGTAGTTGATGGCTAGGGCTAAACCATGACAAAGTTAATACAAAAGGTCAAATGAATATGAAGCATGTGCTAAAATGTTAAGAAATCGCTGCACTGAATTTATCCTGTCAGCTTTTATAAAAAAGAGAAGATCTCCTCCAAGATCTACTGAAAACTGTAGTTCTGTATTTACAAGTTGCACAGTAATCCTAAATAGCATTAGTTCAATTTTCTGGAGTCTTTCAAATCAGAAAAGTGACCCAGACTTATCTTGATCTAACCTGAATAATGTTCCTGTGGACTACCTGTGAAGCAGTGTTGTGTGACTATGTAATCAAGGTATGGCCCAAATTATTATGCTTCATAAAAAAAGTTTGTATACCTTATAATACTGCTATTTTTTCTTTTCCTTAGTCAGTCCTGGAAATATTAACTCTTGTTCATCTCTTGTTATGAGACTGCAAGCTGACAGTATAACAAAGGCAGCTCATTCCTCTGTAACCAAAGTTCTTCAAAAATGTTGTCTTTAGAGAGGTGCCTTAGTTTCAGACTCTTATGGTATATTTTTATTAAATAAGGTTAATTAATGGAGCAATACATTGGAGCAAAGTGCTTCTACCGACTAAGTCTTTAATGAACTGCTTTAAGAAACTTCTTGGACCCACAAATAGGCATTTCATACCATGTATGTGACAGTGGGACCATTCATGTTCAAAATCTCCTCAGGATCTCTTACGCAGTTTCTGCATTTATGTTGGTTGAAAAGGAAAAGAGTGCATTGTGTGGGAGACACTCCCACCTTGCTGTCAGAGCAGAAAACAACAAACTTACTAAAGAATTATGCTTGTTAGCCCTAAATTCATGGAGAAATGTTCTACAGGTGGCCCTTGTAGAAAATTCCAGCAGAAACTGGTAGGCAAGGACCTATGGAGAAAGGTGGCTGAAAGCAAGAATTCATACAGAGAACTCTACAACTGTCATGGCACAATGTAAGATAAAGTTATGAGGGATCTTTTCTAGTGATGGTCTCTGAATATCAAGTATATAGTTCTTACTGAAAAAGGACACCTGATGTAACATTTCATGCTCTTGTGGGACCCCACCTGAAGTACTGTGTCCAGCTCTGAGATCCTCAGCACAAGAAGGACATGGACCTGTTGGAGCAAGTCGAGACGAGGACCACAAAAGAGAATTGGATGAATGGAGCACCTCTTCTATGAGGAAAGACTGAAGAGAGCCCAGATTGTTCAGCTTGGAAAGGAAGAGGATCTGTAGAAACCTTCGAGTACCTTCCTGTACCTAAAGGGGGCTACAAGAGAGCTGGAGAGGGACTTTTTTAAGGGCATGTGATAGGACAGGATGTGAAGAAAAAATTCTTTATCATGGAGGTGGTGAGATTCTGGAACAGGTTGCTCAGATGTTTTGCATGCCTCATCCCTGGAAGTGTTCAAGGCCAGGTTGGATGGGGCTTTGAGCAACCTTGACTAGTGAAAGGCATTCCTGCCTGTGGCAGGGGAGTTGGAGCTAGACAATCTTAAGGTCTCTTCCAACCCAAACCTTATATGTTAATAGTATGAAGAATTTTTTAATATTTGTAGTCATATTGTGCTTTATTTTTCTGTGTGTGGTTAGTTATTATTCCTATTCAGGTCTTTCTTTATTGTTTTGCTTTTGAATTTATGCAAAAGTCCTAAGGCCAGGAGGGACTCCATTCTAATGTGAAGATTACATAACTTCTTTTGTATTTCACAGGACATCATTTACAGGTCAGTTAAATCTGAATTATCCCAGCCTTTTTCAGGCTCTTCTAGGTTGTTGCACATGGAAACAGACATTTACAATCTGATCCTAGACAGGTTGTTTCTAACTATAGAGGACTTTAAGCACGTTGCTATTATGTAGTCTCTGGAACTGCCCACCCTACTCATTTTCTGACATAAATTTGATAGGAAGGGGTCTATAACTACCATCTCTTATGTTAGTACAGCATTTAATCATAACTGATTTAGCTACAAATGAAATATAAATACTAAATCATGCTAATGTGCAAATTCATAAAACACCTAATTTCAAATTGATAAAAAAGTATTACTGAAACTGTACATCTCTGGTCAGATTGGATGTCTAATTTTTCGTTTCTGACACAAAAAAGGGTAGAATTTTACTTACAGTCTGGATGAAACTTGTTTTGTATAGGATTTTAGAGATTCATCAAACCAGTACTATCTGTGGCTTTCAGTTTAATCTGCACAGCCTTTTTATAGTAGACATTAAGTTACAGTTCTGAATTGAAAATGTGTATCTGCTTTTATTGCAGCTACATTTTACTGCAGCTGTGTTTTGTTTCTATTACAGTGTGTTTCTGTCTAGAGCTCCTCAGCTGCATCTGTTTGTAGGACAAAACAGAAGACTCTGTAGATCATCCCTTTTCCTCAATCATTTAGCTGCAGTAAGGTTTAGATCTTGATGGTCACAGGGCTGTGTGGAATCACTTTGACACCTTTCACAGCTGATATCAAGGAGAATTGTGAAGGGTATCATGCTCTCTTTTTTCAGCATGTTCTGTTTAACGTTTAATACATACCATAAAATAGCAGCAGAAAGGATCTGTAAAGATCTGAAACCTAGGATTATACAGCAGCTGAATACTAGTTTTGAGACTTCTCATCTGTCTCATATACTTCTAATCACACCAGTGAGCTATGAAGTGTCAGAACAGTGAATTGAGTGAGACTTGGAAAGTTCAAGTAGTTGGAGAATGCTGGAAGAAAGTACCTGTTAATTTTTTTAGTTCAGAATACTTCCTTTCTGAGTGCTTTAAAAGGTTCTGTGCCATGCCCAGAGAAGTCGTGCCCATGAGACAAAGTGACTATAACCAGTGTCTGTTGTGTCTTAGTCACTACCTTTCAGAGTCACTTAAATCAGTGCTATTTTTTAACAGATTATATGGCTCATTTAACTTATATTCATTGTCAGAATTGCTACTGTTCATACTAAGGTTCAAGGAAAAAATGCTTTATTTTCCAAGCTGTTCTCACAATGGGCATAGTGGAATCTTCCACTTGCCCACTTGTTGACACTGTAAATCAAACATTCTGGAAACTATCAGTGGATTAATAGCATGATCACATCCCTCTTTACAAATCTTAGTTTTAGATGTGGATAAATGCTCAAGTTATTAGTGCTGAAGTTACAAGCTTCACAAAACTGACAGTAGGCTGCTAAAAAGGATTCAGAGACTGTTCTGAGTTGGAAGGGAGCCCCAAGGATCATCGAGTCCAACTCTTCAGTGAGCAGCCCGTGTAGGGATCAAACTCATGGACCTCGGTGTTATTGACACCATGCTTGAACCAGCTGAGCATACAGAAAGGAGAATGATATAATAGCTAAAAGGTTTATTTGGGAATGAGGAGAAATTAATTCTGTTCTTCTTCTATTGATAGGAAAGAGTAGAGTAAGTATGTATTAGTGTTGATTAAATTGCAAATTATCTTGATTTTAGCATATGCTTCTAGAGGAAATAAAATTAAAGTTCTAATTTTACACTCTGAATCACTGTAACTCAGTAAGTTGCTAACAAACATTCTTGATCACGATTACAAACTTGCTGAAGAGAAGCAAAGGGATTTTGCCTCATCCTGAGCCCTTCAGGGTAGAACGACTGTTCAGTGGGTGCACAGTGAAAATCTGACATGAGCAGGTCTGAAGTTCACATATGTGGTGAATTTGAGATTACATTCATTCTCCTTTTTGCTGTGCTTTTGGTCTTTGTGTGCATTTTTTTAAGGAGAAATTATTGGTACTTTTAAAATAGGGTCCAAATATAAATTAAGGCAACAAATGTGCAAATATGAAATCAGTGTTGTTAAGATGCAATATCTGGATAATTTTCCTCTTTTTTTTCCTATTAAGATAAATCAGGAAATTAAATGGCAAAAGAAAAAGCAGATATTTATTTGTCAATAAAAAGAGGAAAAAAAAGCATTGTACATATCTTAAATGCTCATTTACAGAAACTACCAAGATTTAGAAAGTTTTTGTAATTTGGCCATTATGAACAGTGGAGAGATCATTGTGCAGGAGGTTAAGATACTAGTCAAGTCAGCCTACTCGTGGCTTCAAAGTTCTGTCTTCCTTTCATGCTCTCTTCAACAGAATGTTAATCTTTTTTGAAACTATCTTACTTCATTATCGCTTACTCTGCTACTCTAAAAACAATTTAAACAAGTGAAAACAAGTGAAGAGAGATGTTTCAAATCTAAAGGATTATGACTATCATATTGTGTTAATTTTTCTTCCTATTTTTGGACTATCTTGCATTATTGTTCGACTACTTTTTAATGAATTTTAAAAAACAACAGTTTACTAGATTCCTTATACACAGTGGGAAAATTCTCAAGGCTTAAGGTTTACAATCAGAGTCCAAAATGAAGTAAATTTAATAATACTGTGGAGAGACTTGTCTATTGGTAATAAATTGCGGGTGAAATTGCATAGTCTTAGTGTATAAAAATCCATCTAAAGGTGAGAGTTTGTTAGTTTTGTATTGCCTTTGAACAGATCTAAAATAATATTTTATTTTTAAGGATGCCAAGCTTCCAACCATTACATAAATTAGCTGTAAGTAATTAGGTTGCACAGTAGACAAAGCAGCAAAAACTATTCCAGTGGAAATTTTATTTTAGAAAACATGTTGGCTGGGTTGTTTTACTGACCATTACTCTCAGTTTACAAACTCTCATGTGTTAGGATGGTACAATTAGTTGTGGTGGTGTTATGCATGTAATTCACATGAACTGAAAAAATTAAAATATTGTGTAAAACTGGAAAAAGTCTAATTTTTCCAAAATGAAATGTGCAGGTGAAAACAATCATTATTTTGCAGCAACAGACAACTTTGTTTTTTTTAGGCAGGTAGATAGATCTTTCCATTGGTAGTATTAGAGCTCCAGACTGATTCCTCAGGAAAATGTGTCATTCACTTCAGCTATACTATAGAATAACCATTGCTTGTTTTATTTTTGGTCCCAAAGGAGTAATTTTTAATTTTCAGGAAGGTAGGGCAATCTAACAATCAAAATGAGAGGGTTTGTTATTTTAGGGGGAGAAGGGAAATGCCTCACTAATACCAGTTTTATTCCTGCATTGCAAGGGAGTAACAAGTGGCAGACAACTCAATAGTTTTCAAGTGCAGTATTGGATCTGGGGCTTGATTAAAGTAGCATGGAGCTAGCCTAGAGAAAGGCTGAGCTAAACACATCAAGACACAAGTGCCATGTGATCTGTTTTCCAGAGACTGTGCACAGAGGTGCAGGAATAGTTCTTTCTTATGTCAGAGGGCTACTAGCTCATCTTGCTCTGAATCACTTAGATGGGCTTGTAATTTGCCCTTTGGATGGACTGATGTAGCGCATTTCTGCATCCTGGTGTTGCCAGTGGCTGCATGGCTTGCTTACCCTCTCCCTTCCTCCTGTTTTGTGCTATCTCTTTGTTCTTACCAGATTTTGTTTTGGTTCATCTAATTTACTGATTTACAAAGCTTTCAGTTACCTTCTGAGTATGATTCTCTATGGACTCTTCCATTTTTCTCTGGTCACCTTTATTCTATATACATTTATAATATGTCAGCATCAATAGAGTTCCAGCAAGTACTCACAACACTTCTGTTAATTGTTAGGTTGCTTTTTTGTGTGTGAGAATGGAAGCTGTAGGAAAATATATAGAAGCTGTTAAATTTTAAATTTTATTCTGAAATTTGTGAGATTTGTGATCAGATGCATCTACATTTTCACAGATATGTGTGAATTAGTTAAGTTTAGCCTGTGGAAGTTTAGGTCTACTTTCCTCTACTTTATGCTTGGTGTAGGGCTGGTTGAATTAATGGTAGCAAATTGAGATAGTTCAGGAAGAATACTTCCTTTAATAAGTAAGTAGAGTTTTGAATTTCAGAAGTGACCAATCGGATCATAAAATTCATTAGATCAGATCAAGGATTTATGCAGGTGTCCCTGTGTGCTAAAAGGTGACATGTTGGTAAAGTTCAGAGGTTGAGCAATTATTGAGTTATCTTTCTATCATAATTCTTGTTTCAGGACATTGATAAATATGAACTGTTGCAGTGAGTCCTCATTAATCAAGATGCAGTTTGTAGCTGAAACAGTTAATAGGGATCATCTTCCTATTTGGTCCTGTCTCCGTCAGGTGATATGCAAGGCAGGCCTCTCGCAGTTCTGAAAAGTTATTTCAGTTGTTTGTCAGTTACTGTAGCAGCTTTTGGCATCAAATACCAAATAATTGTGGAGTATTAAAACTTACAGACCAAATTATGAGCTACAGACAGATGCTTACATAAATTAAAAGAAGCAATTTCACTAGTTCAGTGCAGTTCAACATTTGCCAGTTCTTTTTCATTCAGTTCTGTATTACAGACTTGAAAAAACTAAGAAAAAATATTTATGGTTAATGTACAGCTGATTGTCCTATGCTTTATATTCCTTAACTCTGGCAGCACCAGTTGTATGTAGGACCTTCTTGCTGGTATCAAGACAGTTTAGTAGAAAAGTAACTGCCAATAAAAGGGTTTATTAACCAGGTTTAACAACTACAATAATTTTCTTTTGCTGTTTGTGTTTGGACTTAGGGAAGTGTGATGTATCTTAGCTGCATTGTTGGGTTGAGACAGCAGTAGAGTATTGAACTGAAAAAAAGAATCCTTGAACTGCTTGCAAGTAGAAGTATTAAAAGTATTTCAATTTGATTAAAAGTATCATTTCTAAAGACTGTATGTGAGATTTTGTGAAAGACTACCTAATAATTACACAAAAGGCACTTCTATTAGCATAATTTCATGATCATCATCATCTACAACTTTTGTTACTGGATAAGGCTGAGATTCACCATTATTTCATACCAAATGCAGTCTCTGAACATGAACTATCAAGTTATTAGACCCCATCTGTACTCCTTTGAAATTAAATTTCTGAGAAGGTCTGCCCTTCTCAGCTGCCATAATTTCAAGAAAAGAGAAATAATTACCATTCATTCGGACATTTGATCACTGTTTATTAGATGCTTACCATTGTCACACAGTTTATTGAAATATATTAATAGAAATCTCTAACTGTTCATGCAGCTTGGATTGAAACCATTAGAGATGTGTTTAAAATATTTTTAAAACTGGAAGTCCTGATTCAAACATAGTTGTGATGAATGTGGAGATAAGAAGATAATGTCGTCCAGTTCTCTGAAATGTATAAGATAAAAAAATAGCCCCAAACTTCCTGTCCATCTTCCCTCAACTTTTCAGCTCCTGTGAATGAGCACTGATTGTAATGTAAAGAGGGTGGCTATTGAGATGTGAATGTTTTTTTCTTTATTGTAGCTGACTTTGGGCTTGCAAAGCAAAAGCAAGACAACTGCAAACTTGCATCAGTAGTGGGAACCATTCTATACTCATGGTAAGTCCTCCTGCATACATTCAGTCCAGTGCTTTCCATCTTCATGGTTACTCTTTTGGAGCAGATAGACAAGTTCCAAAGAAGTAGGGGACAAAGTTACAAGTTACCCACCCACAGCTACTCTGTTGGTTGTTCGCCTATTTTGTTGTCTATTCTTGCATGTGATGGTTACTGTGAGTTAAGTTGTTGCAAAAATGAACTAAGAAGTGTGATTGTGTAGTAACTTATTCACCTATATATATATAGAACATCCTTACAGATAAAGAAATGTGGGTTTAAATTATAAAAAGATATGTGCAAACAGTATCAATTACCATCGCCACATGTGATGGCCTTATACCTGTGAGAATGCTTGGCTTGTGTGCTGTAATAAATAATTAAAGGTTCCAATCTATCAGGGGAGCTGCTGGTTGCTCTGAATTAAGAGGGAGTCAAGAACTCAGGCATTTGGCAGTTGAACATAATTTGTGATGCCACTTTTGAAATTGTGGCTTGTGAATTCCTAGTGCCAGAATGATAATGATTGACACTTAATCCCTAGAAATCACTAAATCTTAAAGTGCTTTCAAGAGTGAGACCTTGTAATATGTTAAATATTTAAGTCCCATACCTTGAAGACTAATGCCTGTGATTCTTCTTAGTGAGCAAAGGCAAGGCTGCCTTAATTGGTTCTCTAAACACTCATGAAGCATATCACAATCTGAGTGATAGTTTGGGTAGTTAAAGTGTAGTAAGTTTGGTGGAGCTAGTTATGTTCCATCTTTCTCAACTTCTCTGAAATAATGGTCTTGTTCAGTTATAACTGGGCAGAGAAACTGTTGCTGGGAAGCTACTGCCCTCTTTTAAACAGCAGTTTAAAAGTAGAGGTATCAAAACCATGTCCCAGTGACCCTCAGGGCACCTGAGTTGTAACTTCTTATCCTATCTACATTCACTTCCTTGTATTCCCTGTTAGATGCCTGCATTCTGTTCACTGATGTCTTTTGGGATTTTAATATTTTGTAGGGAATTTTCTTTTGAAAGTAGTGTTCTGTAGATTTAAGTACTCTCTTTTTATGTATAGTTTTTGCTTATACTATATTTATTGTTATTCTCCTAATCAGTCTTCACATCAGAGCTAGGATTTTGGAAATTCTCTTTT
>VWZD01000036.1:19980-37116 GCA_013396695.1 Sakesphorus luctuosus | reverse complement strand
TTATATATCCTAACCCCTACCACAGATTAGTAGCTCAAATTCTTTTAGCTGTTTAGGCTCTTTTCAAGGTACAAGAGCTGAAGACAATCAGAAAGGCCTGCAGTACAAGACCAAACATAAGGCAACAACCTTGAGTCTAAGAACACTGGAAGAACTCCAAAGCCTGAGGAAGAAGAAAATGAAGAACAGAGGGTCCCATGACCCCAGCCCCAAATCCTGGGGGATGGCACAGAGGTGGGACTGGAGCTGGACTGAGAAATGTGTAAATTAATGATTGGGTGAGCAATATTATAAAAACCATGGAAACCAGTGTTGGGGGGCATGGAGATGTCATCATGTATTCCTAAAAGCCCTAAGCCTGGACATTAAAGAATGTACCTTTTTATCTTATCCCACATTAACTTGGCTCAGAGTCCTGTTTTTGGTCTCTCTCATGGCATCGCATGCAACATAAGCACAAACACTCATGGATGCACCCATGTGCCAGTTATCTCACTCTTCTGACTGTTTAAACTTCCCAGCCAAGCAGTGGCTTCTCCCAATCTCTCTCTTTCTATCTGATATTTACTCTGCAGTTTATCCACATGTATCTTCAGCATTTTTCTGTGCTTCTTTCTAAATTAAGATAACAGAGTAAAATCCCCTATTCTCTGGGAGGGGAATGATATGAATTTATCCCTTGTCAAACCATCGGTCCCAGGGAGCAGCAAGATCATTACCATTCACAGGTTTTCATATGCCTAAGTATTCTGGGTTCATCACTGGATTTAAACTGTAAGAAATGTAATGGGTCAGAATCCTCCTGCTGTGACAGAGCAGGTGGGAGTTTAATCTTTTACAGTATCTTACATGGAAAGAAGTCCTTTGTTACCAATTAAAATTTTCTTGTTCACAGCTAGTCCCCAGTTATTTTTGCACACAGAATTTGGTGCCCTGAAGAGGAGAGGTCTCGGCTGACTGGAAGCTGCTAAAGGTTCTCCTGATTTTCGAGAAGGGCCAGAAGGAGAACCCTAGAAACTACAGGCCTGTCAGTCTCATTTTAGTGTCTGATAAGGTTGTAGAGAAGACTTTTCTGGGAAGTATTGAAAAGCATCTGAAAAACAACACACAAACTGTCCAGCACACAGCTGGATAAACACATCACATGATGGGTGAGCAATTGGTTCACAGGTAAAGCACAGAGGGTGATAGTGAATGGGGTGACATCAGACCGGTGACCTGACACTAGTGAGGTCCCATAGGGCTCCATCTTGGGCCCTGTGCTCTTCAATGTCTTAATAAATGACTTGGACACAGGACTGGAAGGGATGCTAAGCAAATTTCCAGATGACACAAAACTGGGAGGAGCTGCTGACTCCCTCAAAGGCAGGGAGGCACTGCAGAGAGACCTGGACAAATTAGAGGACTTGGAAATCACCAATCATATGAAGTTCAATGAGGCAAAGTGTCAGATTCTGCACCTGGGGTGGGGCAACCCTCAACGTACGTACAGACTGGAGAATGAGGTGCTGGCAAGTAGTGCCATGGAAAGGGATCTGGGGGTCGTGGTCGATGGCAAGTTGAGTATGAGTCAGCAGTGTCCTGGCAGCCAGGAGGGACCACTGTGTCCTGGGGGGCATCAGGCACAGGGGAGGGGAATGTCCTGCTCTGCTCTGCTGTGCTCTGCTCTGGGGTGGCCTCAACTTGAATATTGTGTGCAGTTTGGGGCACCACAAAATAAGAAAGATATTAAGCTATCAGAGAGTGTCCAAAGGAGGGTAATAAGGATGGTGAAGGGCCTTGAGGGAAAACCTTATGAGGAGTGGCTGAGGTTGCCTGGTCTGTTCAGCCTGGAGAAGAGGAGACCTTATTGAAGTTAAAACTTCTTCGTGAGGGGAAGAGCAGGGACACACACTGATCTTGTCTCACTGATGAGCAGTGACAGGACCTGAGGGAACGGCCTAAAGTTGTGTAAAGGGAGCTGTAGGTTGGATATTATGAAAAGGTTCTTTACCCAGAGAGTGATTGTGTACTGGAACAGGCTCCCCAGGGAAGCACCAAGCCTGGCAGAGTTCAGGAAGCATTTGGATGATACTGTCAAGGCACCTGGTGTGACTTTTGGATGTGTTCTGTACAGGGCTGTAGGGGTGACAGTGAGTGCATCCCTTAAGGAAAGCAGTTTAGAGTTCTCCCTTAAAGAGAAGAGAGCTACCTGTGGTGTGTGTGGTGTCTTGTAGCCAATGAAATGCTTTGGTGAATGTGAGGTGAATGGGCTAGCCAATATGTCATGACAGGTTGGATGGGAGAGGAGATAAAAGGTGTGGATGTTACTGAGAATAGAAATAAAACTAGTAGAACTACTTCTACTACTATGAACTACTACTACTAGCTACTACTATGATCTATGAGGAAACTGACTGTGAAACTACCTTGAATAAACTCTCTAAGCTGTAAGCCTTCTGATCAAGCCTTCTGATGCCTGCTGTGCCTGAGCTCTTCTGACCATCATTCACGCTGCCCCCTTACTCAGGATAAGGGAACCCCAACAAATGGTGGCCCCAATACAGGGCTAAAAGTTGGACTTGATGATCCTGGTGGGTTCTTTCCAACTTAGCATATTCTGTGATTCTATGATTCAGTGAGAGTTGGTTTTGATGTTTGTGACTGCAGCTGTCTAACTGCAGCAGAGCAATTGCACAGGGGAAGTCAGATGCTGGGACACCAACATGGGCAAGGCTTTCTGGACACTAGGACTAACAGCTGCCTCAGACAGCTAAGCCACATGAAGGTGGAAGCTAACGCAAGTGTTTGCCAGCTATGCTAACTACCTGTATGGTTGATGGTCAGGAGGCCAAAGCCACCAGGAGAACACAGAACAGTTCTCCATCACCTTCACAGCCTACTAGAGACGCCTTAAGTTCATTGTACATAGGATGGAAGGCTTCAAAAGGGCAGTGAGGAACTCAGCATATGGGAGGTGAGTGTGTATCACCCTGCACAGCAAGGCCAGGAGAAATGTCTGCTGCTGCTCTCCATCTTTTCCCCACTCACTATAAAGGGCACTCCAGTAGACAGAAATAGGTTCCACAATAACGTGATGAGTCCTACTGGAAAAACTTTTTAAATCCTAAGCACAATGAAATTCCATAGGTTTGTTGCTAAAGTTGTCTTTTTTGTTTGCTGTCTTTGAAGTGTTACTTATTTTGGAAGCAATGTCATATCTTGTCATAGGCAGAAATTTTTTTAAACGGGAATCAAAGAAATAAGTTCAGGTTCTCCACAGTCTACTCCAAATCTCAAGCAGCAACTCTCCACATGTGCTGCCACACATTTTGTGGCCCACATATTCCCAGGAAGATTTTGAGAGGCATGTGACAGGCACTACATAACTCTGTATGAACTCTCTTGGAAACCTTACCATAGCATTTCAAATGGCAGCAAAGCGCTCCTGAATATTCAGCCCAAATGAGGGTTGAGGCAGAGGGGAGAAATGAGGATCAGTTCCCCAAATGTAGAGTGCAGCCTGAGCGATATTAATCCTAACCAAAAATCTGTGTGCTGTTTTGGGCCACTGGAACTTGGGCTTCTACACAGTGTCTGTGCTTTGGTCCACCTGCAAGGGAAATAAAATGCCTTGCTCTTTGCAGATCCTAATCTTTTGAATACTGGGCACAACCACTCACCTCACAGGAAAGGTATTGACAGTCTCATTCAGAAAGCTTTGTGAAAGGCAGAAAACAATATCGTATGATGCTGATGATCAGACCATCTTGGATATTGCCAGTCAAATTCCCTAGAGCTGCCAATATTCCATCTGGAGATTTTCATTTGAAAGAACACCCTGCTTTTCCATAATCTGGCCTGAATTGGGATTTCACAGTGTTCTGCCTGTTCAGC
Source organism: Sakesphorus luctuosus (assembly GCA_013396695.1). Taxonomy (NCBI): domain Eukaryota; kingdom Metazoa; phylum Chordata; class Aves; order Passeriformes; family Thamnophilidae; genus Sakesphorus; species Sakesphorus luctuosus. The sequence goes on along the minus strand of VWZD01000036.1, from coordinate 33,240 downwards.
AGACTGGCTTATGGTCTCAACTTGTCTGATTATCAGACAGTGCAGTTTACAATAATAACGAAACAGCAGTTAACCCAATTTGACATATCTTGAGACAGTCACAAGTGACAAGCTTCTCCGGGACAGGGAAGGGTTTAAACAAGTTTTCCTTTTTTGGTGAGAGCTGCAGCTTCTTTGTTGAAGCCCAAATGGTATGTCAAAAGGATGGGATTCATAAAAGACATTGAGTCATGAAAGTGGCAAAGATTCCTTTTCAACTGAAAAAAAACCAACCCCTGATAATAACAGTGACTGTTTTTCCCTCTCTTATTTTACTGGGTTTTTCAGCAGAATACGTAGTGCTCTGCACAGATGAAATAGAGCAAGATTTCACAGAAAAGATAAACAGAGAGATCTTTAATTCTCAGGATGGGCTGTTCCACTGGAGGTGGAAAGTCAGATGCACCCTGCAGCAGTTGTTCAACTTGTAAACATTAGAATTAATGCCTTGGTAAGATACTTTCAGGAATATTATGGAAAGTGATTAATTCACAGCCTTCTTTAGCTGTCATTACCTCCCCCACACACACTCCAGAAACTTGATCATCTGCATTTCTTCCTTCTATTTTTATTATTTTAAGATTGCTATCACTGTACTGATTTGACTCCAGCTTTTGACCGGAGAAAGAGCACAGCCATGATCATGCTCATGTTCAGACAGACCTGCTAGTTATGCAGTAATGGATCAGCATGAGCAGAGCGGAGAGGACCAAAGTCAGGATGTGATGTGCAACAAAGGTAACTATCTACTCAAGACAAAAGCAAGCTTCGCAGACTGGTATTTCTTTCTTTTACTCACATTAGAACATGTGGTAGCAATAGTGCTCACAACAGGGGAAGCTTTGTGGCTGCTGGCTACTTAAAAAAAAAGGTCAGGGACATGTGTTTCTTTCCCTGGGGAAAGTCTTCTTTGGGATTTGGTCAGCAAAGGTAAACCACACAAGTGATAGGCATAGTCTAAGTAGATCACTCAGGCCATTTCACAACAGGAACAGGATTTTACTTAAGAAACTGCCTCAGGAGCTTCACATGTGAGACCAAAACCTCTAGTGTACCACCACTATGACAGTGTCTGGTAATTTCAAAGGAGTAAAAAAAAGCTTTGGTGGCCTATACAGGAGACATCTGTACCCTGACTGGAGAGATGAGCTCTACAATAGTAGAGAAGGTTCTGGAACAAAGAACATGTGATGGTACTACAAAAATGTAGCTCTCCAGTTATTTTCTGGAATGTCAATAGAGCCATTGAATTATAGAATTGTTTAGATTGGAAAAGACCTCTGAGATCATCAGGTCCAACTGTTAACCCAGCACTGCCAAGTCCACCACTTGACCAAGTCCCTAAGTTGCCACATCTACATATCTTTTAAATGCTCCAGGAATGGTGACTCAGCTACTTCCTTGGGCAGCCTGGTTTTCCTAATATCCAGTCAGACCCCTGGCACAACTTGAAGCCATTTCGTTTTGTCCTATCACTTGTTACTTAGGAGAAGGGACAGGATGTCCACCTGGCTACAATCTCCTTTCAAGTACTTATGGGGATTGATAAGGTCTTCCCTGAGCCTCCTGTTCTCTAGGCTAAACACCCCCAGCTTCCTCAGCAGCTCCTCATAGCTCCAGACCCTTTCCCAGCTCCATTTCCCTTCTCTGGACATGCTCCAGCACCCCAGTGTTTTTCTTGTAGTGAGGGACCCAAAACTGAACACTGCTCTTGAGGTGTGGCCTCACTGGTGCCAAGTACAGAGGGATGATCACTGTCCTGGTCCTCCTGGTCTCACTATTGCTGAAAAAAACCAGGACTCCACTGGCTTCCTTGGTCAACCAGGATCCTTTGGAAAAACATCTAGAGAAAACACTTTCTCTATTTTTTAATAGGTAAATTATATTTGGTTTGCAGCTAATGCTTGAGTCTGTCTTGAACACTTCTCAGAAGAATGCAGATCTGAATATTCCCACAGAGTCTCACCAGTCCTTCCTGTCATAAGAGCTGAGCAGACTCCTTACTGGCCTAAGTGCAGGAGACCTAGGTCAGGTCTACATAGCTTTGCCCCCACAAGCCACTGTCTTGCTCTGTGAGGTTTGGAGGAAACTTTCAGCTGCCCCTTCACAAAACTCTTCTGTGACAACGAGGTGGTGTTTAGCAGAGGGTAGGTGCCACCTCATAATCTTTAGTGGGGCTGAAAACTTGCTGGGTCAGACTACATTCATGTGCATAGGCAGGCCCATCAGGCTTTGTATTAAAATCATTGTCACTTTCCCTAGGCATATGACAATTTTTCTATATATAGTTTCAGATAAGAGATTCTTCTTTCAGTCAGTATTAACTTTAAATTTAGCCCTTTGTTTTGCACATCAATAAAAAAACACTGGGCTGTATATTCAATTTCCTCAGATCCATTCACTTGTCCTGGTATCAATGGAAATGTATGGGTATAAATCAGATCCATGGGACTGGGTAATAATCCCAGTATATTCAGAATTAAAGTCTTGTTCTTCATGCTGGTAATGTTTCAGTGTCAGAATGGACTTTGGTAACTATTACTAGAGGGTTTCACGCTTTATCTAGTTCCAATGTCTTATGATGTAAAAACAAAACAAAACAAAACAAAAAACAAAAACAAAAACACCAAAAAACCCCCAAACACCAACTTTACAACAATCTGAACAAAATATTTATTATCCTATTGATAAATCTATTTAATACAATGTGTTGTTCTGTCCTCAGTCCAGCCAGGACATCTGTTTTCTTGGCTTTATGGCACTTAGTACAATGAATCACTTGCCTCCAGTCATTTGCTGTCCTGGCATGTTATGCTGCCTAACTCAGGAAAATTCCACCCGGTCTCCTCCAGATAATGCAGCCGTGCTGCACTCCTGGCTCCCACAGCAACAGCAGTGTGATCTGGCTGCCTCTTTCTCTGTCGGCACAAACTTTCCAAGATCTGCAGTTTACAAAGTCTCCCCTCTTGTCTGCATAAATTCCCCCTTCCCAGATGCCTGTAGCCTCTTTTGAATGCCTTCAAGAAGCTCTTCAGGCCCCTATACCCAAGTTGGTATTGAAAAAGGAAAATAATGAATAAATAAATACAATAAGTACAATAGTGACTTACAGGTCTGGAAAATGCATATTTGAAGACTTCATGGAGGGCCAGGGGGGAACTCTGACTTCAGGTTCTGGGAAGAGCAGTGCTGTGGTACCAGGTGTGGGGTGATGGCCCCTGATAAGGCCTGATGGGTTGAGGGAAACACCTCAGCCCCTGGAGGGGTGCTCCAGCAGAGAACAAAAAGCTTTCAAACTGATGAGATTAACAAAGGGTGGAGTGTTAAGAAATAGCATGGCCCCCCCTTTGCGATATCTTCTATAACTGCTCAAAGGAGCCACCTCCCCTTGGGCATCTGTATCACCCCACCAAAAGATTGACTTTTAGTCACACAGACCACATGAAAGAAAAAAAAGGTATAAAAAGTGTTTGAAGTTTAAACTCCAGGAGGAGAGGGGGAAATGCCAGCATCTCTGTGAGGGTAACTGCTGCAGCTTGTCCTGTCTTCTCCTCCTCGTGGAACAATGTAGGGATGAGAAGACCATGTGCTTTCTATTTTTAATAACTTTACTTTCTTAACTTTACTTTCTTCCTTTATACATTCTATCTTACATCTTATGCTAACAGCTACTTTGATTCTTACTTTATAAGCATTTCCTTTACTAAATGTGTTTTGCTACTTTAANATTGTAACTTGAGTTTAGTATGTTTGTCTCTGTGAAATGTGTTTTGTGCTGGTCTCTTTTGGGGTCTTTTATTATCAATTCAATACAATCTTGCAGCTGAGCATTATCACCGGCAAAGCAGAACCCACAATAACTGTCACATATTTGTATTAATAAATCTTATTTCAGGAGCTGTTGGGGGAAAAGTTCTTTTCTAGCTATTAAGTGTGGTCCTCATCTCAGAGGTTAGAAGACCTTCCAGCCTGTGTTCTGTCCTAGTTTGGCAGGCAGTGCTGGGTTCATAAGGCTCTAATTTTCCTGGAGGCACTTATTGCTGTCATTTCTCCCTGGCTAAAGTGTGGCTTCATATCAGAGGTCAGAACCCCTTCCAACCTGTGTGCTGTCAGTTAAAAGACAGACAGTGTTGGGTACACAAGGATTTGATTATCTGGAAGCGCTTACAACTAATAACTTTTATTAATACAGTTCAGACTATAAATCTTTGCATTTCTTTCTCCCTCCTCCCTTTCACATGACACCAGGGCAGGAAAATCCTTCTAGCACAGGGATAACCTTGTGTCTCCATGGGGTTTTCCAGGAGCTTTCTGTACATGCGTAAAGCACAGACAGGTGAGGTAAAAAGCAAAGGTAAGCCAGGGATGCCTGGGCCAAGAGCAGACACCATTTGATGAGGATGGCACAAGGGCTTGCAATTATTCAGGTACAGTCCCAGCCCAGGCTCTACCTGGAGGAAAAGGTCCCTTTCCCTTCACAGCTTCCCACAGGGTTCTGGGAAAAGGCTAGGACTCCCCCAGCTGAGGGACACCTACCCTGTATCTGTTCCCAGGAATCCCCTTCTATTCATGAGTGAGGGAGGCAAGAGGACCTATCAAAAGCTAAGTTTGGAGCCAAAAACCAGTTGCATGCATACCCATCACAGCAAGACAAATGTCTTGCTGCTCTCCCTGCTCCAAATTTGCATCCCAAGCTACCTCAGCTACAACACTACCACTCACTGGTTTTCAAGTCATCTTAGAAAAATACCAGAGCAGGAGATATGGACTTTAGAGGGAGCGTGATGAGACACAGGCAATGCCCTCTCAGGAAGGGGCCACTGTGCCCCATGGGGCAGGACTTGTCAGGAGGAGCCCTTCCCAAAATAGCTGTACAGGCTCCATGAACTCCTCTCCTCCACCTGCAGAGGCAATAATTGAGGCTTTCTGTAGCAGAGGTTTTTAAAGATCATAAATATAAACTCTTGGGGAGTTCCCAGCTGTATGTTAGGCTGATCATAAGGAAAGAGGCTATTTATAATCTACGCTATTAAGTGTTAGAGAGGAACAAGTGTAAATGTTACAGCACTGCTTAAGCAGCTTCTTGTATCAGCTGGCCTTGGGCAAGTCTGGTAAAATCAGCCTTTAGGCCTCCATCATGTATCCAAGGACCAGGAAATAAAGCGGGAATCTCAGAAAAAATAGCTCTTTGACAGGCCTGCTGCTTCTTTCTGGTTTTAGCTGCGTTTTCTTCCTTGTACATGTCAGGAACTTAAAACTGTAGTTTATAAGACAGAAAATATTGAATACTTGATGGCAAAGTAAGTCTAACAGTTCTGAGGCTTTTCTCAAGATGTTTGAAGAGTTTAACTCATTAAGTGTTATAAATAGATAGGTCAGTATCTAGAGCTTATGAAAGCTTGGAGTACCATCAATCTGAAGCTGGAGTGGAAAATAAATTGAACATGTTCACAGGCTCACTCAAAACTATCTGAACTTCAGGCAAATCTCTCTTCTGCTTTAGAAAAGCCAGTTCTGCCTTGCTCAAAAGAAAACTGGGGCATTTCTGATAATTTGTGCTTTAAGCAGTTACGTGGCAATGGTTGTCTATGGTCAGTTACCCAGAGATCAGTCCATTTTGATCTATTGATTGTGGAATTAAAATGTTTCTTTGAAGGTAAAGATGAAAAACAGCAGTTGCATCTCTGGGACCAATTCTGCTTTTTTCAACCTGTGTAGCCAAAGCATAAGAATGTCTGACTGAAGAGATATATATCAATTGTAAAACTGCCCCAGGTCTTCTGAGAGCCCTTGCCTATCAGGAACGTGTTTTGGCTCTCAGGTAAATGTATAAATACTGTGCATTGCATGAGGAGGTGCTCTGTTATTTATTGAATAGCCAAATAAACAATCACATCAAAGCATTGTGAATAGTTAGAGAAAAAAAAAACAAACAAACAAAAAAACCCAAAGAGAGATATCTTTTCCTTGGGCAAAGCAGCCCTTCCACATGTACCTCTAGTTTGTCATTTGGGATTTTTTCCTTTCTTCCCAAATATCCTTGCATATTTAAACTGTGATGGGACTTGCTGCATTCATCTATTGCAAGGCATTCATTTATCTCTTCTTCCAATTAAAGTTCATAGAAAACGCATCATTGCTTTAAAGTGCACTAATAATTCCTTGTTTAGCCAGTTCCCTTCCCTCCAGTAAAGTGTGCTCGGTGCTCAACCACTGCCCTGCCCTAGGCTGTGGACATGAGGGAGATAACCTGATGTACTGTTTCCCATTTAAAATGGAATTTTCAGACAGTTTCCAGTTTTCCAAGGACTATATTTCTAAGGTGTTTTATATAGGAGCAAAGACTTAGAAAAAACCTTCTATCCCACAGAATATGGTCCACCAGAGGCAATGGTACTCTACAAGCCCTTTCAGAAAGAGGACTTTCCCTCTATATTCCTGCTGACAACCNTATTGCTACTGTTTAAAGCAACCTAATGTTCCCAGCCAGCTTCCTCTGGTGACCAATTTAGTTCTCTCAGCTCAGTAGGATATTGCAAAGTGATTAGTCAAAATGCTTAACCTCAATTCTGGGTGCTGCAGAGTGCTTCTAAGAGGAAGCAAAATTGATGCTTTTGTCATGACTTTGTCTAGCACAGTCTGACTTTTTTTTATGCAGCACTGAAAAATGTCCTGCTTCCCCCAGAGCTGTGGGGCACTTCGTCACTCAGCTATCTATGCTTTTTGCTGGCCAAAACTGCTCAAAAATGTACTGTCCCCGAACCTTTTTCTTCATCTGATGCTTCTTTGATTCTGTGTGTAGTAACTATCAGACCACTTGTCTTTTTAACTTGGGGGAAATGGCATTCTTCTTTCATTTCATCCTTAGATACAGTATCTACCATCTTCAGTGGAGTATATAATTGCTGACATTTGTAAGAAGTACTGAAGGAGTTACCCCTTTTTCAGCATAAGTACATTAAGTCTCAGAAGCTCCAAATATTCATACCTCTCTGTGTCATCCCTCAGCTGAAATATCTATTTCCTCTGTTTCTTTTCCCATTGTTCACCCAGATATTAAATGCCAAAATGCTAAGGCACTTTGTCCTGTGGTCAGTGATTTGCTTCCACATATCCTTTTTTGGGGATCTTATCAAAAGATTTCTGAGAAGTGAGCAAACAATGTTTATTTTGATTGTTTCCTCTAGCAAACTCCAACAGCTTTAAAAGTGCTGATTTGGTTGCATGTATTCGTCTGCACAGATCATAATGTAAGTCCACAGGATTGCCTGCTTATCCCACTGCCTCAGTGATCTTTAAGAGCCTTTCGTACCCAAACTGTTCTCTGATTCTATGAAAAGAAAGCCATATACAGTGAAAGATGATGTCAGCATATCTCTCTGGTATTCACTTGAAAAGTCAAGGTCCAGTTTGATGAGGAGGAGTAGAGAGGCTGAACTCTGGAGGACATAAAACTAGGTAACTGGTGTGGCTACTTATTGCATGTACTCACTGCTTCCATGGCAGAGAAAAGCAAATCAGAGAGGTACCTATTTGAGTATGTGCTTCTCACATTCCCAACATAGAGTGAGGTGCTACTAGAATGCCAGACATAGGATGGGGGAACTGGTGTGGAGACAGAAACACTGTATAAATTAGGGCAATTCAAACCCCACAAATTATCATGACAAGTAAAGGAATTAACCCTGATTATTAGTGGAGACTAGAAACCAAATGTCAAAGCCAAGGACATACAGTCCCATTCAGGGCTGGAGATTTTCCAGCTGACTGTAAAAGCAAAGAAAATATGGTACAATCCCAGACCTCCAGATGGAGAATGGGGTTAATCCACTTGAAAAAAAGATATATAAGTATCCAAAATCAGGAAAAGGAGAAACCAGATTTTTCCTATCCAATCAGAATAGAGAATAAAAGATACAGAATTAAAATCTGAAGCCTCATAAGGCCTATTTCGGGTGTATTGTATATGGAGCAATTTTGTTGCTGTCTCCCACTGACACTAATACTCTAATCATTTAGTGAAATGGAGAGTTGTTGAAGAAGAACTGCAGCTCTCTTTTCCAGTCTATTAAGAGTATCCTGTTATAAGGTGGCAGCTGCAGCACTAACTGCTCCTGATCCTGTGCACTGGTGCTGAGGCCATATGCTACTGGAGATTTCTGGGTTTGGCAGTGTTCCTGTGCTTCTGTCTCCTCTTCCCGTGGCCTCCTTGCTGTATGCAGCTTGCAGTGTGAGGCAATGTTTCAGCAGCATGAGGAACAGACTGGTGTCCATAGAAAGAGGTTGAAAATGAGTATGGGAGCCTTTAGCCAAAGGCAGCTGTTACCTCAGCTTGCTCAACAGCTTGAGAGAGAAATCAAGAGGAAATTAAAGATGGCTTATTTTTCACTAAAATCATAAGCAGGCAAGTGGGACAATTCATTAATAGCTCACCTGTGCACATCTTCATGTGTGTTCTCCCCTAGATACACACACACAGTTTCATGTGTGGAGTAATGGAATGCCTCTGCTAGTGAGCCAGGAGTGCAAATTAATCTGCCTTGATGGCAAAACTACAATTACATTAGGCATAAAACTGAATAGAGAAAAGAAATCAGGCTATTGTCATAAAATGTTGGCCTGTGCTATTACTTGAATAGAGGACCACCAAAACAAAAGCAAGTTGTTCCAGAAAGTCGTTTTAGTGATTTACTATATAGTATTTTTCCAAGTCAATACTGAAATCCTTCTCCAGTAGATGATTAGGAAGAGCTATGCTGTTAAAGGGTCTGTAGAAGAAAGTGCTCTTTAAAAGGTGCCATGGCACCTTATGCAAAAGTAAGGGACATTAATCAGAATGTCCAAAACAAAATCCGTATCTTGACTATTATATTCAGAAGATGTTTAGGGTTCTCTGCATTTTGTCGTCTTTATTTTCTTTCTTGAGTTATTGGGTGCTGTAGCTGTGCTCTGTTCAGCACTTTCACGGATTTCATCCTGCAAGTGGGTGCATTCATTAGTGGAGGAAAGCACATTAAAGCATCCCTTCCAAATACTCAGGAGTGACTTATGCAGATATTCCAAGTGTTACTTTTATTCCACAAGACTGCGGGCGCTTATGTCAACTAGAAAAGCTACTTTTCCAAGCTTTATCAAGTTTATGCAAAATGCTGTTGGAATTCAATCTGTATTCATCTTGTTATAAAGTCTTAACTCCCAAGTCAGCAAAGCACTTCAAACAGGTTAATGATTGCACTGATTTTAACCCATGAGTAAAATTAAGGCTGTATTGCATTAATTGGCTACATCAGCATTTTATTTGTCTGAGCTTCAACTAAGTATGCTTCAGGGAAGCCACTGGAATCTTTAAATGACTCATGTTAGTCTGAGTAAAGACTGAAAACTGCATTTGTCCCGTTTATTCATTAGAAACTTGCAAAAAATCCCAGCCTCAGCACAATCAGTACATGATCTGACTGTAGCAATGCCCGGATTTTGCTCCAGTGTTCAAGTTCCAGTATGCCAGGGTGTTCCCTTTTGATTTGTAATATTGCCCATGTAATCATTTGCAGTGCAGAGGCTGAAAACCAAATTTGTTGTGCACCTTCACGCAGATTCTTGTTCATTAGATGATGTTTCATAGTCAATATACTATGAAAATAGTGTTTAAACAAATCTATCTATTTTGACCTACACCTTTATTTCAGGTTCATTTTTATGTTACTTAGAAAGGTAATAAGGAATCCTGTGATATTCTGCGAGAGCTGGCACTCGCAGTAGGAAGTTTGTATTGACTCTATGGGTTAAAGTAGTTCCCACTGAGTAAGTCTAGTTGAGGGTTTTAGGAGGGAACAGTGTTTTATCTTTATTCCAAGGATATCCTTCTTCCTCTTCACTACATATTCAGCACAGGTGCATTTACCTCTGCAATTTCAGCGATGTTTGACTTAGTTGTCTGCTTTGCAAGGGTTCAAACAGGCCTTTCTATGCTTTCTCTCATGCTGCACTTAACCTTGCCAGGAACACCCCATTAACAGAATGACAGAAAGGTTTGCTTTGGAAAGAACCTTAAAGACCATCTAGTTCCAATGCCTTTTGTAGGCAGGGAAAGCTTTCACTTGATCAAGTTGCTCAAAGCTCCATCCAGACTGGCCTTGAACACTTCCAAGGATGGGGCAATATACCATTATATATGATTAGATAGATAGATAGATAGATAGATAGATAGATAGATAGATAGATAGCTATAAAAATGTATGTATGTATATATGTGTGTGTATATATGTCTGTATATGTGTGTGCAGATATATATATATAGATATATATAGATATATATGTAAAATATAACTCATTTATTATCATTTAAACATTAACTGGAACTTTCCTTTGAGATGCCAAGAAGAAAACTGAGCTCTTCAGTGCTATTTTGCAGCTCTTAGCAGCTGTGCAAACTGACTGTGCCCCCTTGTCACTCCCACCAGTTCCTGTTGATGTCTCCAGCTGTGTTCTTCAGTGGATCTCCACTCTGTGTCTGTGTTATGGGTTTAGCCAGGTAGGCCTAAATTTGGGCCTTGGAGTTCAGATTTGGGCCTGAAATTGTCAGCTGCCTTGAGCTGGGCCGGGCTAGCTGGCAGCTGACTTCTTCTAGCCAATGATGTTGTATTCCACACCATCTTACATCATCTCAATAGGCGTAAAATCCAGTGTGTGGGTGTGGCTTAGTTCAGTTCCACCATGGCTGAGGTGCAGGGAAGACGTGTTGCCGGTATGATGCCCTGTTAGGCCTCGCTCCAGCTATTGCCACTCCTTGCCTTTTGTTTAAGTTCAGGGAAGTAGAAATATTTTGTTGTTACTCTTTCTGTTTCTTGCTGGGTGTCTTTTGGTTTTGGAGTGCTTATGAATCTAGAGTAATACACTTTGTATTAATTGGGGAGTGGGAGGTTATTTCTTGTTACATATAACTTGTGTGTGTGTTATATTGTAGTTTTCTTTTAATTTTCTCTTTTCTGTATAAATACATGTAGTTAGTTTCAGAAGAAACCTGGCTTTAGAGGGGTTTTTTCCCTCTCCTTCTTTTTTTTCCCCTTGGCTGGTTGGGGGGAGGAAGAACCTTTTTCTCTGTACTTGGGCAGTTGGCATTTTGCCAGCTCAACCCAAGACAGTCCGCTTTAACTGGGGCTTCTTTTGCACTTGGTGGTGTGTTGAGCAATGCAGTCCTGTTTAGTGCCCATATTTGGGTGCTCACGTGACATCTGTGCCTCTAATGTCCTACACCAAATAAGGAAGGCAGGGCTGCCCTTGCTCCAGCCTGCCAACCCTGGTACTCTGGGAGAATGAATAGCACAGAAAATTTCATCATCAGAGAAATAAAAAGGTGCTGTGGAGAGCCAGGGGGCCATGGGCCAGGGCAGTAGGGGAGGCAAGGGTCTCAATACCTTGTGCATTTCCCCAGTTGCATCCCTTCCAGGGTGGAAAATAGAGCTGGAAAACTGACTGCCTGGCAGTGCCCACCAGGGAACATCGGTTTTGGACACTTGATTTGCGTGATGTGACAGGACTACTCTGGCAACAGTTTCTCCACCACTCAAAGGAGTTTTTCTCAAAATTTAACTGACTCCCTGCCTCATTACACTAATACTTACTTATTAGGGTGCTACTGAAGCCAAGGGCACAGTAACCACAGTAATCATACCCTGATTTCTGATCACATATTGGGACCATTTTACTGCCATTTTTGTGGCTCCTTTTTTGTGCTGATCTTCTTTATTAATAATGTTATTTTTAAATTGCTGTGCAGGTGCAGTAAAAATAGTGGGATCAGGTTGTCCAATAAGAAAGCCTTGTCTTGTCTGTAGTCTGTCAGGCATTTGTCAGTCAGATGTTTTGCTCCCCTGGTTGAATGAAGTGCTGCAGCAGTTGGGAGACAGCAGACCTCTTTCATGTCAAGGACAGGAGCAGGGAGCACCTGCCCTTTCAGAGGCAAGTTAGGATCAACACAGCAACAACAACAAAACGAATTTTGAAACATGAAACATGCAGCAAAAATTTCCTTGTAGTAACAGTTTCTTGTTAAGCCATCAACACAATAAATGAAACCCACACAAAATTTAACTGGGGAGCAATGGCTAAGTAGGAAAGGCATCAAACAAGACTTTTTGCTATTTTCAGAGGGCAGCAGATACATATATTCAGAGATAAAAGAAGGATTTCCTACAGGCAAAAAATATCATGTCCCACTGAGAACTGGATAAGCTCAGCATCGGTGAGGTGAGTTCTCACATCCTGAGAGGTGGCTGGAAAGAGCTTCTTTGTGGAACGGCTCTTCAGCTTTGGCTGGTTATCTGCTCCCCTGACGTACTGAAACATGTGTTTTATACAAAGGCAAAGCTTGTGTTATCCCAGAACTTGAAGCTCTTCCAAGTCTTATTTACTGTCAGAGAGAGGTTAAGCAAACAAACTAAACCCCAGGGAAAGTCTGACAATCTGTGCAGAGGTAGCAGCAGTCTGTCTTTCAAAAGAAATCCCATGCCAACCATGCCACTTCATCCCTGCTCATGCTACTGAAGACCACCCAACCTCCCTCCCATGTGTTCGTTCACATATGATGCTCAGGTGTGCAGCTGTTTATGCCAGCCACCTCACCCTCAAATTCTGACTTAAAAAAGTAATTACAGAAGTGTTTTCATTGATATCTATGCCTTCAAAGTTAGACATCTCATGGGAATCTTTTCCTTCTCCAACCTTGCATGGTTTCTCAGGCAGGTTCAAACCACAGCCCCATCAGCAACCATCACAGAAGGTGAATTTTGTAAGAAAGGGTGAGGAGTTTACTTTAGAATAATTTTAAAACACTTGCATGTGAACACCTGTCCAATCTCTTTGTGTTTGTTGATGAAACTACCTGTATGATGCTGGGGGGAAGGGAGTGGTTCCCGCCTGAGCCCCAGAGCTGGGGAGCGCTGCAACACAGGTCTGATGGTGAAACTCATGTTTATTGCAAAATCACGTGGCTGTTATGGGGTCCGAGGGGAAGGTGCTAGAGCTGGGACTGGACTGGGTAAGGATCGGGTGGAAAGGAGGGCTTTAGGTGTCAACTAGCCAATGGGAAAATGGGAGGAACCAGAGACAATAGAACACCAAGAACTAGGGATAGACAGGTAAAATAACCAATAGGGTTAGGACAGGGGCAGAAACCGGCAGGAGCAATGGCTATGCTGCCGGAGGGGAAGGGGAAGGGGAAGG
>VWZD01000036.1:0-19953 GCA_013396695.1 Sakesphorus luctuosus | reverse complement strand
AGAAGAATATGGCTATAAAATCAACTTAAAACAATTTTAGTCATATAGTTTTGTTCAATGTATGCAAGTACACATTTTGTTCTGAGGAGAGACAGTCACATTAGACTTGAACACCTCAAAGGGTTTACACCAGGAAGCATAGCTCCCTGGGAATGTTATTTAAGTGATCAGCTCTGTCCTCACATTGTGGAATGTAGGATCTAAGTTAAGTCTGTGTTTGTACATGCCACTATGGCAACCATAAATCACATCATCACCCCCAAGGTATCAAGTACAAGTTTAGACCCTCAATGTATTCACATTGCCATCTTGACATGAGCATCTGCACTTTAACTAAAAAAAAAAAAAAAAGATAAAATGTTGGACTGAAAGTATGTTCTTCTCATGCCCATACTTAGCACAGAGACTTTCCATCCAAAGATCTTTCATCAAAGACCACTTCAGCTCCCCTAAAAAAAGATGTAGTAGAATCCAAATCTATTCAAACTTTGCTAAACCCCAGGATTAGAAGTGTGATTTGTGTGGAAGTGACAAATCTCAGAAGCATGCCAGGATCTAATAGGAACAACTAGAATCAGTCAGCTAAACATGTTCTGCTGGGCCCTTGGCAAACTGTTCTGTGCCCTAATGCATGGAGAGAAGTAGATTGGAGAATAAAAAGGGGTGTATTACAGTCTCAGAAGCTGGAGTTGGTTATAAGTTTACTAGCATAACGAAAAGGAATGTAGTAGGGCAGGAGAGCTACCAAGGGGAGCACTGGTAATTGCAGTCTCAGGAAGAGCAAACAGAGCTCCTGCGGGGGCTGGAGACAAGTGAGCAAGATAAACCTGGCAAGGGCTTCCAAGGGCTTCGGGGAAAGTGGAAGACTCTTATCCTTTCTGGTTTGATCATGCCCAGTTGTGCAGAAGGACAAAAGAACTCATTCAGCATTGACCAGAGGTTGACAGATCCAAAGGATCTGTTCAGAGAGGGCAAAAGTGGTAAAGTAGGTGTCTGAATCTGTGTCTAGGAGCCACCAGTGGAGCAGCACATCCATGGATCTGTCAAAGAGCATTTTCCTATCCCAGTTGGCTCGCAACAGTTGGCTTCTGCCCAGCAGCAATGTGCCTCCATTCCCTCCCTCAACCAAGGAGACCCTCTGAGCCAGAGGCTGAGCCAAAAAACTGCAGGATGGTGAGGGAGAAGGGAGCCCTTCTCTTGGAAGGGGAATTGGTGCACTTTTAACAGGGAGGAAGAGCAATATCAGTGCAAAATGGGTCAGCTAGGAAAAGAGGAGACAGTTTTGAGAACAGAAAAGAAGATGAAGAGCAGGAGGGCAGGGGAGAAGGCATCTCTTACAGGCAGACACCACACTCCTGAGTTGCTTTTTGGGCTGATCAGCAGTGATTTGTGCTCTGCCTCCAACAAATGTTTTCATTTATTTCAAGACAAAGAAAATAGTTTGTTCAACCAAACATTTTTTTTGTTCAAAACGGGCAAAGCTACTCCTGAAGGCCTGTTTTCCTCTTTTTAATAAAGAAGAAAACCTCATACTTTCAAAAATCCTTCTTCCCTACTCAGGATTATCTGTTTGAATAGAAGTATTTGCTGAATATGACCTGAATTTATCAAATGTTTTATCGTATCTGTAGTTGAATATTTGTGGAGAGTTTATGACTGAAGGGCAGAAACAACATCCCTGTCTAACTTCTCATCCAGCTTGTGAAAGATATGAATACATCTGTCTCCCACAACAGCACAAGTCCAGGTCCCACCTCTCCTGCCAGAGCAGGCAGTCATTGTGAGCTCTCAGCAGCTAAAGAAGATAGAAGTTATTTGCAGCACCTCTGTGCAGATGTGCAACATGTCCACAGCCTTCACTCCTGACAGGCACCTCCAAGAGGCACAGCATCCATGAAGGGCACCAGGGGAGTTATGCCTGAGCAGAAGTTAAACTATGTACCCTTAGGCTTGTTTATGGACATTTGTCTGGATGTCTGTAGTAGGAATAGCAGAAAAACAATAGAAAGGCAGTGAGCAAGCACTTGATCTGACTGAAAGACAAGGAAGAAATTTAGAGGGCAAAAATTGTTGAAAAGTTGTGATCAAAAAGGGTATCTCATACTGTTTGCTTCCAGCTGCACTGAGAATGACAGGATTGTGGTACAAAACATTTATTCAGTGACACCTGATTCCACTGCCTGTTTTCTCTGAGAGCAAACCACATATGTGGAGAGCCTTTGGCTGCCCATCTGAGTCATGCTGCAATAACAGCATGATGGCAATTGATGTCTCATGGTGTTATTTATTGGACTAAACATGCCAAATAGTGCAAAGAAGCTTACAGATTTAGATCAGTCGTGTTGTTATTGCAGCATTTAGCACTGAAACATTTCCTTGTGCTTCAAATGTTCCCTGGCCTGGCTGCATGACCTCCAAGAAAGCAAGCCAAGATTTTTAACAATATCTATTTCCTCTGTTTCACAGGTCAGTGCTCCTTATAAACTGCCAGCATTCTCCTGAAAGATTTACTGTGGAAGACAGCATAGAAAACATTAGTGCAAAACTAACAACAAGCACATTGCTTCTGTTTAGGAGGGACTACCCCTGTGATGTAGGTGCAAAAAAATTTCCCTGCTTCAAAACATACATTTTATCTATGCAGGATCATGGTCCCATAATTGCAACCAGCATTTCAATGGCACTTACATAGAAAATGGTTTATCTGCTCACAGAACAAGCAAGACTGGGAGGTTAATTTTACTGTTCCAGGAAATATTTTGCCAGTGCAAACTTGTGAACTGTTAACAGCCAAATACTCTTAGGATTTATTCAAGCTAAAGAACTGCTGCCTACCAGTTCAGGTCATATTTCTTCTCCTGTTCTTCTTTAAATAATGAGTTTTCACTGGGCCAAGTTCTTTGCATGTTTATTGTCTTTAATACAGCAAGCATGCAGCTGGCAATAACTTTTTGGGTTGTCTGGCTGTGAACTTCACATTTCAGATTCTTGTGTGCTGCCCACTGCTGTTCCTAGGTGATGTCAGACAAAACTCTAGTCTGTGTTTCTCCCATCTCTTGGTGCAGAACTGTTCTTACGTAGACCTCTACCAGTATGAACAGCACAGCAGTAATGGGGGAAAAAAAAGTACCACTATAAATACTTTTATTGCTCACATAGAAAATTTACTGCCCACTTAGTTAATCCTTATAAAATAGCACAGCTGAACACCTTTAAGTTACATGCATACAGATGACTAATTAAATACACAGTTAAATGGCTTGGCCTGGCACAATTCTGACCATTAAAATAATTAAAGAAATAGACCTTGCAGTTCCCTCAAGGCAATCTTCCAATGAATAATTTGTGTATTGCAGTGGCTTGGGGCAGTTTGGGGCAAACAGAGTACTCACAAGCTAAAGGGGTTGGCTTGGGAACCAGCTCCTTGAGAACGGACTACATGACCCCATATCTCAGACCATGACTCCTGTTCATTTCCCTGTGCCATGGAGACCAGGGCAGCAGGACATGGGACACTGAAACTGTGGCAAAAGTTAAAAGAAATCAACCAGAAGTATTAATTCATATTTTGATAAAGATTCAGCTGAATTCAAGCCTTTTGTTATAATCCCTGTGTGCAATTGCAGTAGAAGATCAGACAGCATCAAAATGCACGTCCCTCTGCTCCTGTCCCCTGTCCCTCAGTGGTCCCAGGGGGAGCTTAGGGTTAAGGGGCAGTAGCATTACAGCTGACCACTCAGAATGTCCCAGCAGCACCTAATGTCACCTTTGCAGGCTCAGCCCTGGACCTTCCTAGGCTGAAACTTCAGTCTAGCTTGGAGCATTTTAATAACTACACTCTGGTGTCAAGAACAAGAATTTTATCAAAACAGGAGTGTCCTTGAAAGGGTATCAGTCTGCGCTTTCATGAGAAAGCTTCCTCTGCAGTTTTTATCCAGAAGAGCCTGCCACTCATCCTCATGTTTGCTGCTGCTGTGTTTAAGTGCAACAAGATGAAGTAAGTGTTTTCTTGTTGCTAAGAGCAATTTAGCCTCAGAAATTACTATACTTCTAATTTCTTAAACAGATTTAATTCTTCAATTGAAGTACTGTTTCAACAGGAGCAATTAAAAAGTTCTGCCATTGTGGGCCACCTGCTTCTATCAAAACTGCATTTAGCTTATCGTTCTGCTTGACTTTCTGGAGTAATTTTTGAACAGGCAGAGATTTTTATTTTCCTAAGAATGTTTCTCTTTGAGAAATAATAATAATATTAATTAGAAATGTTCTTGTGTCTTGCAGCTTATAAAACTGAGCTACCATGAAAATCATGATTTTTTTTTCAGAGGACAACAAGGTGAACCTCCCTTATTTTCATCCATGAAATACCAGGGGGAAAGAAGTATGACAGATGTAAAGATGTTATTGAACTTAGAAGAGAGATAGCAAACTATATCATGTATGCAAAGGTGTAATGACATTATTAAAACCTAAGTCAAGTATCTCAACGAAGCTATTGTAGCAGTATCCTAATAAAAAGCATGAGAACCCAGGGGGAAACCAAGGCAAATGAAAGTCTTCTTTATGTTTACTGAACTCATCATCAAGTGTTGTTTGGATTTCATGTGAAATTCACTCTTTTTACAAACAACAACACTAGTAAATGAGACATTGTCTCGTTGGCATCAGGTTTGACTGAGCAGCTTGCCAAGTTTCTTCATAAATAGAAACATAGGGTTATATGAATATATATTTTTCCTGAACCCCTTCATATTTATTCACCTGTCCACAAGGCTCAGGGGGTGATGCTGTGGGTGGATATGCTGATCACCAACATCCATCCCATGTCTCCTTTGCTGAGGAAGACACATGATATGGACATACCCTTGGTACTGTTACATTGCAAGTAATAGCACTGACTCATGGGGATTTCGCAGATATACCTCTGAATATACCTCTGAAATCAGAACTTCCATAAATATTGATACTTGGTGAACTTACCTGCTAAACCACTGCCAGCAAGCATTTTCCTCTGCTTTCCCACCACAGGATAAGCCTCCTGTTTCTCTTCAGTGGCAGAGTATTTACTCCAGCTATCCCAAAAAGTGGGCCTAGCTTGGCCATGCAGGTAAGGTGCATGAGGAGCCTCTCTGAAATGCCTCGCAGTGCCGTATCAAGTGGGAACATAGGTGGCTTGTCTGCACATGGACAGGGCAAGAGTAGCTGCAGTTGCAGAGTCACCTGAGGCTGAAAGTGTTGCGCCTCCTGCCGACTGCGTGCAGCATCTGAAGAGAACTGACATCCAGTATAAAGTATGTGGTGCCTTTATACTTTTATGAGTCTGCCTTTTTTTAACAAGCAATCACTTATTCCTTTCAACAGAGAACTCTGTCCTTGATGTTTAGAGGACTACCCAGATGAAACATCTATTCCTACCAGCTCTCACTGCTGTTTTGAAAGCTGCAGAGTTTTTTTTCCAAATGTGCTTTGTCTTTTTTCAGAAATATGAGGTTTTCAGAGAAAATGTTTACCTCTGAAAAAGCCTGGATATGTGAACAGCAGAAAAGCTGAGAATCAGGAGAAAGCACAAAGCTTTCACCAAACTCACTTGAGGACACAGACTCACCTGAAGGCAACTCACATGATCTTCACCCAAGACAATGCCTGATCCTCACTTAGTGACTAGGAATTAAGGGCCCCATGAGAGGCCCCATGGAGCAGAGCTCGGAAAGACCTGGGGAAGACTGTTCTGTCTGCTGGTAGAACCCTTCCTCTGCAGCTTCCCAAGTAAGATAAAGCCACTACTGACTGGCCAGGCAATAGGAGTAATACCTCATTAGCTACACGGCAAACCACAGCTATACTATATGTTATACCACAATGGTATTGCCCACTAAAGACCAAAGGCACTTGTATGCAAAACCTCTTGATTCACTGCTTGTTAGCCAACATTCCTTTCATAAGAATGGGTGAAAACATGTCAATAAATAAATCATATTCATGAAGATGTTCAAAAGATGTTTATGAAGAGCCATCAGTGAATGTTTTCAGGAGCATTTGCACAGGAAGTGGACTTCTGTTTGTTGTCTGAATTGCAGACTAATTGAATGTTTATGAATATTAGCTGATAATTCATTAATTTAAATAGACTATATGTGATTCTCATGATCTGGTCAGGAAGCTGATACCACTTGCAGAGATGAAGAGAATTGAATACCAAATATTACCTTTCTTTGGAAGTCTTTCCTGGTTGTTTGCATGTATGGTCATAGATGATAAAACATAAACAACCCCACAAAAACCTGGCTTTATTGGGGAGAATCTGCAAACAGAAATTGGACTGCATTTTTAAAATAAGTTGTGTCTAGTTCAACTGTGAATAGTTGTCTGACTCTAATAATAACTAGCCAACAGAGATCAAGTAGCAAGTATCATATTCAGTCATAAACCCAGTCTAAAAATAATTCCCTTGGAGTCTTTTGTGAGTAAACGCCAACATATCCAAAGGAATCACAATTGCCTCCTAAACAATCTGGGAATAGAAAATGAGACAAAATATGCTGAATAAATTATTCACTGCAAATTGTCCCCTTGACTCTAACTTTGACAAGATACTTTTTAGAAAAGTCCATTTTTTAAATAGATAATATAGAGCTGCATAACCGAATATGTTAAGGGTTTTTGAAGAGCCTTGAATTTTCTGCAGAGGCAAAGTTTATTTAATCACTATTTCAAGGAATGAGGGGGGGAAAGCAGTACTGAAGAAAAATCACACTGCTTTAATTCACTGCATCTTTTATTTACCTTTTAATCTCTTTCTTTTTCATTCTAATTTACCAGCTGTGGGACCTACATATTATTGGTTCCATATTTGGGATAGTTCCAAGTCACAATTTCTGACTGATGCTTTTGCTTATCCCTGTTTGCATAATTTTGCTCATTGTCTACCCTATCAACTTCTTTGATCTTTTTCCAGAATATTTTAATTTCACAACGTTGTTCCTATCAGTTAAATTTTAGTTTAGTCTCACATATAGAATCATGAAGTGCCATGAGTTATTACAGTACATTTTAAGATTATTAAAATAAAGTTTTAATTCCCTTTCAAAATTCAGAAAATAAATGTGCAACCTGCTCTAGGTGGGAGGTGTCCCTGCTCATGACAGGGTGGTTGTATCTAAATGATTTTTAAGGTCTTTTCCAGGACATGTCATGATTCTGTGGTGAGGTTGAATACAGACTGGAAAACAAAACCCAGTAAAGAGCTGACACAAAGCTGTGCCTGCCTGACAAGTTATCTTACAGCTATGTGTCTTTTTATGTCCCATTCACAAGTCTCTTGGGCTCACACAAGGGAAGATGCAGCAGAGGGGGAACACAATTACCTCAAGTGGGCAGTGAGGGGTACGGCATGTGCTCACCGCTGGAGTGAAAGGCATGGCACACACCTGCTTTGTGACTGCAGCACGCCCCGAGCTAGCACTGACATGGTCTGTCTTGCGACGTGCCGCAGGATGAGGGAAGGCATGCGAGACACCACTGCCACAGTGACATGCTGGCCGGGACCACGAGCCTCCTCACTTTCCAAACCCTGCCAGCTGCTGACAAGCGGCAGGGTCAGATGGAAAGTTCAAGGGAAACGTTTTGTGATCTTTCACCTACTTGTCAGTTATAACTGGAAAAGCAAGGTGGATGGCTGTTAATTTAGGCCAGAGAATAATATTCCGCATTGTTAATACGAGGGTGCTGTAAGAGCTCAGTATTCTATGGTGGCACAACAGCTACTCCAGCCTTTTTTGCCTGAACAGTGTGGTTGGTGGGTAACCGCACCAAAGTCATGTTAGCTTTACAGGAATTGCTGCAGTTCATCACACAATGTGGCAGTCTGGTAAACTCAGACCACAGGCCCACAGATGTTTGAGGCAGATGCAGAAAACTGCCACAGGAGAAAACTATGTGAAAAGACTGCTTGTTCATAAAGATATGGCCAGCTTCAGAAGGAAGATAGCAGACAAGCACTCTTCTAATGGAACACCGAGTGGCATTGCCATAGGAGCACCAGCTCACTTGTCTGCATCTTCTAAAGGACAAGAAGCAGCTCATTTCTAATAAACAATGCTTATCTGTGGGGCAAAATGGATAGAGAAACTTTCTACACTGATAGAGACTCCTGTTAAGTACCAGGCATTGCCTGATCTCATTCCCAAGTCTTCAGCAAGGAGAAAGCTGGTCCTGTCAGGGTCCATCTTAATGCCTGGCAGCCAGGAGCTGCATACTGTGCTGAAGATGCATCCAAACTTGATGTCAGAAGTGTCATCATTTCAGCCTTTTCAAGTCCAACTTTTGTTTCATATGATGAATCAGAGCTCAGTACATCCAGAACTGGAGGAGGGAAAAAGCACGAAAATCAGGTTTTGGTAGTGTTTTTGGTCTAGACATGCCACTATGCATGAAGATCATTGTGTGAGTGATGGAGAACTGGATCCTGTGGTGTTGCACATGTCTCACCTGAGGGAAGGAAGGGCTTACCCTACAAATTAATGACCAATAGGGTGGGGATCTGCCACTTCAGAAGTGGAAACTTCAGTACATGGCATGTAGGGAACAGGTTGAACCGTCAGAGGACTACTGTGTGCCATGCTGGGTATGAAGCTAAAATGGAGGATGGAAACCAGGTCTTCTTGTCATGTTGCTGAAGACACAAGTGAAAGTGCTTCAAGTGGAAGTGACCAACAACACGTGCCAACACATAGAAGGACTTGGGGCTGTTTGGTGGGAAAGGGACCTGTGATGTATGCTAAGGTAACTGGGACCAAGCAAGGCTAGAAGTAAGCCTGCATCTTGGCCATTAAATGATTTCTCATTGAACCATGACAGAGGGGTCCCTGTCATAATTTGCCACAATGGCAGGTCTTTAATACCTCTGGTTTCTTCTTTACTGCAAAACCAAGATTAGTAGGGCAACTGCTGGCAGAGCTAGCACAGGCTTCCCTGAACTTGTGTGCATCAAAGCCCAACACATCTTACAGTTAATTATATGATTCATTTAACACCTGTTGCAACCTTAATCATACCAGGAGTCCTATTCTGTACCTAGCAGGGCACATCATCTAGTTCGCCAGAGCAGAAGAGGTGCACTTTGTCTCCTGCTTGTGACTGTACCATAAGAAGCTGGGGGGAGTCAAAGAATGACCTTCAGCTTCTCTTACTACAGCTGCGATCATTTCCTCCCCTATTCAAGAGCCATAGCTTTTTCCCCACACTAGTGACAGCAGGATCTTGCAGCAGGTTTCCAATGGTCTTCTGTTGCTAGAGCTTGCTATTCTGGTCTCTCAGCTAAATTCTCACCCAAGACAAGATTCTAGATCCTTCCTCTGAATAATGCAGCTAAATAGGGAGCCATTTTTAATGCAGAGAGAGTGGTGACTGCTGTGATGTGGGAGTAAGCACTTAAATATGTTGATTCTCCTTAAACAGACCAAAAGGACAAGCTGTTAAAGCTTGTTCAAGCCAATGCTTCTCTGATCTATAAGGACAGCAATTAAACCTAAAACTCCTTTGGTACTAACAGAATGAAAGCATATTCAACACTGCATCTTCTTGCTTTGATTTATCTGAGCGGCCACCACATAAGCACCCACCACCACCATTCTGCTTCACCCTTATTGAGACTGCTGGGTGCGCCGGTACCCAGTGTGTCTGCCAGTGTGAACATGCTACACAACCCTGATAATCCAAATCCTGAACACATCCCATACAATCAGCCCCCAAACAAAATTCAAAGTACCCAGGAAGGTGAGAAATAGAGTCAGTAAGATGCTGCCCAGTGGATGCTGTTGCCACTCGACATGTGAGAAGTTTGCTGCATGGCACCACTCCAACATAACTTGGTGCCTCTCCTGTGTTTTCCACCTCATTCTTGCTGGAACATGCTGCCTCTGGCTACTGTCATTGGCATTGCCTTCCAACCCTGACAGCTCCTCCAGTTCTGGCCACACCAGTGATAGGACCAGCCATTGCTTGTCAGATGATGTTGTCTGTGCTCCCAAGTTCTTGAAGCAAGAAGACTCAGTGTTTTTCTCCCTTCCCTTCCACAGTAGCATACATTTTTCATTAAATGTAATTATTATTATTTTTTAAATTACCTCTGACTTGCCTGTGAGTCCATTGCTACTACACAGACATTGCTTTTCTTCACTGTGTTTTATAGTCATATTTTCTGAATCACACTCTTTGTTTCTAAACCCAAAACCAAATCTCAATGTTACTACTTGAAATACAGCAAAACATAGTGCTGCAGCTGTCAGCAGCGCATGATGAGAAAGAGGAACAGAGGAAAGAAGACAGAAGACAGAAGGACATCACTTTGAAAGCCAAGGAAATTGTTTGTCATGCTATTACTAACACCTCAAATAACTTGTATCTGGAAACCACAGAGTGTCCCTACAAAGGGGACTCAAGGGCATCCCACACACACCTTGAGGAATCAATGGCCTCCCTGCAACAACCCCATTTTCTAACTAGAAGCAAAGGTCTTGGAGATAAGGGAATCCCAAAGTCAGGATTGCATTTATTGAGTGATTTCTGAGAGTCCCAGGCAGTGTCCTTACACTCCCATGATCAGAAGGAAAGAAAAAGGATGGACTCCTGAGCTGAGAAAGT
This sequence comes from Sakesphorus luctuosus, assembly GCA_013396695.1. Classification (NCBI taxonomy): domain Eukaryota; kingdom Metazoa; phylum Chordata; class Aves; order Passeriformes; family Thamnophilidae; genus Sakesphorus; species Sakesphorus luctuosus. Next base: position 9,312 of record VWZD01000036.1, on the reverse strand, counting down.
GACACTGCATTTGGAGATCAGTGTCCTCTCACTCTCCTTGTCCTTCCACGAGCCAGATGTCCAGAGAGGTCATGTTGTGTCCCAGGGCAGTCATGTTGTGTCCCAGGGAAGAGCCAAGGCATGTCTCATTGGTATTAAAAGATAAATAAAATAAAGATGAGACTGAAATGACAAAATAACATTCTTAGACTCTACATCTCCTTCATCTCTTCTCCTCCTAGATATTAGTCTTCTATTAGGTTTTCCAGTTGTCCTGGTTCAGCGGGTGGGACCAGTTGTCACTGTGTGGGGGTGGCCAAAGCTATGTATTCTACCCNTTTGGACTTGGGGGAACCACACAGGTCTCACACAAGGGCTAACAAACCCCTTTGGGTTTGTACCCCAGGGCACTGGGTTACACTGCTGGGTTTTGGGAGTTGACAGCAATTCCCCTTTTCGTCAGGGTATTTGCTGTATTATTATTATTAAATTGTGGCTCTGACTCATAATCTCTCTTGTGTTGAGTTCATTTCTCCTGCTGGTTTACCTCTAAACCAGCACACCAGTAAATCAGATACCTTTTGTGCCCTGCAACCCAGGTCTCCAGACACAACACTCAGCATTTCTAATGATCTTGTAGCAGTCACCAGAGAAAAAAATAATTGCCACAGAATTCATGAATTTTTGCTAGAATCATTCCCTTGTCATTCAGGATCCAGCACAAGGACCACAGAGTTGCCCCTCTTTCCACTCTGTCACAGAATGGCAGAATCTATTCTGAGTTGGAAGTGAACCACCAGCATCACTGAGTCCTTTTCTTTAATGCTGTGTAACCTGTTCACTTCCTCCCATAGTTCCTTCACCTGGAAACACAGCTGTTACCACGATGGAGTTCCACTGTCAAAAGGGCAGGACCCTCTTTTTCTCTTCATCCCCATTCATAGCATCAAACCCCTCCTTATCGTGACTAGCTGCAAGCAGGAAGCGTAAATGTCTTTTTAATATTTGAGTGCTACAGAACCAAGTCAGGAACCTGGTACCTTTGAACTTTACAGAAACACTGGTATTCATCCAGGAGTCCTCATACCAGAATGTGCTTGTCGCTCCTAAATGTCAGTCCATGAGTGAATTAGATATGCAGAAAAAAAATTAAGAATTTACAACAAAAAGGGTTAAATATATCTCAGCTTTCAAGGACTTTATTTTCTGAGACAAGAGAGTGATATGTTGTTATGCTTTAAACCACATCAATTTAGTTAACATTTTCACTAATTAGTAGAATAAATTTTATATGCCCCAAGATGTGCATTACTCAATCAATGTTGAATAAGGTTGCCAGAGAAACTTTCAGCTCATAGACACATTAATTATACTTTTTCAAACTACAACAACTTGAATTCAAATTTTTTTCAAATTGGAAGTTCCTTCGAAACTGAAATTTTTGATAGCTGTGTTTGTCTGGTATTCACGAGAATAATAGAAATCTTTGGTCAGATCCATAGTGCTCTTATGTTCTCTCTCTTCAGCCACAGAAAATGAAGAACTGAATAAAGGAAGAAATACTGATTATTGGGAAATGATTTGGAAGATACACTGGGGAATAAGTCAACTCTCTAAGTATGTAAGAGTTTAAACAGGAGTACCAGATGAACCAGGTTCTTGGCTCTTTAGTTAGGAGAGGTAATTACATCTGGCTTGACCCAAAGAATATTTATATTTTTTTCTACTGAAATTGACATTTAAAAGAATTATTTCTCACCAACAAAGCAATTATGATGATATTGAGCAGGTGGACATTTTTGTGGTTCACTTGGAGTTTTACAAAGAGTTGATTTTACTTGGGAGTTTTCAACAGGAAGTGGAAATCAGTGTTTCTGTCCTGCAGGAGGAAGGTGGGAATGCTCCGTCCCTGAACAAATTACAGAAGATTGCACAAATGGGAACTTCAGCCACAACACTGTGGTTAAGTAACTTTAGGGGTTAATAACTGTTAAATGACATTAGGGGGTTTTTGCCATGCATTAAAGTTGTATGAGGCAGTTCCTCAAAATAGTTTGCCTACACACTTAGTAACACATGCTGGAATTTCCCTTGTCCTCCTCCACTCTCATTTCACCTCTAAATTCAAAACCTGATGAGCACAATCTGTACAAGACTGTGACACTACAGTAATACTTTGAACAACTCTATTGTGTAGTTAAAAATACGTATCTTCCAAAAAGACAGTTAAATCAGTGTGGTAGCTTTGCAAATGGCCTTGTAGTTCATGTTGTCCGCATCATGTTATTGCATTTGTAGTTTATTTTAGACAAATATTTTTCACGATGGCACAACAGTATGAATTCATGCTGCTCACAGCATGACTTATTCATTTAACTCTACAAGGAACATTTTAAAAATCCTACATCCTGTTCTCAGACATTAGTTTCTTCAATACACTGGGGAACCAATGCCAGACAAACCAACATTGCAAATGACATGCACACCAGAAAATGAGAACATCTCTGACTACGAGCTAACCTAGCAGCCCCTCTAACTTACAGCTTTTCATTTTAATGTTGTTGGTCTTTATAAAAATTTGTATTTTATTATTGAGTTCTAAATACTTCAGAAACTAGAACAAGTAATAGAATGATATCCAGGATGTATTGTACAGCTACAATCATTAACTATTAAATCTGAAGTAAGAGTGCCCATCTTTGACTTTGCCTGAGGTCCTGCCATATTAATTCTAACAGTCACAGGTTTTCCTTTGTCCAGACACTTTTTTACTTGATTCTGATATATAAATTGTTCCAGAGTCATATTCCATTAGCAGTTCCTGTCTCAGAAAAGTGTATTTTTCCCTCTAGATTTTACCTAGCATAGCAGCTTAAACACAAGTAGTATTAAAGTAGTCTCAAGATTTAGCTGCTTTGCCAGACCTACTTACATCTGCCAATCACTATCAAGTTTTGGAAGATGTAATTCATGTATGTCCTCCCTTAAATGTCACTGCTGTCTGCACATTTACTGTTCAGGTACATGAATTTTTTATTGTTTTTTTTAGTTTTCTTCCTTATAAATGTCCCCGACTCTTTTGACAAAGTTGTCCTTGCTCACTGCTGGTGTCACACCAGAACTGGGCACACTGTCCTGCTCTCAGCTGCAGTTTTGCTCTGCTGTGGGTAAGGCCACTGAGCCTCCTGCAGCACCATTAGCCCAGCCAGGAGGTACATGCTTCTGGAATGGAACTATTGCTATCAGCCACCAAATTCTGGGCTGTTGTCATCACCCAGCCTTCAAGACATCTAAGAGATCTGTGTATCTAAGAGATAAAAGCCAAGTAGTTCAATGTATTTCCACAGTCTTAGTCTCTCTGCTTGGATGATTTACAAGTGAAGCCACCACTTATTGCCAGTATTGATTGACTGTTTTGATACTGATACTCACTTAAGACCTACTGCTGCATAAACATAAACATAAACTGTCATAAGGTACTGGGAAGAAAAGTCAGTCTCCACCTGCCTGAGCTGGCTAGAAACCAATAGACTAAATGTAGAAAAATTGTGTGTCCTGACTAGGTCTCTGTGCTGCCCAGGCCTTCAAAATAGCATCTCAGTGGGTTGGATATGTAAAAATACACTGATTCACTTGCTGGTTTAACTGGGCAAGATGGATTTGTGTGAATTAATTCAGGTATTTCTTTAAAAAATCCCATGCAACTTTTAAATAAAAATTGAGAAGGTGAAAAGGAGAAAAGCCAGTCAAAGCCCTGGGGCTCGCAGCCCTACCATGCCGTTCTGCTACTCAGAGGTCAGCAGTCACATCAAAGGTCTGTTCTTAATCTTGCAGTAGCCACCAGTTGAATGTCCTGAGAAGGCAATGAAACAAAAGAAGCACCATCCTTCACTTCCTTAATTTAACAGAAGGTTTAACAGGAACACACAGATCAGAGGTGAATTTACAGTGTTTTTCCAGGCTAACTGCCTGGCATAGATGGTTTCATGGATTCACAACTATCATTATTCAGTTTCTGAAGGAATAAAATTATTTTGAGTTATGTTGATGGAGTCAGGTTTCCAGAAGTATTGAGTCAGAAATCCATTCAGTCATGACTTCACATCCCACTGGCTTTAACTTAATTGCAGTGAGAAAAGAAAGCAAAGAGCAGGATGAGGGTTTTCTTTTTAATTCCCAGACATAACAAATCCTATTGATCAAAACCTAAATTTCTATTGCTAGACAGACTGTACTAGGAAACTTAGCACAACTTCTAATGAGATTTCTTCCATCTGCCTGTAAAATTTGGAGGGACACTGATTTTATGCTACCTTTGCTGAGGTTGTTTTTTAACAGAGTATATTTCTTAACATGAATAGTTATGCTCACAGACAAAGACTGTTTTCACCATGGTTATTGAACATCATGATATGTCCTCTTAGTCAAAATAGGGGCCAGGTAGGAGATCAAGTGGATAAAGCACTCAATTAAAAGCTGAGCTCTTTAAAGACACTTTACAGTGTATCTGGATCACACTGTTTCATATGTTAGTCAGAATATTTCCCTCCACTCCCAAAAAGCATAATCTTAACAGGAAAATGAACACTAACATTCCCATGCAGTTCTGTTGTTATATGCAAGTCAAACCAGGATGTGTACTGAATTAAGTTATTGGAGTTTCGAAACAGTCCACTCTAAATCTCAGTCAGATACTTTGTTGTGTGTCTTATATTCCTTACTGGTTTTTTCATCTACATTCTTGTGCATTTAGATTATAACTTGAAAAGGTTTAGAAGCCAATCCTAACAACACATCCTGTATTCTTGGAGATATTTTGTCCTGGTACCTTCAGTGTTAGCAGCCATGTAGACATTTGGCAGAGGCAACGCTGCAACCAAATGACTTGCTTAGAAATTCACAATAATACTAGGCAACGGTAGTAAAAATGCTGTTGCATATAAAGTTTGTAAAAAGGTTAGGAGCGAAAAGTATTATACAAAAGAACACTCCCCCAACACTTAACTGGAACTGCAAATTCAACCTCATGAAGATTTTGAAAGTAGCCGGTGTAGTCCCACATTTACATAGCTGTTGTCTATTAAAGTTTTCTCCTAGCAAAAATCAAAATAAAATTCCTAGCACTGCTGCCATAAAAGAGCATTTTGTATTATTAGTATATTATAGTTCAGAATAGATATGAGAGACTTAAGTTCCCTGGTACAACACAGCAATCTCACTTTCATGACTTTCCCTGACAATGCCAGTTATCCAAGCTCACAAATCTTGCAGCTTACCCAAGAGAAGACCACAAATTCAGACCTTTGCTGTCTTTGTGAAAATGGATAATACCTGGGTGGCAGATTTTATTATATGCTGCACAGAAAAAACATATGCATTTCATATCAGAACCAACAGAAAATCTGTGCACCTGCTGCACATAGAGGCCTTCAGGAATATATAATTCAACCCACTGTTCTCGTTGAGCTGCATTAAATTCCAGCTTAGCTGTTTCTCCTTCAAGGTACTGCACATCTCTCTTTACTCTTCCTTTGTCTGCTACATAATTTCTTTCTGATTCTCCTCCTGCACATTTTAACGCTTGGGACCTTTGCCTGTAGCATTAGAGAACCTTTTTGACTACCTTGGAATTTTATCTTATCAGCCATTTTTCCAAACCAAGAGGAGTCTGGAGGTCAGAGGTTGAACTTGATGATCTTCCAGGCCTTTTCCAACCTTAATGATTTTATGATTTCACAGCCTTTTCCATTCACCTATCTTCTCCCTCATGCTCAGGAAGCAGATGGGTTTTGCAGGCTCTCTGAAGGTCTGGAGTCTTGAACATGACTGAAGAAGTGAGCTCAAGGTCAGTGATAGGGTGCAGGGAGGTGCTTGTCAGCACTCCTCCTCTCTTGACTTGAGCTTAAGTCTTCAATTGTACAAACTATGTATGTGTCTCACCAGCCTTCGTGCTCACTGCTGTTTCTGGGCTTCTGGAGGTGTGTGTCAGGGAAGAAGTCAGAGAACTACTGAGATACACAGGCAGACCTGTAAGTCTGAAGTGTTTCTGTACCCATCAATTCAGTCATAGGAATGTTCATGTAGGCTCAGAGCCTTAAATAGCCTGGTCTCCAGGTCACTGAAATGTTCATGCATGAAAACAGGCCAGCTGGTGCATTTGCACTGTGTGAGATTCACTGTACAGTGAGCCACTGACATGATGAGAAGCAGCCTCTCTGTCAGGGTGATCTAGTCTCTGTAGGAGCTCTAAATTCCCCAGAACTCTGTGCTTTGATCAGGGCTATTGTAAAAGAGACATCACACTTGCAAAATTAAATCAAATTAAGAAAGACATGCAATGCTTTTAGTACTGTATAATTAAAAAGAAAAATATTTAGAAAAATATAACCAAATTTAAATGTTTCTGGTCAGGTTTGCAAAACCCATAATGTGATAGCAGGTGTTTAACCCAGTGCACTGATGACATTAAGAGGGAATATTACAATATTATATCTGTGCCATGGGGCTGTGTTGATAGTAACACTTGGTTCTACCTTTTTGGGTGCTGAGCTGCTGTTAAACACTGCAGCTTCTGAACCACATGGCTGTAGATGATTGAATTTAACACAGAGCAGGGCTGACAGGACCATGCGATGTTTGACAGCCTGCACAATTCACGTCAGGATTTTCTTTTTCTGTACAGTAGATGCTAACAGGAACATAACAACCTCCTACTGTTTTTGTGAATGTTTAGTCTCCAAACAGCAGGAAAACATTGATGAGCAACAAATAGATGCTCCTTTCTGTTGCTCTGAAATTCCACTGGTGTATCTGCACTATAGGGGACCTTGTGCTTGATGAATCTGCACATGGGATACAATGTAAACAGGAGAAGCTGGATAGGAGCTAGACATAAGCATTTCCCATGCTATGAGTTCATATGTCAAAAACGTATGAAATTATTGTACATTGATTTCTCCTCCACATGACCCATCCCCCCAAAACTGTCAGTCTCTGAAAAATGGGGGGATGGGGCATGTTTCACCTACCTAGGGAATCATGAGTAGTAGAGATTCTGTGCAGTTTTGGTGCCTATGCAGGAATCACACAGCCAACTACCACAAGCCACTCCAGGACTTAATGGGAAAGCATCTCTTCAGAAAAGACAGAAGATTTCTCTAGTTAGGAATGGGGCAGCCAGTAACATTCAAATAATTGTGTGCAGTCTTTTCTGGAAAGAAAGCACATACAAAGTTGTACAAGGTGAATTCAACCAGTTGCAATAGCCTAGTTTGGGGTTAATTATCTGGTTCAATTTATTTAGAGTTTGGGACATGAGCTTCTGGGGTTTTCCCCAAAGCAATTTAATTTTGATATTCAAATTAAGAAAATCATTAATTGCCACATGCTCTGAATTGAGCAAATACAGGGAAAGCACAATTGTTATTTGTTGTCCTTTTTTCCACTAGAGAACATAACATAAACTACAGCTGTTCTGGTTTTAGTTTTAATAAATTTGTAGAAGTAATTTGCCAATAATATAAGTTCCTGAAAAATAATAGTATCTCAATCTCACCTGTAGGGTCCAAAAGTCTCTTCAAGAATCACAATCTTTATGCATTAAAATGTTGCCAAAGTTCTATGGAATAAGATGACAATATGGGGTTTGGGATCTTTGAAGATCTTTGGTGACTGTAATGAATGTTACAGAAGATTAATGCACCTGAAGGCTGCTATGAAGTTCCTTACAATCCCTAGGAATATAGTGCCCATCAGCCTTGGCAGTCATTTTAGCTGTTGTCAGTGGTGTAGGATGAGGATGCCGAGCCAGAAGAGCTGGGCTGAGAGAGATCCTTACACAAAATGCCTCATCTATAGGGCTGAGCCTAAGAGGATTTCTTTCCATGTTCAGGCCATAACTAAGCAGGGAAATGTGGTACTGTGCTATGACAGGGGTATTTTTCAGCTTCTACAATAATACAATTGCAAAAATAATTTGTTTTACTGGTGAAACTTTATTATTTCCAGTAGTTTCGTAAAAAATGAAAGGAAAGTTATGAAAATGGAGGCTCATCTCCTTTGCGTTACAGTGGTGGTTGGAAATTTGGGTTTTAAGCATTGAAACTTGATAGGAAAGGATCCAAAGTCCCCATTCTGGAAAAGAAAGATAAATGAAATATCTGCATCTAATCATTTTCCCTCATCAGTCTTGCCTGTGACTGAGATGAAATTTTGAGTATGACAGAAATATATTCTGCTCTTGTTATAAGGCTTTCTGCTATAATAGATTTTGATATAATCTGTACTATCATGTTTACTTGTGCCATTAAAACTCATGACACCCTTGTTACACCAGCATGATTTACAACACTCCAAAGCATACTGCAGATATTTCTGTAAAGGGTTGTTTGCTATTATTTTCATGTTTTCCTGGATTGCATACATAATATGATTCTGGTCTTTAGATATTTAAGTTTAAAAAGCAGGTTTCCATTTTCATCTAAATGATTGAACATTACTTAATTTTTCAGGTCAGATTCTTTCACACAATTCCAATAGCCTGAAATATGACTTATAAAACTATTGAGAGTGAATGGCATGAGAAGTCTTACTCATGTCAGAATTTATGGAGCTCAGCCATTTGGATCTGGATTGTGCCATCTTCACATGTGTTCCACATGTAAACAATCTAATCTTCAGCCCAGCCTGTGTTCACAAGGAAGTGTCAGGGCTCCATCTCCACTCCCTCTACATTCCCTTCTGAAAATCAGGCTCTTCTCTGTATCTCCCAATTACAGGCTTCTCATTCAGCTGCAAACGCAAAAGTCTTATTAGCCTTCTTTTACACCTCCTTTATACTTAGCTCAAATAAGATAAAAATGCAAACAAAGAAACCTGAATAAGATCCAGGAGAAAGAGAAAATAAATACATTTTTGTCAATTTTGAAAACCTTTCCCTAAAAAGTTTGTTCGACTGACAAATCTCTTATTTTAATAAAACCTTTCAAGAATGCCAGGGTTTATTATGGATAGGAAAGTAACCATGTGCCCCCAAACCCACTGTGCCTGAGGAGAGAAACAAGAAATTTAAAAGACGGGGAATTCTGCTTTCACTGTTCCTGCCTCTTTTCTTGGGAAGAACACAAGGAAATATTTCTTTGGCTTCTCCATTTCCTCTTCCCTTTCTGTAACTGGCACCTGAAAAAAGGTAAGGAGCTGGGAGAAGAATTTCATATGAAACCAAAACCTAGTTTTTTAAGATGGATGTCTTCTTGTGAAGCATCTTATGCGCCAGAATTCAGCATTGGCAGGCTGCAGCACGGGTGTGTGAAACAAGCTAGGGAAGAAGCACAG
>VWZD01000034.1:8679-19250 GCA_013396695.1 Sakesphorus luctuosus | reverse complement strand
GAACCTCCATAGTGGCACCAGGACTTCAGCAGTTTTACTGTTCTAGTGGACTCAGGAATAGGTGTTCATTTTTATTAAAACAAGGATCTTACTACAGACTGGTGTTATATTAGGATATCTATTATTTATACTGATTTAAGTACAATCTTAAGAGTTTAGCACTATGATAAACTTTGCTGGAACTTCCTTACAACATCCCAAAAGGAATTCGAATATAAATACTGTGATGGCTAAGTGCTTCAACTTTCTACTGTGCATAAGCTTGAGGGATAGGCTGAAGAACACGCAACTTGATTCATCTTCACTGATGACTCTTTTCCTCACGTCTGGTCAAACTCTACACATCAACAGAAAAGGTACAGTTGCCAAGAAAGATTTAATAAGACATGAACATATTTGTGCACATAGCATCACATACACACACTGTATGTATAATTGCACTTATTTGTGCGTATATGTGTGCTTATCTGTATGCCAAGAAAAAGGGAGATAAACAGGAAAAACTAAGAATGTAAACATCAGTTGGTATTAGGATACTTACCAGAAAAATGACTTAATTCACCACCTTATAGCTTTTAAGTGTCACTTAAGTGCTTGTAATGGTACCACTGTGATGGGTGGCCAGTTTGTGTCCATTTTGCAGCTATTTATCTACATTACAGCACTTAATATCCATGTAAACTCTGTATTAGATACAGGCACACTACAGTCTTATATACAGTGAATGTATAGCTTTACTGAAGTCAACACAAAATTAAAACAGGACATAGCAGTATGATCTAACTAAACATTGAATCATTGAAACTCATATCAGTATACTTCTCCAAAGGTATCTCTATAGCTTATTATTAAGTATCTTTTATATCTGTGGAAGAGGGAATCCAGTTACTAATCTGATAAACCAGTTTAAGTCTACATATTTATAACAAATTTTGCTCTTCCTTTAATCTTACAGTCAATATTTTCAATGTGACCAAAAACTCAGTGAAGAAGCTTTCTGTAATACCTCCAAACAGTGTATAGGAATGTCAAATGGACTCGTGTCCCAAGCAAAAAGGCTTATATTCCTTTTCTAGGAAAGTACTGAGGTTGAAACAAAGTGATTTTAAAACTTTACTGCCAAAGGGAGACAAAAGTGTGCAGCCAAACTAGATTTAAATTTGGTTTGATCGAAGTTTGGAAGCTGATAGCAAGAGATGAGACAAAATACTGAATCTCATTAAAATACAAATTTCCTTATGACTAATGAGAGAGGAATCTTGCACAGTATTTTATTAGCCTCTTGATTGCAGAAGCCTTTGACTTTAAAAGCAGAAAAATAAAGTTTAAAGGTCAGCTAAATCTCACAAAATCATCACCATGAAACTCCATGTGATCTCTGAATTTTGCAAGTGATTTTGCTATTTTGTAATCATTCAAAACCCAAGAATTACTAAAAGAATGTTAGGAATATGTTTTGAGCTATACTTTGATTTATGATACAGTCTTAAAAGTAGGTGGAACTTTTCAGTAGTATATGCTATAAAATTTGAGATCACATTGAACTTCATTTTAACAAAGAAAATATTTTGCATGATGTTAATAATGTACAGTTTCAAAAAGAACATTTTTAATAGGCTGTTACAATAACAAGCTCTGTTACCTATTACTTTCAGAGTTTTGCTAGTAAGAGGTAGGAGACGATATTACAAAACATATAGTTCACAGTAAATTTAAAAATCACAATAGAAATTTTTGTAGTAAAATTGTCAAATTGGATAACTTGGGACCCTTATCTAAATGAAGAGTAACAAAAAAACCCCAAATCATAAAGCCATATGTTGTTACTTCTCAACAACTCTGTATAGTATGACTGCAAATTTATCGTAAACAAGCGTGAATGAACATCTATCCCTTACATTTACTTGGAAAATTAAAGTGCATATTTGCTTCCTCAGGCAGTAATCCTTACCTGAATGTGTGAATAAGAAAAAATGTCATGAAATCTTTATTTATAAAGCTTTTTTCTTTATTTATTTTTAAACTTATAAACTTTCAGTAAATCTCTGAGTTATGGTGCACCATCAAGTATGATTAAAAAATCCTATGACTGAAATTAGCTTTTGGCATATGAGGCAGAACTACACTTTCAATCTACAATAAGCAAATTTACAGCTTAGTTGACTGAATGTAGCACTTTAACATCATTTTGCAAGTTTAAGATTTGCAAGAGTGGAAACCTTTTGGGTATTTTGATCACTAGAACACAAGCATGTAACATACTTTGTGTTCAAGGAGAACCTTCATCCAGGATGCAAAGCTGGTGCTGAATTATAATCACCTTCAAAAAGATTGCAAGCCTGTGGGTATTAAGCCTTGCACTCACCAAGCTCAACCAGAAAGATTTACGCAATCTGCTTTGGGACCTGACACTTATTCATATAGTAGATCTGATAAGTGCATTCTGAGACCTTGAAGTTTATTCTTATCAGAAGTTTTGCATTTAAGGTCTCAACCAGTAGACCTTTTTAGTGCTGATCAAAAGCACTTCATTATGAGCTCAAGCAAAATCACTGTACAACCTCACAATAAAGAAAAAAGGAAAGGGAAAAAGAAAGAGGTAAATCTTATATTTTAAAAAGTAAAAGTGAATCTTGAAAACTTAAAAATAATCTCCAGTGTTTTAGGCTGCAGTTAAGATTTTGCTGTTTTTGTTTTTGCTTATCTGGAAATAGTTTGAGAATATTTATTTTACAGTCTCAGCCTATATAAATGACAGGAGACATCTGAATTAAAAGATAATAAACCATAGTTTTCTTAACTTTAAGGCATCCATTGAATCAGAAAGCTAAAAAAGCACAAACCAATATTTGTCCAAACAAAATAAAGATGAACAATATAATGATTTAAAGAAAAGATTTTACTGTACACTTGCAGTTAACAAATTATCTAGATCATTAATGGAGATGTTGAACTGGATTTAATATTGGCTCTGAGGGACACATGGGTTAATGGGTCTCCAAGTAGACTTCATGCCACTAATCACAACCCTCTAGGCTTGGCCAGTCAGACATTTTTAAGCCCACCTCACTGTCTGCTTACCCAGCCCAGACTATTCATTTTGGAAACGTTATGGGATACAATGTTGAAAGAGTTAGTGAAGTCAAAATAGACAATATCCACTTCTGTCCCCTTATCCAAAAGACCAAGCACACAGGTTATCTGGCTGGTAATGTCTGACTTCCCCTTGTGAAGTAATGCTGACTTGCAATCACATCAGCCACCTCCATCAACTTTAATGGATGCATCCCATCACAGCCCATGGACTTATGTATGTCCAAATTATTTACGTTTCCCTGAGCTGATATTCTTCCACTATGGGTATGACTTTCGTGCTCCAGATTTACCCTATGGTTTCTTGCAGGGATTTCGAAAGGCTGTTCTCACTAGCAAAGACTGGGGCAAAGAATACTTTAGCCTTCTCCATGCTCTCTGTCACCAGCGTCCCTGTCCCAGTCATCAGACTTGAGATTTCTCTCGGCTTCCTTTTGCTGCTTATGCAACTATAGAAGCCCTGCTCAGGGCATTTGACATCCTTCATCACATTCAACTCCAGCATGAACAATAGCCATGATGTTTCAGGTTTCATAAATCTAAATATCATAGGTATATCTATCCAGTCCAGAATTATAGACTTTTTTTTCCTTATGGGAACATCAAACAAGATAAATTCTGTAGAATTGTGGACTGTTCCGATTCATGCAGCTTACACAGATGATCATACACAAGTTCCCTTGTGTGCACTTTTTAGACAGATCTGAAAAATCTGTTCAAAAAGCAAAATAAATCTATTGCTAAGGTATGAAATGTATCATGGGAAGTTTTCACTGCTCTGAGCCATAAACTCAGAATGCTGATTTATTTTAAGTGAAGTCTTGAGCTTTTCCACTACCTCTTAAACTGCAATTTTTCCCAAAGCAAGAGTAATTTTTCACCTCTATCTTCATGAATTCCTGATGCTTTCTATGAGAGAAGAAAATCTGTGAGTAATATCAGTTAATTTTTAGAGACAGATAATAACATTTTTATGTTAACTTCTCACAGAGTCTGCCAAGAGTGCAGAAATCCAAAAAACCCCTACAAAAATCTCAATCATATATAACAATGCAAGACAGTAGCCATTAGGTTAGCTCAATATAATTCAGTGTTCAAGTTCAAGTATTCATTATTTCTGTTTAGTGTTTTATTTCAAAAGCTCCCTCTTTGTAACTGTGCTTTATGTCTTTGATGTTTAGCGAGGAATGATAATTGTTATTTCAGTATGGAGGATGGCCGTTTGAAAGAAGCACATTTTGATGAATAACCTCTTGAATTAGTCCTATATATTACTACCTGCAGATTTACAGTAAATATTTACATTGCTTCTTAAAAAAAAGTTTTCATCTTTAGAAATGACTGCTATAATTTAATAAATCAGCTAAGCAGCTGGCCTGTAATGCCTCATTTTACATTGAAATCTGTCAAACTGACTGGTTTTGTGCTTTATTTGGAGTTATTTTTGGTAGCAAAAAAAATTATGTTTTTAAGTGGCAGTCAAATAACTGTTTTATCCCCATGGTAATATCCTGTATATCAGTATCAATGGGAAATGCCACTTAAATAAAAATATTTTTTCTGCTGGAAGCTGAATGATTATAATGATACCCAATTATTACCTTTGCCATTATTCTTGACATGTGTCAGGTGTATGACGTGACAATTGCTTACTATCAGCAATTCCTTAAGAGTGAGACCACTGAACAGAAATCGACAGCCATTTGTCATTAAATCAAAAAGACATGCCTCTTTTGGAAAGGAATGTCAAATTTTATATGTACATGGTGTTTAAAGTAAGAAAAACTTTTAGCTGCAGAAACCCCTACAAGACACCAGAAGCAACCATAAATTTAAATTAAGGTGATAAAAAATAATCCAAATAAAGGCAAAGCAAGAGTAGTTGCCCTAAAATTAACTAAGAAAACACATAAAAATGCCTAAATAAACAAAAAAAACCTAAACACCTGAAGAACAGAAGAAATAGAGGAAAAACGAAGGCAAACAACCAACCTAAAGAAATAGGAAAAAGTTCCACTGAAAGGTAAAAGATGCAAAAAGCAAACCCAACTAGCACTATCCACTATATATTAAAAAAGAGTCATAATTAATGTTAATTATAGTCATAAATTTGAATTAAATGTACATTTGAGCTGTGTGTGTGTTTTAGGATTGAACATTGAATGTACAAATAAATTCAAGGACTGCATCTCCTTTGATTTCCAGAAAGAGACTGTGTTGTACAAAGATGTGTAACATGAATTTTCTAGTGCTAACTCATTATTTGTAGCTGATGACTTCTTCTATTTGATTTGATTAAATTATCTTGTTTATGACAACAACAAAGTACATCTTGATTAGTAGGTATTAGGGATGAATGATTTACACTTTAGATGAAAGTAGCATTTTGCCAATCATCATTTTGAAGACATGATCATTTATGGAGATAAGGAAAACGAGACTTGCAGGACAAGTAGGAATTGTGTTCAGCTTAGTGGGACCATGGCTACAAAAAAGGTGCTGAATCAATTGAACTCACGGTCATTAAAAATTGTTCCTGAATTCCACCCTCTGCATTACCACTGTGCCCCTTTGAAGGCAAGCAGCACTTACTACTTGTGTGGCAGTAAAGCCCAACCTGGGTAATTTTCTGCCTTTTTAAAGTGTTCAGTGGCTCAAAGAAGGATTTTAGAAATATTAAATTTAATGAAAGGGTTAAGAATTGCAGTATGAAAGATGGTAAAGGAAAAATAAGAGAGGGAGAGCAGGAAAAAAAGAGGAGCATGATCCCTCTTTTTTTCTGAGAGAGAGAACCTGTAGCTGGAAAAGACCACAGGCATCTACATCACATGCACCATTGCAAAGTTCTGGCAAACACGTACTTATTTAACCACTGTAATTAAAACAATTGTATTTAAAAAAACATCAGGTTTTCAAACATATCTCCTATTAGAATAACCACATTTTTACTACTTGCAAGCTACTAAGCAAGTCTCCAGGGAAAAAATCTGTCGAATTGGAAGAGATACATACAAAATCCTCCCACAAAATATGGAACCTCATGTTGGTAGGGCCAAAGTAAACAGTTCAAAACCAGACACATCTTAGTGTAGCTGAACATAGCCTGAGGAACTTTAACAGTTGTTTGGATACATGTTCAACATAAGCCCCATAACCTCTTTTTTTAAAAATAACTTTACTTTCCTTGCCTCATTGGTTTTTACCAGCCTGGAAGAGTTTGCATTTGGGAGATGAGAGGAATTATTTTAAATTAAGAATGTATCACAGCCAGGAATATAAAAAATTGTCTTAGATCCCAACTTTAGAGACTCAAAAGCAAACCTATGACATGATTATTTAGAAAGTCAAATTACAGTAAAATTCAATGTTACATCTTCAACGCATCCAAGACATTTCATTCTTTCTCTTTCCTAATAAAAATTATAAAACCTTCTAATTGAGATCTTTGTCAGGCGATAAAATTGATGAAGAGAAGGAAGGTGAAGAATATCTGATATCTACTCATTCACCTCTCTAGCATATAACAAGTCCTAAAAGATACTTTGATTAAAAAAAATATAACTGTGCAATTGAAAAGGTATATTTCTCTGTTCACGTGATTGCAATTTCTACAGAATCATATAGATCTGGCTTTTTTGTCTTTGCATATTTGATATTTAATTCCTCTTGTAATTAATTTGTAGCAATACAATGAAGTGCTATCTTTTTATGACATTTACAAAGGTTACCAGCTGTATTTCAGGGACTAATTTAATAAATCAACAAAAAACCCTAATAGAGCTGTAAAGAAAAGAAAAAGAATTAAGATGAGGTTTGAGAATCAGTCCTTTAGGAAATGCAACAACATGGCAATACAATATTTTTTTCCTGTTTGTTTATTTTAAGTGAATTCTGTAAGGTAAGTATCTATCAAACAATAATAGTGTGTATGTGCATATCTATATAAAGACATACATATCTATAGAGAACTCTTAATGAAGCCTTGAATGTCTGCAAACCAGCAGAAATTATTTGCAAGTGTTACAGAACACATAGTTTCCAGAACAATGTGTAAAACTACAAAAATAGCAGTAGCTGAAAATATGATACAATACTTTTGAAGAAGTCCTAAGATGAAATATTAAGCTGAGCATGTGTCCTTTCATGATTACATTTGTTTATACGTCTCAAAGCAGAGGCAGTGAGATGGAGAAGTTGTGCAAATCCTTTGATGGATGATATAGCACTCAGGCAAGAATGACCAACTGTATAACAGGGATTATTTGTCTGATAATTCTATAGAATGTAATATGGGTTCACTGAGGATCACACAGTCACATGAGTCAATATATATCTTACTGCTATGAAAAAAAGAAATCCTATTGGGACCAACAATAGAAAGGTATCTTGCAAGACACATGAAATCTGTCTTCCATTCTCTCTGCCACTGGCAACACACCAGGTGCTTATTGGGTCTGATTTTAGGAACACAGCTTAGAGAAAGATACAACACAAAAAGTTATAGAAATCATGGATTTAGGAAAACAAAAAGACTGAAAGAGAATACTTGACTGAGGGGAAAAGAAATACTCTTCATGTTCTCATTGGACAGGATAAGCTTTATTGAATTTACACTATAACAAGAAAGTCACAAATTATACATTAAGAAACTATAACTATATTTATATGTTTTATATATGATTTATATATCATTATATAAAGGAATCATAATAATTTGCCTGAAGAGGTTAGAGGTCTTTAGGAGCAGGTCAGAAAAATGTTCAACAGGAATGACATAAACAGGGGAGATTCTGCCTCTGGCAGAAGATTTAATGAACTCTTGAGATACGTTCAAGCCCTGCTTTTCTAAGATTTGTAGGGCACCTAGAAAGTAAATAGAAAGTTTTCAAGATCAGCTTAGACAAAGTAATTAATAAGAAACAGTGGACATGGAATCTTTGATAATAAATTAACAAAAAGGCAAAAAATCCAATAGAAATACAATGGTTACCTCAACCCACTTGATTGTGCTCTCCGTGACAAAAAAAGAGTGATACTATTTTACGATAACAGATTTTGAGCAGAAGAAATACCACATTAACATGCGAAAAGCAAAATTAATTAAACAGACACACAAGATTAGGTATCTTGGAAGCAAAGCTTACTAGAATTGCTACCTCCAGCTACAACTCTTAGACCACATGAAAAGGTTAGAGTACTTGGATAAAATAGAATTTGTTGAAACTTCAAAAGTAAAGTAGCAGGATTGAAGCAGACATTGAACTCTGTCTTTAGAGAAGGAGAGAAAGCAAGGGAGAAAGGAAGAAAACTCAGTTTAACTAATCTGGTTTAAGGGAAGACAGACCAAAGACAATGGAAAAAAGAAAAGTGCATACTTTGGCGAAGCTACTGTATAGAAAACATGGTTTTCTGTTTTGCATTGCAACAGTGAATTGTTTTACAATTTTCCCTAGAAATAAAAGTTCCATGGGGAGTTGTGGAGAGTGTAGCTTAATTTATTTTAATTATCAGAGCAGTCAATTAAGTGACTGCACTTACAAGAGAAGGACTTTTTATGTCTGGTCATTTTCTTAATAAAGATTTCTCTAAACATTGGCTGACTGCATTTGGGAAATGTGAGTAGCCATTATTCTCTTAATGACTAGGAAATTCCATACAAGTATTGCTATCATATGTCCTTCAAAATAAGACTCCTTTTTGAATCTTATGATTCTTACAAAATCCCAGTGTTTTATGCCAGAGTTTGCAAATCAGATAGTATAAAAATGTTCTTCTTAAGTAAGTACTATCTATAGTCTGTTGAAACAGGAAAATCTATTTCTCAAGATAGAAAACAAAAAAAGGGTAAATGTTAGTTTTCATTTAAAATGCCTGGAACAGGGCTATTTTAAAAGTTTTGTTCCCATTTATCTACAAGTTTTATTTGAAAGATATCTTGGAGAATGGCAATGTCCTTTAAATAGTGTTCAATACAATCTCAAACAAAAAAAAAAAGCATCTTTTGAGAAAATAATGAAAATTGAATTAGAGAAAGAGCTATATATAAAAATTAATTTCAATCAATAAGATGCTGGCACTGGCATAGACAGTCAGTTACCTATCACCTACCATGGCAACCGAGCAGATTTACCCAAAAAACACAAAGTCTCCTGACAGAGTATCTCTTGCAGGCATATAAACTGCAAGCTTTAAAGTAGGGCATCAAGAAAACCTGTGAGCCTACAACAGCAACAGACCTTACCAGCATTAAACAACTAAGGACAGCTTTCAACTGGCAAAAACTACATCCAGTAAAAAATATTTTTGGACATTATACATATTACTGATTGAGAGTTTACAAATGAGAGACTCTCTTTGTCAGCATTTTCCAGACTACTTAGTTGCCTTCCTGATTAGTCCTTCTATTAGCTCTGAATCTTGTTACTATGCTGCTGTAAGAGGAACTTGTGTTTTAGTACAGTAGATCTTTCTGCCATATCAATCTCAGAAAACAGAGGCTGAAAGATAAGAAATATGTAGGTCTTACAGCAATGCCTTATCCTTTTTCTCTCTGCTGTGCCACTTGCTCTCCCATTTGTTTTAGGTGATGCCCTGTTATATCAGGTCATATTCTTCTTCCCCCTACAGCTCTCAACACAAGCTGTGCATCTGCCTTGATGTTTTCCCTGCTTCTTTTTTTTCCTCCTGTTCCTATAAATGTACACCAGTCCTTATATCTATTCCACCTGTATCTTCATAGTGTGAGTAAAATTAGAAGCTGGATATATAAGTAAATATGTTAGTGAAAAATAAACTAGAATTACCAAGATAGGTTTCCATTCTCTATTGCCTGCTTTTGTGTTTCTTCATAAAGCTACCCTACATTTGTCTTCCTATATATTTTATATTGATATGATGTCAATATAATGTTACATCAGAAAAATAGAAACCAAATGCAAGATTCATCTAACACATTAATTTCAAAGCACTTACAACTGCAAATGCCAAAAAATTAAGACTAATCCATAAATACTTATTAATGCATTTAAACTAATGACGAAACGAAATACCTTTCAAATTATATGATCATGTGAAATTTGGATATCTCCCTCATTCAGAGAAGAGACTATAGAATAGTCTATTCTATATATATACAATCTATATTCCATACAAAGAGTATACAATAAAATACTTTATTTTCCTCAAGTATTTATTATGTGTCCCCTGATTTAAATAGGTTGGAATAGACAACCTGAAATTATACATTAAAAAGGAAATGAAGCTAAAGCAATTGGAGACAATTAACCTTAATGCTATCTGGTCTACCTATCATTAAAAACTTGTCATAACAGTAATACAGATACAATTCTGTACAACACAGTCTCATCATGTTTCTATTCCTTGTGACGCTTGAAAACTGTCCTCTTTGCAATGAAAACAGAGACATGTAGGAAATTAACTGACTTAGGTTCAGAAGGGAATATTCCTCTCTCCTAAAG
>VWZD01000030.1:336-68347 GCA_013396695.1 Sakesphorus luctuosus | reverse complement strand
TCTCCTCAAACCAAGACAGCACCTGAGACCTGATACACCAGAGGCAGGCCAGTCTTTCCACTGCTTCCAAGAAACCTCCAAGTCACTAGGACTGTGCCACACTGATTCAGATACTGGTCGGACCCTGAGGTCATCTTGCTTGCCCCAGCTTTGGTCCAGAAAGCCCTATTTTCAAGACCAACTGGTGTTCCTCACCTTACCACCTTGGTGCCATTCCTCATGACCTGCATGTCCACCATGCAGCCACCCGCGACGTAAGCAGCCAGGTTCAACTCGGAGAACTCAGCCTGGAGTGGGGCAAAAGCACAAAATGTTACTCAAGGGTAGTAGAGACACAAACACACGGACACAGACACAGAATTGTCCTCAGCTGGAATGTGCCTTTCCTTCTTTTTCTGACTTCTTTTTTTTCTCCTGTGAGGCAACTGGAGATCCAATTACTGCTCATTTGCCCTGGAGAGACTGCAGATATCTTTATGGCTCCCACACTCAGGGTGTAAAAGTACATAGGATTAAGCTTATTGCAGTAATAAGTACTGAAGGAATTACGAATGAGCAAGCTGAAAAATGCATACAGGAAAGAATAATAATAATAAAAAGAGGTAAGGTCATTTGAATTCAAATTCCAAGTTTCCACTTGGAAACATCCATTTAGAATTATGTCTGAGTTGGCTGTCGTGCCACTGACCAACTATAAACCTAATATTAAAGATTTAAACCTTTTAGCCAAATAGCTAAAAAACTTCATTATGCTGCAGGAAGGTGATAAGCAGAGAAGGCCACCTGATGTGATTTACTTATTAAGATTTTAACTATTAAAGGATTAGCAAAGCTGGGTAGGCTATTAACAGTGCTGCTTAATTATTAAAACAATTTGTATTTTAAAAGAAGTGGGACTTACAAGGCTGGAAATGTCAGCAAGAAATACTTTAGCTATGGGCAGTAAAATGCAGAGGATGATTATGACTGCAGTGGATGTCAGTGAAGGTTAAGACACAAGTCAAACTAGCTGGGTGAGAGGTGTGATAATCCTCCTCTGTGGCCACCGGCTCTACTGCCCCTCAGACAGGAGTGCCAGCAAGACTCCGTGGTCTCAGGACACTCTAAGTAGGAGGAGGATGGCAGGATTAGCTGATAAGCATTTCTCTTTGCCTCCAAATCCTGACTCTCTTCTTTCTGAGCAAATGAGTTAACCTGGAACTAGAATATCCTATTATTGTACCATGCAAGTCCTCCTTTTTCCAACATGATCCAAACATACCTGTAACAGATTCAAAGTCTTATATTAGATTAGACCTGTGATGTAGATATAAATCAACAAGTTTTTTATGCAGAAAATTTAGTCTTCTTTCTTTGAGCAGTTTTTTTCCTCTTTCTTTTAAGGCATTTCTTTCTGACTTAGTATGATGAAGACTAGGCAGCAGTAAAATCATATTCTCACCAGTAGCTCTCTAATACCAGAGTACTCAGATGGTGTTGCTAATACTTCTGATTTTATTGAGATCCTTGTACTATTTAATGTTATTCTGCTACTTCTATTAGCTGGAGCCAAAAGATATTGCCAGGAACAACTTCTATACAGAAAAAAAAGAAGAAAAAGAAAAAAAAAGTGTGTTTTGTCCTCAAGAACTCATGGAAAAAACTTGCCAATGGAGAACTAGTGCACCTGTAGAGGCTCAGTGGCCAGACGACAAATGAAAAAATAATTTCCAACTTTCCTTTTTTAAAATCCACGTAATTTTAAAGCAGTGACTATGGACTGGTGACCCAATGATGTAATGAGATTTCATGTCTGTAGACCTGTGTAAACTTTTTAAAGCAACACTCTTACATGATCTTACGTCACTGTAGCTCCCAATTACAATGAAAAGAATGGAAAAATTCCTGTTGCCAAGAAATAAGTTCTACTTCAAACACAGACAGACAGACAGACAGACACACACACACACAGACACACACTCACACTCACAGTGGGGGATTGGCAATGATTCAGGTGGCTGCTTGGGTTTTACTTATGAGATTGCACTGTGTTGCCTTGGCCACAGCCAAGCTTTCTCAGTGATATTATCAGATCAGAGATAAGACAACATGTACCTCTAAAAGGCACCTGCATTTTATACATTCATAAAATCTCAGTAAATGTAGGGAGGGAGGAGTCCACCTTGGACAAATTCAGTAAGATCAGATGCTATGTATACCATCAGTGGTGTCCTCAGTGGGTCAAGGCAAGCTTGCTGGCTTATATATAAGCTCAAGAGATTTTATGGATTGGCGAGGTGAAAGGATGGATCTGTGTATATCTCAGAGATGTCCTACTCTGAAAGCAGAGTGTTATTGAGCTGGACCTTCAGCCTCTGTTGTTGAGGAATACATCATCCGATGTGAACATCAGAGCAAGAAAGGAAAGTTTCATGGTCTGTGTTTTCGTGGGGTTTGTGCTTTTCTTCCATATTTTTTTTCTGTAATGGTTTGTAGTAAAGAGCTTAAGACTTTGCTGGGGTTGAAAATGGACAATCCTCACTTGATGACTGGCACTTACAGTCTAAATAAAGTTGGTCTGACAGGCGTTCTCTTGAGGCAGTCAGGCCAAACAAAGCTGTACTTAGACACTTGACATCCAAACGGGCCTGGGAATCTCCTGAGCTGGTGAGTACTTAATACCAAACTGCCAGGACCAATTTCAGGCCTGCTAATGTCAAGAGCCAGAAGAAAAGGAGAAATCCCCTTTGGCAACCATTGTCCAGGGAACCCTGGCAAGAAAGAAGAGGCAGAGAGAGGGTCTGAGGAACTCAGCTATCATGCCCCCAGAACATCCAGATCTACAATAAGAGCTAAGGGGCAATCCTGACCTTTTCCTGGCATTCAAACAGGCTAAGTGAAGGAGCACTGCTGCTTTCATGTAGCTGCTTTGTTCCATCCAAAAGGCTGCTCCTAGCTGGTGTTTGGAAGAAGGCTGAAAACTTCAGTCAGCAGAAATTATATCCTGTTGATTTTCCAGTGCTCCTTGTATTTTTAACTTTGTGGGTTTTGTAGCCTGATGACTTCCCTTGGCTGGGATTTCAACTCTGAGATCATCTCCAGCCTGAGTTTACCTTGCAGACAAAGAGGTCTTTGAAAGCAGCCCATGGAGATAGAGTAACAGGTAACTATGCATAAAACAGGGGAGCCCAGCTCCCTGTGGCCTTGCAGAGTCATTTGTGTTAGGAATCATCAAATAGAAGAAGGCATTAGCATAAGCCTGATGGTGTTTTATACTTGCTTTGCAACGGTGCCAGTGACTGCAAAAACATTCAAGGCAAGAGCCAACCACGTGTGACAAACGTGACACAATGTGCCTTGAAAAATAATGTAATGCATACTGTGGGAGTAGAAATATTTCATACCTCTGTGAGGCCCAGATTTGAGATGACGCCCACAGCTATTTTGAAGATAGTTCTGTTTAAAATGCCTGCTTCAGGTATTCTGATTCAGAAAACTGTCCAGATCATTTGAACTAAACCTTAAGCTACTCTCAGTTTCCATCAGTGTTCTCTAGGTGCTGGAGATCTTTTTGAGTTTCTGTTTCTGTTTGTTGATATTAAAACAAGGAAGATTTTGTCATTTTAAATCATGCAACAGTAGAAATGCCTGGCTTGGAAGCTATACCTGTTAACAATTCCAGGGAAATGTTTACAAGGTGGATTTTCAGCATTTTTCATAGAATAACAGAAAGTTGTGTTGGAAGGACTTCAAGACATCACATAGTCTGTCTCTTTCCTATGGCAGGATCAGCTCTGCCTTCCGTTGTGTGCAGCTACTATATAACCTTCTTATATCTTTCTCAGATGAGGAACCTCCTTAGGCAATTTGTGCCTTAACAACCATGGAAAGTTTCTCAATGCCCAACCTAAATATCCCCCAATACATTTTAAGACTGCAATTTTTTTGGCCCATTCCTTTTTCCTGCAGAAAGCTAAAGACTCACTGCTTGAAGACTTGCCCTTCCTTCTTCCTTTTTTTTTTTTCTTTACCTAGAGAAAACCAGCCCCCATTCTCGTGAGATTTTCTTGTAGGTGATGTTTTTCAGCACAGTGATCAGTGTTGTTGCTGTCACTGGGATCCTCTCTGACAGGTCTGCAACTTCCTTGAATGGTAATGGTTTAGGCTCACCATGATCCTTCAGCAGAGACTTGATCATTGTTGAGTAACATGTAAGTCTACTCACCTTACATATAATACTGCCGACTATGTGTTTGAGTACAGATTTGTCATATGTGCAGCAATGTGACTATTTTTTAACTCTCATGCTGGCTGAGATCTACTGTAATACTCTCATTGCCTTGTCTGGGCTACTGACTAGCCTGGTCCACATCATGGCTTAGGCACTTGGGATGAGGAATTACTATTGTATAATCAAATTACATACATTCCTCAGTGTATTTTAAGCTTTATTTTTTGGTGGATCTTCCAATATGTACAAGGAAAGGAAAACTTTGGCAGACATAAGACCACGTTCCTGAAAATGCACATTTCACTACAACCACTGTAAGCACTTCAAGGGGAAAGTGAGCAATCCTTAAATTCTGCAGAGGTAGAAGGGTGGACAGATAGTATGGACGACAACGGGATGAGGGTTGGGGTGTGCATACTTGGTGTTCATATACATGCAGAATTAGAGATTACACATCCTGATTCCCCATGTCTGTTTCCTGAGACATTTTCCCATGGGGAGGCACCCTGCTCCCCTCCTGTCCCCAGTACTGAGATTGCTCTCTGGAAGAAAAGGATTGAGAGGGTCTATCTGGGATGTGAATGCTGCTGTGGGGCTCCAAGAGGATCTTCCACAATTGTTCTTGACAAGTTCGGAAGCTAGAATGCATGCCCCCAAGCTACAGACACTGCTGATGTCAAAGATGCACATGCCTTCACCTGTGTGAGCACTTTTGGTATATCAGCTCTGAGGGCATTCAGAATTGTCTTGAATTTTCATTTCAGAAGTTACGTGACTACGTCCAAATCTGAGGTCTAGAAAAGCACATTTCCAAACCTTTTGATCCTAGGAAATGGCTCAAACCCATCAATTCTGTAAACCTCCAAAAGCCAATGAAAATTAAAAACAAATAAAAAAATTTTAAAGATACTATTTAAGAAATTCATTATTTTTGAGCCATTCTTGCTAGTTCTCCAGGTCCATTTATTCATGGTTTCTCGATGCTTGTGTGTGGTGAAGCTATGAGAACTGCTGTTGCTGTTCTTGAACAGCTTGCTGGCAGTCAGTTGGAAAAAAACCCCAGACCCTAAACATACAATGAATAAAAATTATACAGTTGTTTGACAAGAGGTTAATTTTCCTTTCATCGCACATGGACCTATCAGATTCTACCTTTTGAAATGACCACTTTATGCCACACATGAAAATACCTCTTTAGGGCGGGAAGTACAGTGGAGCTGGAATTCATGATTTGTATTACAATTATCTGCTATGAGTGCCAAGTACAACTTTTTTCCTGACAATGTTGCCAATGGAGTCATAATCTATACCACAAAACTTTTCCAGAAGCATGTACATAGGAGTTCACTGAATAATCATTCCCTGAAAATAAACTAAACAGTGGGAACAAGTGAATGAGCTGTGCAAGAAGAATGCAGATCAGACGGACAGACGGATCCACCTCATCACAGCAGGAAATGGTGGGAAGGAGACGGGTGAACAAACAACAGGAATAAAAATGTAGATGGAGCTTTTGGCCTCATCACTCTCCCTTCACAGTTTCACCCCACTCCATCAATCAGCCAATGCCGGGAAAAATGTCTCTGAACATATTAAGATGCCTTTTGGAAATATCTTAAGGAAAGGTACCCTGAAGGTGGTGGATTCTCTCAAGAGGTGTTGCTTGCTCTTGCCTGCTAGGTCTGTGCTCCATGCAGGGCACAGGACTGTAAAAGCCCACCAGAGCCATGAGTCCTAAAGCCTTGCAACTGTAGGCATCATGTCACGAAAACTTTTCTTACATCAGGGTATTTAATAAAAGCAATCACATCTCCTTTAGCCTCTGTTTTGGCAGGAAAAACAAACTCAACACTTTCAGTCTCCTCTCATAAGCCAGGTCTCTGTGGACAACCCAGTGACCCTGCTATGCACAACTCTTGCTTTTTAGACATCTCTGTCCCAGGCAGATGTCAGGTGTCCCACTCATCCAGCTGCCCCACACAGTGTCATGGTTTGTTGGGTCTGTGGTTGTCCAGGTCTCAGCCCCATCTCTCTTGCCCTCTTCTGCTTGCATGTAGGTGTGCTGGGGATACATAGCCAAGTGGCATCCCCCTTGTGCATGGAGCATATCTGATATCCAAGGAGACTCCTACACGAGGTATGTTTTGATCCATATGGGAAACTGCAGAGATATATGAAATCCTTAGAGTATGCAAGGCCTAGTTTTCTCTGGGACAGCACAGAAAGAGTGGGAAAGAAGGTGCTGAATTATTACCAGTTGCTTCTAGTGAAGAGAAACCTTTGTCAGGACATAAGACTTGTGGTATAATTCCTCAATGTATTGTGGTTCCTAATGTCTACTCTTCCCTGGCCAATGAAGGATTGAGAAGATAAAAGCAAAATTATTTTCGTGAGAGACTAAATGCAATGTACTCCATTCCTGTGGCACTTTAAAATTCTTCTTTAAGTTCAAGTTAGCCTTAGAGCCATTTAATAAAACTTAGGCTTTTCATTTCTAAAAGAATTTTTTTTAGCATTTATATTTCTAGAGAAAAGAACAGGAGATGCATGCACTGCAGGTCCGAAAGCTAGAAATCATAAGGCAAGTAAAAGCAACAACATGGATCAAAACCCAAGCAGATTATTTTTAGCATAAAATAGAGATAGTATTTTTAGACTCAGCTGCTCCTTAAAGCTTAGGGGTTTACCCATACTGAGTAAAACTTAAACCATCAGGGTTTTAGTGGAAATAGGTCAAACAGATTTTCAGTTTTGGATCAGTGTTTTGTTGAGTCTCATCATTGCTACAGAAGGACTTATAGTGGAAAAAATACTCAAATAACCAAAATGTAATTCAAACTGCCTCTAAAGGAAAGGGGCCCTGTCTCAGAAGACCACTTACATTTGCTTCCCACCACTCCAGTCTTGCACCTCTCTCCCTGAAGCCAGCAGGAAAAAGGCAATGGTGTTAACATGCCTGGGTTTCACTCAATGGTGGACAATAACAGGGCCTGCAGCCTCTAAAATATGCTAATAAATATGGCTTTAGTGTTACACTGAAGATTAGAACAGAAGAAACAAAGGTAGAAATGAAATCAGGCTTCATGTTGGTGGTTGGGTGCTGGAACAGGCTCCCCAGTGAACTGGTCA
Source organism: Sakesphorus luctuosus (assembly GCA_013396695.1). Taxonomy (NCBI): domain Eukaryota; kingdom Metazoa; phylum Chordata; class Aves; order Passeriformes; family Thamnophilidae; genus Sakesphorus; species Sakesphorus luctuosus. The sequence continues at coordinate 61,008 of VWZD01000030.1, read as the reverse complement.
CAGCACCAAGCCTGACGGAGTTCAAAAAGTGTTTGGACAAAGCTGCTAGGCACATGGTGTGACTCTTGGGAATGGTCCTATGCAGGGCTAAGAGCTGGACTTGATGATCTTTGTGGGTTCCTTCCAATTTGGCATAATCTGGGATTCTGTGATTGATTTTAATGAATAACAGGAGAGAGGTGTACCCACTGGAGTGTCTCTGACAGCTCTCTCTCCTATTCATGGCACGAGGTGATGCCCACATCAAGTCCTGTCTCTTGGTAGAGGTAATGGATGTGAAGATCAAGGACAGGGGGTTGCTATCGAGGTCATGCAATTAATTTCTGTGCTAAAGAACCAGAAAACCTTCTCTGAGAGTTCATGAAACTTGTCTTCATACAAGCTGAGACTTGGAGGATCAACTCCCTGAGCAGCAGGATGGCTTTTAACAGTCTCATCCCTTTTGCATTATCCAGTGCCTAATATGAACTTAATTCACCTCTGTAGAAACTTAGTGTCTTGAAACTTCTGCCTGTTTCTCCAATTCAGCTGAAATCAGCCAATGCCTTCCACAGTGCTGGGTGTGGGAGATAGACAGAATGAGACATCATGATCACATATGTCTTGGATTCCTCAAACGACAGCCAAGGGGCAGAGGCAGCTCAGAGAGCTGGTAGGGGTGTATAACCAGATTAGATAACTGACTTCCCGCTGCTGAAAGGGGGAGATACAGTGCTGCTTTCAGCACTGCTACTCTACTACAAATAAATAATGTCATGACTTTAAAGAAAAATATCACCTACTATCCTACTGTGCTTCCCCCAAACATTGCTAAAATGGCTTGCTAGGAAAGAATTAAGATGTAACAGAGGTGGATATGAAAGAGGAGGAGAAAAAGTTTAAACCAAGTACAGATCACGCTGGAAGAATGGCAAAAGAATTAGCATGGTCAGAAAAAATAGGGCAGTTCCTTTTTCCCAATGTGGTTTTCCAAGAGTATTTAACATTTGGATATTTCCTTTCATTGCTTTGTGCCATTCAAACTTCTTTGTTATTTAGCTTTTCAGATCAAAAGTGGTTTTTCCCTATAAAGTATAAAAAAAATTTCCTAAGGCAAACTGTATTTCTGGCTCAGTCAGTAGTGTGTGGTTATCTGAAACAAGATCAAATGGAAAACTGAAAAACTAAATGAACTTACTGAGCAGACCAAATAATTCCAGAGGTGCCTGAGAGTCAAACCTTGATTTGATGCAGTTTATTCAGAACAGAACAGCAAGGTTAGGACTTGTGCGCTATGGCACTGTCTGTATGCCATTCAGGGAGGAGTTGTATATGTATGGCCAAACTTCACGAATGAAGATTTGGGAAGGGCTCTCCCCACGTGGGTGTGCCCTTCCAGCCTGCGTAGTGGGTTTTTTAGGTGAGGCACAGCATGTGCAGAACTGGCCCCACCGTTTAAGTCCTAAGGTCCATCTGCCACGGCCGAGCGAGCTTGGACAGTGACAGTGAAGTCCTCGGGACTGTCACAGCACCCGGTACTAACCGGGGCTGACCCTGCTGAGCATCCGAGATGTGACGGGATGGGATGGCAGGGATTCATTGAACTGCCAGGGGACAGTCCCCACTGAGACTCGAACTCAGGTCCTTGGGATTCGGAGTCCAGAAGGGGGAGTTACAGTAGTGAAGACAGGTATCCCGGGAACTCAAAAAGAAAGGTGTGGTGTGGACAAGGTTGGTAAACACGGTTATTCCCTCCTTCTCCCCCCGCTAAGATGACTGTAGAGGAATATTAATTTTTCAGGTCAGTGTTCATTCTCAAGGGATCTGTGCCCATAACAATTTAGGCTCCTGGATTGTGCTTGAAGAAGAGGGTGAAGAACCTATGAGGGCTTCAGATAATCAGGGTAGGACCAATGAATGAAAATTAAACATCAAGAAATACTGCACAAGGATGGATGGGCAAAATCAGAAGGGAACGAAAAGCCAGAGCTTGAAGAAAGCGGTGCCCCTCTTGTGGCCTCAACAATACACAGAGAGGCCTGAGGTCAGATTCAAGGACCGCCCATGACAACGCAGCCTCTGTGTTTCCCTTGACAGACAGTGATCCAGCTGGGGAAAGGGATCGTCCCTTCTACTTCTGAGGTCTGAAGGAGTCAAGAGCAGTTCCCTGTCCACTAAGTGGAGGCTGGGCTGCCTGATTTGAGGGGTAGGGAGAGAAGGGTAAACAACCAGGATCCTTGTTCTCAGTTCCTCAGTTGTCACTCAAGTACTCACTGTGGTTTTATTCCCCTGGGCAATGCTGCAGTCACTGTACTGCGTATTTACAGAAAGCTGCAAGGGGCCTGGCCATGGGCTCACCAGCAGAATCACATCAGCCTCATGATCTTTGCTTGGAGCAATTTGTTGCCTCCTCTCAAACATGGATATTCAGCCTATGTGTAGCATTTCAGGAGGTAGAGTGGGAAAGTCTCCCTGAAAGAGTCCTTGGGGAAATGCGATAAGCTACCTTGTGACAATGACAAGGGTCACAGCTGGGTTTAAGCTACCAGGGATCAAGAATCCACTTCTGCCCTTCTGCACACCTCAACCATTTGAAGAGAGTTCCTTTATAAGGACCTCAAGTGCAATAACATTTGAGAAGAAGGACTGTGAGGGGAGAGGCAGAGACTGGAGGTTTAGGAAAGAATTAACAGGTCATTTTGAAGAGTACCAGGTCTAGCTTTGAAGCTAACCCTACTTTGAGTAATGGAGAGGGTTGGATCAGGGGTTTGAAGGGCAAACCTAAACAATTTGACTTCATGCTTCTGAGTGAGAAGCATTATTTTTTTATTTTTTTATTTTTCCTATTCTCTTTTTGGATAGTTGCTAAGGCGGCCAACAAAATAAAGACTTTGATAAGGAACTGCGAGGAAGAATTATTCTTGCTAATACCATCCAGTACTGACAATGTGATATCAATAAAAAGGGAAAAATTGTTCAAGTATCATAGTTGCAAAAGAAGACTTTCTAACTTTTCTGTCCCAGATACAGTTTGATCAGAACATATGTGTTCATGTCCAGTTGTAGACAACTGGACAGGACCCCTTTGAAAAGAGAAGGAACACCTTTACAAAGACAAAGGGTCCTGAGAAAGTCTTCAAAACCATTGCATTAATAATCTACTCACACACAATGCAGAATAAACAGCTTCAGAGAAATGGAAGGCATCAGGTCATTCTAGCAACATTCACCAGCTTTCTTTATCCACCCTAGCAGTTTTATAGCCCTAATGAGTGTTAAAAAAGCATATGGCATATGATTCCTTCAGGATCACCATCTCATCTCTACATCTCCCTCTTCTTATGCCTGCTTTCAAGCTGGGTGCCTACAGACGATTATTAATAATAATTTCTACTTCAGCAACAGCATGTACTGTGGCATACCAGGTTTGCACCTTTTCAGGCATGATGGAGCTGTGAGGCAGTGTTCCAGTGGAGGAAATTATAGCCCTATCACCAGAACAACAAATACAATTTTAAGGTGAAAGAGCAATCGATTTTGCAAAGGTAGGGAGGATAAAAGATGGCCCAATAAGATATTTTCATTTACAGCTGTCACAATTCTACAAAAAGTGGACATATATTAAAATTCTTCATTAGTTCTCTCTTCAAGAGAAGAAATATCAACAGATTATCTCTCTTAAGACCTCAGCTTGTCCTTCTTATAGGGAAATTGAGTTGTCACTGACCTGTTCCACTCGGATATCAAATTCTCCATTCACCTTCTTCCCCTGGAAATACTTGGCCCTGCACAAGAAAAAAGGGAGACAAATATGGTTAAATGAGATTTATACTGGTTTACTTCTGCATTTCCCTTTTTGCTGAAGAATTTGTATCCCGGTCACAGCATGTTTTTCTAACTCCTATCTTCTTTCAGCTTTCTGTTCTCCAGGAGAAACCTGCCAAGCCAGATGAAAACCACACTGGAAAGTTCCTTCAAGGCTTGTTACTTTTTCAATTTATTTTCAAACTGAAAACCAAATGCTCTCCTAATCTTTCCCAGAGAACAACTCTAAACAAGGATTCCTTGCTATATCTCATTTAAAACTCTATTCTGTAAAAGAAGAGCAACATATCATGACATCACAAACTTCTTCTGATGTTGGGCGAGGGTCTTTGTCATCATAGCTGAAGAACTTCTGAAGCCTATTCTCATGCTCTTGCTACAGAGCTGCTTTTCAATTATATTTCTTTGTGCTTCTGACTCAGAGAAACTTTAACTGCATCTAGAGTGTCTCAGTGAAGGATCTCTTCTACTGAACTGAGAAACTGTTTGCTTTGGAGTTGATTCCACACCATTGTGAGAAGGACATAAACCTCCTCCCCCCTCTGCTCCTAGCTCCCTATGCTATGCAGACAACAAAGCACTTTCAGAGGCATCACTTGTTCATAAGAGGGGAAGGCTGAGAGTAGTGTTGGAGAAGAAAACATGAAAAAGACAGGCAATTTAAGACTTCTGTATTCATATTTGTGTATAATGCCCTTTGTATCGATTAGTCAGGGGGGAAATGGCTAATATAATCTCCCCTGTGAATGTTTCTCCACAATTCTTCCTCTCACCAAACAAGCTTGACAGAAGAAAATATGAATTTATTTGCTCAGACCTCCTCCCCTATAAACATTAAGAAGGCCATGTAGGCTCCAAAAGGCTCTTCTGCTTGGAAAGCGTTGAAAACAATTTAGCCCTGCAAGAGCTGTTTCCAGAGACAAAGTTACTCTGGGCTCTGTTTCCAATTGGCAAAGACAGGACAAAATAAAGAAGTAAAGGAAAATTAGGGGAAGCCAGCTTTGCTCCCTATTTTATAGTATTAGCAGAAAAAAAAGTCATAAAAAATGTCAAAAGTTTTCCGCTTCATTCTAACGAGGATATGTGAAGGCTTCCCTTGCCAGAAAACCCATCCATCAGCATGGTGCTAATAAGACTTCAGCATAGGTTTCAGTGGGGGACAATGTAGCAGCCAGGTGTGATCAAGACCAAGTGACTTGAACAACCCCTGTCCAGTATAAAAAACAGATTTCTGTCCATTTCACACACCCCCCCCCCCCCCCCCCTTTTTTTTTTTTTAATTTATGAGTGTTGCATGAAAAATTGAGCAGACAAGCTAAGACATCATGCCTCTAACAATAAACAGGAACTCTAAATGCACCTAATAATTCCATTAAATGTCTTGAGGCATGACTCTAGAGGGTCTGGCAACATTCCTCATTCCTAAACATTGGGGATATTGCTGGAACTGGTGACTTTTTAAAAACTGGAATAAGCTTTAAGAGGGCCCACAGGAACTGGTCTGAAATTTGAGGCACACTATTCACTGGTACAAGCTTGTTTTTATTCCCAGCATGCTCATAATGTGTACTCCTTATCCATGCTTATGAAACACACTTCCTCCCTCTATGGCCTCTCCTCTTTGCCGACCAGCTGGTCACAAACTACTTGGTGCTGCTTTGCTCCAGCTTGTAATGAAGTGTGATTAACCACAGTCCTCAGACCCCTACAGATGGAGCAAAGAGACTTCCACTGCCTGGTCCAGGAAATTAGCCTTCACATGATTAAAAAATCCTCTTTCTTATCTCTACAGTACTGGTGGTGCTCATGAATAGTCACACAGAGGGTATGTCCTCTATTTGGTGGAGCAAGGTACCTTAACTTTGACACTGTGTGATCTCTCTCTCTCTCATCCCTATTTCCACACAGGTTGTCTCATCCAATGTCTCTTTAGCAGCATAATATATCTCTTTCTAGGACAGCCCTGCAAGAAGCTTAACCTTCCCCTAGTGTCTCTGAAGACTACGGGTGCTAAGTAATTTCCAGCCAAATATTTTGGTCCGCCCATCATTTTAACACAGCCCAGGGTAAGAACAAAACATTTTTCACTGAAACATCTCTGAAATGGATGGAGTGATGTTTTCAGTTTGCACCTGAGGTTTTGGAGCCCCTGGGCAGCAGAGGCTATCTTGTTGAAATGAAAAATGGCCTTCACTTCCCTCTGGAGCCTCTGAAATTTTAAGCCAGCTGGAAGCATTGCTGATGCTGTGGAAAAATTCTGCATATCTTGCAAGGGAGAGAGAGTCTGTCTTTTGGTTGGTTCTGCACAATTCATGAAATTGCTTCTGGTCCTTACAGTGGACGTGAGATAGAGGAAAGGAAGACCACACTGCTCTGGTGGAAATGCATGAGAAAAATAGATGGAAGTTTCTGACAGTCTCATGACACAGCAAAACATTTGTAGATGCTTTCTGCCCCAAAACACCTGAGCAAGTCTCTTCCAGATGTCTGTCTAGGATTTACTACTGCAGAGTTTTATCTAGGCTGCTTGTAGTGCAGCAGGGGAGCAGCGCCCAGAAGACCATGCAAAATTCTTTCTGGGGAGCCTCAGAAGCATTCTGACTCACATTCAGCTTAGCCTGCTGCCAGTGATGAGAGGAGCAGCTCATTGCCCCAGGAGGGGGCTGTCTAGCATCCCCCACCTCTGGATTTTGGATGAGGCACTGGTCACACAAACCCCCCACCTCTCCCAGGCTGTCTGCAGCACTGACCACTGCTTGGATGGCCACTCCTTTATTTTAAAGCATGTCAGATGTTCAGCTCACCAGAACACAGAGTTATAATTTGTCATGGTGTAGATGGGGTGGTGTGGTTGCTGTGATCTCAGTAAATTAGCATGTAAACATGTTTTGACTGAAGAAAACTACAGAGCCATGCTCAAGAACAGTTCCTGGGTGGGATTTGCAGTTCTAGGCAATCCATTTAAATGTGCCCACACTGACTGGGAGGGAGGAAGCATCATGATGAACAGTTAAAGGTCTGACCTGGCTTGCAGGGAGAAAGTCTTGAGCCCCTCTCTTTTTCTCATGAAGAAGCTGCATGCTCTGGAGATGGAGATATTTTCTTTGTGCAAAGGTATCAGAGAAACATAACTTTTGCTTTCTGCCTCAGCTCTGACATGATTACAGGGACGTAAGAAATCCAATACCTCTTATGAAGTAATCTGGAAAGAATAGAAGCTTATTTTCCAGAGGTATTCTGTAAACCAGCCCCTGTTTGCCTCAACGACCATAACTAGAGGAAGTATTTACAGAGTCTCCTGATAGATACAGAGTTTATCCTTCATGGTAGCATGGGGAAGGCATTAACCAGGATAGACAAGGGATTTGAAATGGTTGGGATGGTCTGGAAGAGTGCAGTGAATCAAAGACTAAAGCTGCTCCTACAGGTCCATTATGTATGTGAAGCAGAAGTTATGACACATTACGCAGCCTTGAAGACTGGCTAGTATTTCACATTAAATTCATGGAACTTCTTCAGGTTATCCTGTAAAATGGCTCCTGCATGAAGCAATTTTCTAGGCTAGGAAGAAATCAAAGAAATATACCTCAGATCTTCCTGTGAGAGACCTCAGTGGAGCTGATGTAGCAAAAATTGTAATGCTGGTAGTATGTTTTGGAAACTGGGAAGCCATCCTTCAGATGAACTGATATGCCTTAGCCCAAATCCCCTGTGATATGAGGGAACTCAGGAACTTTTTTAGGTATTACTGTTCAACAGAGGCCTTGAGTTACAAACTCAGGAGCTGGTTTGTGCCTTCAACCCAAAAATGGGCTCAGTATCACTGATGGCATGCCAAAGAAGGACACTAGGATATTGTAATGGCAAATTCCTCTAAATGCTCTGACTGAGCTTGTGCCTCTCGATGAAGACACAACAAGAAAAGAAAGCCAAGCCACACTTTGGATGAGACTGCTTCTTATCTGGAGCAGGAAGAAGCCTTTCCCACCCTTTGGAGGGGCGAGAGCAAAACACACAGAATAGAGAAATGTGTGGGACTCTTGGAGAGAGGTGGGCAAGCGACTGGGTGTAAGAAAAAAGGAGACAAATGGTGAGGAAGAGACCTGGGTAAACAAACCAAAAGGCATCCATGGGTAAATTCTGGAATTATCTGAATTATTTCCCTGTTATCATGTTACACATATTTCTCTCATGCCACTTGGGAAAATAAGGCATGGAATTTCTTTCTGGATCATCCTGGAAAAGGCGAGGCTGAAGCGCCCTGTATTGGGTATGGGGGCACCTCAGGGAGGGTGGGGAGGGGGTTAGTCACTGTACAAAATACCCATGTCAAAGGGCCTGGGGGCCTAAGTGATGCACAAGGCACTCACTGTATGTCCGCATTGTTTCCTTCATAAAAGGGGCTGGGACTGGGAAAAAGGAGACAGTTTCCAGGATACTGGCCAGCAGCTGCTGGAATGCCCCAACCCCCAGGCCCCTACACACTATAAGGGCAGTAAGGAGTGGAGGAGGGAGGAGACATACATTTGTGCCCTTTTTTAATTCAGGGGTGAAAACAAGGAAGGTTTTCCTTTCAGGAGCCAGCCCTCAACCCTACACCACTTTTCCCCACTTTAGCAATTCTCAGCTGTACGTAGTAAGGAATTTTGAGGTGGCCAAGTCCTGAGTGCTCAGGGCATAGGGTTGAGAAAAATCACTACAAATGCCAAAGTCCGCAAACTGCTGGAACTTTTGTCCACATCTGCTTTGGCCCAGAGACCTTTATTACCTGTGGTATGGATTGCTTTATAGTTAATATTTATTCTGCAACAGTACTTTGCTTGGGCCAGGGCTCAGGGGTGTCAGGATGCTAAAGAGGATGAGTAAGCCTGGTGGATGTTTGATTTGACACCTCAAAAACCAGTCAGAATTAAGTGTTAAATGGACCAGAGGCAGGTGCAGACAGAAAAAAAGGATATTGATACTGTACATACAGACAGGGAGGGACCAAGAGGTAAATTTCAGATTTGGGTTGGGTCAGTATATACCAATACTTTGCAAGGAGCTCCTCAGAACTTCAGCACCATCCCCAGGGCACAGTCTTGCTGTGATCAGCTCTGTGCCTCCCTGAGGCAAGGTCACCTTGCTCTCAGTGATGTCCCCACCTGGCCTGCTGTAGCCCCAGAATGGAAAGCCAGTCCTGCAGTGCTGCAGGTATGTCTCTGGTGTCCAAGGTCAGGCTGTGGGAACAGACTTCTTTTGTTGCCTTCTGGAAGAACCACAGAACCCAACCCACTCTGGTTATTGTTAAACTATCTCCAAGGCATTATTAGTTATGGGATCACATCAAGCGAGGAAATGCCTCTCCCAAAGGGGTTTGTATCAGAGTCTGTTGGTGGTATGGCTTAGGGTTTTTTGGATAAAGGAAGCCCTCATGACGAGGCCCTTCATGAGATCTGAGGTCCCACCCAACAGGGCTGGGAGGATTTTCTTGGCTTGAATGCACACAGAAAGGGAAGCTTTGGGGCAGGAAAGGAAAAGGGTTTTCAAAATCTTTTGTGAGTCTCCTCTTTCTCTGAGGGAACTGAAGGCCTCTTTTCGGGGAGACCTGGGTTGGCACACCACCAGCACTTTAACAATCGCAGACACAACCATTCAGGCCACTCTTTCTATTCAAGGAATTATGGAGTCCCACACAATACTGGCCTCCCAGAATCTTCCTGTGCCACCTCCTGCTTGTCAAAAAGGAGTAATCAAAGCCATCCCCCACACCACCCACCCCAAGAGAAGAAGCACTAGTTAGTGCAGCACTATTGCTTTTGGGCACGGCATTTAGTGCTTCTCCGAGCTGTCAGAATAGGAAAGACACTTTGCTGTAGGTCTGGTCCTCCACCCAGGCTATACTGTGGTCACATTCCTCCTGGCCACAAAGAGCTGGGGGTAAGGGGGTCGGGGGTGGTGGTGGGGTACTGCTTTAAGTACAACATGAGGCAGCAATTTTATTTTGTGTATTATCAAAATAGTGCATTTGTGGAACATTTCCATGCTGCTAAATTTAGATGGTATGGCCTGGAGCTGTTTCCAAGGGGTATCATTTTTGTTCAGGATTTGGCAATATTGTTTTCCAGCCCACTTCTGTCCTCCCTGAACTTGAGGAGCAGGAGAACTGGGATAACTTGAACCAACTCTGGGGCAGGACTGTAGACTTTCAGGCAGAAGAAATGTGTCTCACAAACCTTGAGAAACTCATCTGAGGGTTCATTTGTTTTTTTTTAAAAAACTAGGCAGGATATTCTGAGGTTAAATTCTATGCATTTATAGGAACTCTGGTAAAGCAATTAAGGTCCCAGATTTGACTTGCATTAGCATAGTTATAACCTGGTGGGGAATGTTTTCCATACTCCTTGTGTCTATTTTTGTAATGATACTAATCCTTTACATTTCTGTATCACTTTTCATTTAGAGGGACTAGATCCCAAGCTGCTTTACATATGCAGAACAAAAATACAGACAGACATGATGGTGACGTACGTAGAATACACTGGAAAGCAATATGATAAATGCAATTTTTTTAATACTTTTGACAGCCTTGCCTCCTTTTCACCCCTGTACCTCTTCATGCTGCTTCCTAGCACAAATGTGAACAAACACATACACTCATGTAACATAAACTTGCCTCCTCTTTTGCCTTTCCCCTTCTCAAGAAGTGGAGTTTGGCAAGAATTATAGAAACAGTCATTCAGTCCTGGGTAGACATGGCCAAATGATGAAAATAAATGGCGTTTTAGCCAGATTGGTAAAAACATAAATTTTACGTCTAGGTTTTTTTCAAATTACAGCTCCATTGTTGCATAAAACTCGTGAAACGTTTAAAGGTCACCACTGTGTAAAAAAAGTTAATTCATATTAATTTATTGTCACTTACCGCCATGTTAGATGATTTGTTACCAGGAAATAAAGACAAAATTTTGCAATTTAACCTGCAATTTCCTGAATTTAAGCTTGAAGTCCAAAACTTCCCATTATATTTAAATGAGTTAGATACAGAAATATTCCTCTTAACAGGTACCTCAACATATCACCTTCAGCCTACTGAAAGCATGAAATGACTCATGACACTCATTGAGTATTTCTAAAAAGGAATTCCTTGCAAAAAAAAGATTGGATTTGTTACTAAAAAGCAGTATTAGAGTGTTATTATTTGACCCATCATATTTTTAGGCAAATGACGTACTTAAGGTTCAATATTGTCAGAAGTAAAAATAATTTTATTTTAAAAAGGTTGATAATTTCCTTTGAACAGTCTAAAACAGTAATCCTGCAAATTCAGTCCATATTTAGACCTGAATCATGACATTATTGTTATACAAAGAACCATTTCAGACATATTAAGAGGATTCTATTCAGTATCAATCACAGTTTTTCTTCATCTTAAAATTTTTGGAGAGAGCATATTCAGGCAGATTTGGCTATAAAGTAAATGGGACAAAAACAATGCAATTTTTTGTCTCCTAACATGTCCCATATGACTTATTTTTTGGTGAAATATGCATGTCCCAATCCTCCCGTGTAGAACTGCTGCACACAGAGCACACGTATTTTGTGCAAGACAGCACGAAGCACTGTTACCTCTTGAAATGGCCTGAAACACGGGCAAAACACATTGATGACTTTGAGAAGTGACATGAGCTGTTTCACAAATGTAATTAAGATCTATAACAAATGCAACAAGAACAGCTTTGTTATGCTGTCTGGTCCAGGAAGCAATGCTTTTAGCATATGTGGTTAATAGGAGCCTTAGCTGTGCTTGATCACTTCCCCAATAAGCTGTTTAAACATGAGGCATTAGGCTGGAAAACTGAGCACTTTCACAGAGGATGGGGGTTAGCAATTCACAGAACTAAATCCTATTTGATCTGCTGAGAAATTCAATCCAGCAAGAGCATAATTTTACTTAATAGCATGTCGGGCAAGGAGGTTGCCAGAGGTGGGATGTTCTCCTCCTGGCTGAGGATGGGCCACCAGAGTTGGCCCATATGCCATTATATGGAGTTCTGCTGTCCCCCTTCCTCATGGTGCTGCTCCCTTTTGCTGTGTGATTAACACACACACTTATATTCATGTCTGAGCTCCTTTTTTTCTGGCAGCTGCTGTAGGTGAGTAGGTGAGTTGTGGATGCATTTTTGGAAGTCTCCAGTCCCACAAGAACAAGCCTCATCCCCCAGGTGGAAGCTCCCCAGCTGAGAAATGTGCCATTTATGACAGAAGAGAAGCCAAACTTTTCCCTAGTGTGGTGATGCACAGGTACATTCACTGCTGTATGTGCCTCTGAGGGCTGCCTGTCAAAGCCAAGAGCACAAGGGAACTGTATTGACAGTATTTTCCTCTTGTGCACATCCTACACATGCCAATTCACTGTGTGCTTCCTTGCAATGTGCTAGAGCTGTGTCTTGGGGAAGAATGGAAAATTTGTCAAAATGTTGCCCCTTTAACAGAAAGCTGGGTGAGTTCCCTTGTTTTTAATAGAATGTACCTTTCTTTTACGGCTGCTAATGCAGAAAGCAGCTGATCATATTCTCTGTGACTCACATTATTTTTATAGTACTTTGTCTTTGGAATAAACCAGAGCATACTGCATGTCAAGAACAGCAAGGATTTGATGGTGGAAGACAGGCCATGGATTACCATGGATGCTCTTTACTTCCTCCAGGCCTCTGAGGGAAGTTGAGTGCTATGCTGTACCAGTGGAGACATAGTAGCCCCTTGAAAATAGAAAGGATTGCCATTTGTCACTTCAAAGAGCATTCAACATGCACTTGCCTGTTTGAGTTATTAGAGCATTTTTTTGTCATGCTCTTGTGCAACACCTCATCCTAAACCACAATTGCAGCTCTTTGCTCTAATACAAACAGTGCTGATAAATTAATGTCTGGCTTGGCAATATTGCTACAGTCTCCTATTCTGAGAAAGTGTTTCCACTTAGAGAAGAGAAATCAAATGGCAGATTCCACTGTCTCTCACCCTTCCTGTCTGTGAACAAGCTAGTCCTTGTTGCAAAGCCTGTGTAACTTGCTCTGGGGGAGGAGTCACTGTGGAAACCCTCCACGCTTAAAATAAAAACAGTACTTCAGTAGTTATTTCTTGAAGATTTTTCCCTATACATTATTTCAAAAAGAGAAGGAAAGGGTTTCTTGAAAACCAAATACAAGTTTCACAAGTAGCAAGAACCAGAGCTGGCAGAAGTGAAATACATTACAAACATGATGTTTCTTCCAATTTCAAAATCACCAGCACAGAAGTAAAAATGCACTGTTGTTCACCTTCCAAAGTGTGGGACTATCTCTGTACATGCTGTAGGGTAGACAGCCAGAATCCCTGGATAACCAGCTTCATCAGCTGTGCTCTCACAAGGCAAACTCTGCTTTCTCAGGCTGCTCAGCCTCAACTCGTGTAACACTCTGGCTGAGACCAAGAAGATGATTGGCATTGCTCAGAAGTACCTTACCAAAAATAAACATCCACGGAGCCATGGAGCCACTGCTCTTCAGTGCTGCTCTCAAGGGCTTGCTGAGTTTCCTGGAGACACAAAAATCAACCACCAAGTAGCACTTCTGGCCCACTGGACTGGTGGTGTTTGTATGCTCTCTTAGAAAGGAATATGTGCTGCTGCCTTGATGCTTGGAAAGTTTCCAGGCACTTATTTCTGCCCCTGCTACAAAGAGCCATGGCAGGCAAGGGTTAGTAATGTTCTTTCCTTGTTTTTCATGTCATACCTGTACCAGGGTATGATAATGAATTCATACACTAATTTTATTCAGTGCCCTCACAGGCTTGGAGAAGGTAAAGGAAGGGAACCTTTGCAAGCAGCATTTGATACCTGCAAGCTTGTAGATAGAGGCAGAAAGCTGGGATGAATGAAAGGGGTATCCCATCATATCTAGAAACTGTTAAGTTACAGACAGCAGAGGGACAGCCAAGACAGCAGGATGTGTGGAGTGCTTACACAAGGGGAGGGGTGAAGATAGCCATACCTCTTCTTTATGTATCCCAGCTGCTGTTTTCTGGGCAAGCTCAGCTCACAGGCTGCAAAGTCTGCATGACAGAACAACAGCTGGGAGATATAAAGGCAGGGATTTGAATGTAGTGTGTATTTTAAAACATGAAAACACTGCAGCACAGTCCAACCCCTCTATGTCCTTTTCCTTGCTCTGACTACTTTCAGCAGCATTAATCTCAAGAAAAAACTAGATTGGCCTCTGAGTCTGGGCTTTCCTCTCTGATTGCAGTGTTTGTACTACACAGTGCCAGCTAAGTCCCAGATGCTAGAGCTGTGCATCAAAGGCACTCCTGTCCCTAGACAGAAGATGCTATGTTAAGGGAGTGCCACCTGGCAGCATCTTCAAGGAACTGCAAAAACACTTCACAGTGACTGAAGGTAGTGAGCATCAACCTGTGGGAGCCTTGTGGGTGCACCCAGGAAAGAGAGATCAGATCTGTTTGAGCCAGACTGGTGCTGCTGACTGAACTATCTAGTGTTAAGGGCTGCTACTGTGATAAAAGACACAAGGCCAGTGGAACATTTGATATGATGACCACTGCATCAGAGCCTTTCCCACTCAGTTAAAAAGTTGTTTTTCCTTTGAGAAAAATCCCACTGTTTCCCCCCTTGTCCTAGTAACAGCTGCCAGGACCAGTTTATCACAGTGTGAGTGTAACAAAAAAACCCCCTGTGTATTCTACACCCTCTCTGTCATTTCTGATGAACTGTTAATAATGGATCATTTGCAGCAGCTGCCCAGGGCACAGCTGACACCTCAGGCTACAAGCTGGGTGTTAAAGAACCCTGAGAAGCATGGGAATGTTTCTGTCTTGCCACCAGTGACTCAGTTATGGTAACTCCCCTCTGGGGACGCATCAGCACNCTTATTTTGCATTCAGGGGGACCACATGGGGGTCAGCACAGGGGCTACCAAACGCTATTCTATTTGTATTCCAGGGTGCTGGGTTATACCTCTGTTTTTTGTGGGTTAAAACCAATTTTTTCTCCATATCATTGTATTTACTGTGAACTTTTTAGTAAATTGTAACTTTGACTTGTAATCTCTCTTGAGTCGGGTTCATTTCTCCCACTGGTTTACCTTTAAACCAGCACACCTCTCTTACTTCAGGTTGGCTGAAGACACCTGACCTAGTTTTACTCAGTCATGGGCTCTTTATGGGTAAGAGCTAAGCTCTTGACTTGTGAAGATACAGCTAGGGAGGCAGATCTCACCTTGTTCCTGCTCTTCCAGTTAAGCAGAGAAGACCAAAGGTGGCAACTGTACCGAAGAGTGGCATGGGATGAAAAGAACAATAAAATAACCTCCCTTGGCCAAGATCTCATAACCCATCTTCTTTTGAAGTCTTCAATATTGCCTCCTTAGCTGTGCTACTTTTTCCTGTTTTTTGTCTTGTGACAAGCTGACAGATGAAATAAGAGCAAGCAGTAAGTAATTTCTCTAATATTTCAGAATATTTCAGTTGTCCTACCCTTTGGAAAGGGTGCTTTTCTACCTAATATCATAGGAAAAAAACTTCCATGCTTTTATTTGTAAACAGACCTGCATGAACAAGTCAATTTTGAGGCTTATCTGGGTCTGAGAGTCTTTTGCCAATTGTTCTTGCTGTGCTTACCAGGTGAAGGGCTCTTGACCAGGTAGTAGTAAGCTTGCATCTATTTTCATAATTTATGGAGACATTTGCATAGAGAGACAAGCTCAAGAGAGACTGAGAGTGGGAGAGATTGAGTCCCTTTGAATGTTTGGAGCCAGCACATACAGTGGGTTAAGGTTCTGAACCACACCACTAACACACCTTCTGCAGTGACCTCTTAGCCCCATTACTAGATGTGACAGCTTGGCCGAGCCTGCTGAGGCAGGAATGCTCTACGTGTGCTCATGTATTGAGCTGTGAGGAAGTTGGTCAATGAATATGAAATGAACATTTTTTTCAAGAAATAGATGCAAAAGCCTACTCTGCCATTTACTCAAGTCATCTGACAGACACCAACCTGGGGCCAGAACTCTAGATGAGAAAGCATCTGTGTACCTCCCTGTAGATTATCTGTGATTCCCAGATCCCTCTCATCCCCCAGACACTGTGGAACTGAAGTCAGTGGGAGGGCCACTGATGACTTACCAGTCCGTGTGCGCATCATCAATCACCAGGAGGATCTTGGGTTTCTGGGCCACAGGTGGTGTGGGGCCGGCTGAGTGATCAATCAGCCCTGCAGCCGCTTGTGTGGTTTGCTTCATGGCACTGGAGATGGAGCTGAAGATGCTGGTGCCAGTGGAGGAAGAGTGCGAGGGTTGAGGTGGCTGTGGATGCTTTCTCTCCGTGGCAGGAGAAACTGGGGAGCTTGTGGAGCTCTCAGGGCGCTGCAAGTCCATCATGTAGCCATTGGGCAAATTTGCCACAAAACTACTGTCCGAGAGACGCCGTCGGAGGAAATTCATTGTTGCAACGTTGTGTGGAAATTCTCTCAGCAAGAGCAAGGCTGAACAATGGTGTCACCAGTCCTGGGGGATGTCTCTGTGTCTGTGTGGGTACCTCCTTACAGACCAAGCAGGCAGGCTTTCCCCTTTGAAATCCTAGTGGAGAAATATGCCTTATTTTTCAGCTATATTTTCTTTCTCTCCTGTGGGAAAAGAATCAAAGACATATATGTGAGATACATACTGTGAGACTGAGATAAGAAAAATCCTGTTGACTTCTTAGATGGGTACCTTAATGAACAAGAGAAGAAAGGATTAATGGTAGCTATGCAGCATGCTACACTAGTATAGTCAAACAGATAGGACAAAATATGTTTCACAGCTCTGATCCCCAAATATTTTCTGGTCAGTACAGACCAGCTTAGGAACTAACAATTCTATAACTCTTCACTGTGGAGAGATCAAAAATTATTCAGATAATAAACATTAATTTTAAAAAGAGAGACATCTTATTTCTAGTATTTTGTGTGTTAAAAATAACATATGCTTGCTACAGAATAACCAGCAAATGATCCAAATGGATAAAGCTGTGTTATCTTTGTCAGGCTTGTAAACAAGGCTCTGAACTTAAGGAACAAATGTCCTAAATTCAAATAGCATGTAAACAAGACATAGTAGAAAAATCTCTATACACATTTTGATCAAGTGTCATGGTAGCTTCAAACTACTTGTTTCTGTCCCTGCTGCTCCCTGCACTCAAAACTAGATTCTAAGCCACGTGCATGTTGGTGGTTGGCTGCTAAATACTAGCAGGCTATTTGATTTTACAAGTTCACTTTTAGGATTTTTGCAGGTACTCAAAACTAGAAGTTTGGCTGTCTAATCTTCACCTACTTTCCCCCCGTCTCTTCTTTTGCTGTTTGTTTGGGGGTTTTGTTTGCTTCTTTGATTTTGTTTTTAGTTTGTTTTGGTTTTTTTGTTAAAGAAGGAAGATCTCTTATTCTACTCATCTCTTCAAGTGAGAAAATGAACACTGAAAAATATCAGTATTTGAGTCTTCTTTGACCACAGTATGATGCCTTTGTTTTTACTCAGAATAGTAAGTATTTCAGCAGTTAAATAATCTCACATTTTAAAGAAACTTGTCTTTTCCCAGTTGGTCCGGGAGAGCTCAGTGTGTGCGAATTTCCCTCCTGGAGATATGGATGAGAGCTCATGGAACAATCAAATAGCTTTCATAAAATAAGCTCTCATTTATTTTCATCTCTAGGAGTTTACAAAGCTTTGGAGACAAAGGAATCAAACCTGCCCATGAGCATACCTC
The DNA here is from genome assembly GCA_013396695.1 of Sakesphorus luctuosus. Taxonomy (NCBI): domain Eukaryota; kingdom Metazoa; phylum Chordata; class Aves; order Passeriformes; family Thamnophilidae; genus Sakesphorus; species Sakesphorus luctuosus. The sequence continues at coordinate 43,428 of VWZD01000030.1, read as the reverse complement.
TTATACTCCCTAAACCCTTAGGGAGGCTCAGATGAGCCTACATACAAGTAATCAAGCTACAGAGAGCCCCTTGGCACACGTCCCCTAGATCTCATCACCCATCACCACCCTGACCCCATGGGCATAGGATCCATCTGGAGCAGAGGGCTCCCTGCTGACGCTGCTGACATTGGCTTATAAGAGTAATTTTTCTTTTGATTTCTGAGCCCTGGCAGTGCAAGTCTTGTGACTTTGCTGGAGCCTGGAGGCAGTCTTTTCCCAGGGCATAGTTCGGGAAATCTTTAATGACTTCCTGCCACATTTACAGTCGATAAGGTATCTTGAGGCATTGTGCTGACTTCCCGCCTGTTCCTGGCACGCCCGGTGACTGCACAACATCAGCGAACACACACACACACCCCCACCCCAGAGAGCACTTTGGTAGCACTGGCTGTTTTTGCAGCAGTTGTTCCAAAAAGTAGGTAACAGATAGTATCCATGAATTACGAGCTACCTGCTCACCTCATATATACCCACGCAGCACTTGGCCTACTTTTGTCCTACCACAGTCACTGTGAATGCCAGCGCAGAGCCATCCACTGTTTCCTGTCCTGGATGACCTGGGTGGTAGAGCCTACAAAGGCTTTGGGGGATTTATATACTGCAGGCTGGGTAAAAATGTGCTGTGCTGTCCTCTGTTTGCAAAACTTTGTTTTCTACCTTACATAACACAAATAAGGAAAATTCCCCCGCTTGAATGACAGCCCACTCAAGAATAGGCCCAATCCTGGTTAAGGGAGCATCCCAGAGATGTGTATTGTCAGAAGAGGTCGGAATGAGTATCCCATTATTGTGTACAGCAATTAGGCATGCTCTCTTCTAGGACTTTGGTGTTAACTGGCAAGATGTGGGATGTAAGTTCAGTAATGGTCTTGGAATAAGCATCTTTACACAAGATGCCTGCCCCTCTCACGCTTTGCATTACATCGCAGAGCTGCTGGTTCCTGCTGTGGCAGCTCTCAGCCACGGGAGGGAACCTAGCCCCAGGTATACAGGCTACATCAGGCTCTTTTCACAAGCCATTTTCCTTCCAACAGGGTCCATCAGGACTTGCATGTACAAGAAGGTGCTTCTCCCATTCTGCCAGGGGCTTGCATGGCTGCCTCCTCCTCTGTGAGATTTGCACTGTCCAGTTGAACGTGGGTATCTTACAAAGCATCAGCCAGTAAAGCAATGGGCAAATGTCTCTACTCTGCCCTGTGCTGAGGGAAGAAGGGCTTGGAGGCACATGGCATGGGGTGTCCAAAGGTTGGAAGAAACACAAGTTTCCCCTGCAACCAGTTTTCCCAAATGGTGACCAGTGTTCACAGTAAACAATTTATCATACTTATTTCAAGGCCTTGATCACTCTTCTGGACCCTTTTAAACAACAATATTTACAGTGACCCATTATTTTTTTCCACCAAGTTTACTAGTAGAAGATATTGCCCAGGAGACACTGGGAGCTGGCAAAATACTCTTGTCTCGAGAATTTAGAACATTGCACTTATTCTGGCCTTTCCCTCTGCTGGCTGGCACTATTTCTACTAGCTGCTAAGACTGGGCTGCAAGCTGTTGGCTTGGGAAGGAAGGAGAAAAACCTAAGCAACTGATGTCATGGGGAAATCTCCCTCTGGCAAAGTATGCAAAGGCTAAATTCAAACAGGATGACACTGCTGCAGCAGAGAGTAATGTCTGGCTCCACTCCGGGGTTCCTGTCAGGATCTTCAGCTTTGGGTATCTTAGAGTGTCCTCCTCTTGTTACATACATTTTTCTAATGATCTAAGTAATGTAATTAAAATAGATTTTATCTTTTCTTTGTTTGTTTTGGTGTGGTTTTGGTTCTGTTTTGTTTTGTTGGGTTTTTGTTTGTGTTAAATGAAGTTATCCACGCCTTTGCTCTATCAGTTTGTCAATTTCTACTAGTACTGCCACAGAGATCTTCTCTGCCATGGGAGCAATGTAAACTGCCAGTGGTTTACACTGCTTTTATTGCTGGAAAACCTCATGGCCTGCTTCTGCATCATGCACACTTACTGTTAGTTACCTTTCAGCAGTAGGTGTTTTCATACAGGCACAGGCTGAGTGGGTTAGGACCTTGTTTTCCTACTGCTTGAAACTCCCCATGGACTTCCTGAGAGCTCAGTATATCAAGCCAAATCTGACTCTGTGCAGCTGTCACACAGCACAGCATCCACCCAGTGCACATACAGATCCTACCCAGCAAGCAAGTGGGGCTGTAACTTCAACAAAGCCAGGAGCCTACACCTGTGTCACAAGCAAGACAGATCTGCTGAATGGTATTTTATCACTCCAGAGCCACAGGTAGGAGAGCTGCTCTACTCCATCCAGTTGTACCTTGCTGGTGTATGCCAGTGTCTTCCTATGGATCACATGGAGACGCATGACCTCCTTAATGCTGCACCAGCACAAAGTTTCCCATAGCAAGGTAGCACAGCTGGAATACAGCCCATGGGCTGCTTCTAGGCAAGGCAACAGTTCCTGTGGAGTTCCTCAAGTTGCAATAGAAGCAGCTGCTTCCCACCATGTCGGAGTAATCTGCTGTTGTGTGAAACAGCTGCTCCTGAATGCTCTCTGGGAAAACAGGGCAACTGGGATGTGGAGCTGCAAGTTGGAGATCTGGGCTATACTCCAGGATGGGGAAATGATAAACAAGGCATAGGACAATGCGTGAGTCCCAAGAAAAGGGAACAGGGAGGAGAGACGAGAAGGAAGAGGAGAAGGCACAAGCAGAAAGGGAGACAGTACGCAGAAATTGGCTTAACTAAAAGACAGTGCAGGAACACAGAAATCTTAACACTGTGAGCACCATTGGGGAATCCAAAGGAAACAATGTGAGCAACCAAATGAAGCAAGAGGAAGGTCAATTAGAGCTGACCTTGAAAACAACAGCAAAGAGGCTGGCACCGTCAGCCACTTACACAGTTAAACTTCCTGGCAGATATTTTTGGAAGAGCAAGGGAGGATCTGCAATCTGCTCACTCAGCACATTGACAGCAGCCAGGCACCTAGCTGCTTTCTCTCAAGGATATAGCCCATGGAGATGCAAGTTATCTCAGAAAACCTGTTGACCTGTGTTAGAAAACAAGAACAAAATGTTCACCTAAACCTCTTGACTGGTTGATTTCTGATGTGCAGTAGCATCCAGAGAGAACCAAATTCAGCTGGCTGATAGTTGTTAACTGAGCTTAGATTTCCCCTGAGCTTGTTATCTTATGCTGTTGGATAATGAATTGACTCAGTCATGCCAGCCTGTGTCTGATTACTGCTCTTGACAGCCTTGAGGGAGCAATGCTGGGGGTGGCAAGATTATCCTCCCACTTCACTATAGGAGTCTGCACACTTACTTCTGCTCCAGGGTGGATGGAAAGGTGAGGGGATGTTCCTCACCTGGCAACAACCATTGACTGATACCCCTCACAACCATTTTGTGGATAGTCTTCAGCATACATTCAAGTTTAAGACATTCCTATGGGTACCTTTTTACCTTCAGGCATATTGACGCAATGTGGAAGCCGACTTTTGTGAATGGACAGCTGTGTTACGGAGCTCTAAATCCAGCTGAATGGCTTTCCACATACAGTATATTTTAAAAAAACTGTATTTTTCACATTTCTAGTATATTTTGAAAAAGAGGAGAGCAAGAGATTATTTATTATTTTCAAACTTTCAGTGTTTCAATCTGAATGGCTTCAGCATTCCCAAGCTTGTCATAGCTTGGCATTTCTTGGGAAGAATGAAACAGATTAAAACAAATAGTTATGAAATATATTAGAATTTTTATCAGGCTTTTACCTCATTTGCCACAGTTCTGGACTGAATAGGCTCACATGTTTAAACATTTCTTTGTATTTTTCAGCACCAGCTGAAATTCCATAAATCAGGAAATTACAACATGGGTTAGAAAAAGAAAAGAAAGAGGATACTCCACCAAATACTCCACATTTTTTAAACCTGAAGCATATACAAAAACCATAAAATTTGGAAAGACTGTATGTTATCCAAAAGAACAGAGGAAGGCAGTTTTTCCATGCTGATATTCAGTTTGCAGAGAGCTTTCCCAAGATTCAGCAACACAATACGACTCTAATGTAGACATGGTTTACATTTTCTAGAGCATGTAAAACTACAGCACAAATTCCACCTGAAATCAGAGGTGTTTGTGCATTTCAGTGCCAGAAACACTTCTGGAAGTTGTCTGTCTGCCGTGACTGATACCAGCAGAGCCTCTTTTGAGGTGGTTGCAACAAGTCAGGACCCTGCAGCTGGAGGAAGTTCCAAGGCCGGGGAGAGACACAACATGCTACCAGGACGATGATGCTACCCAGAGCCTGAGTCTCCTGCTAAGTCTTAGAGAGCTGCTTGCCAGAATCATAGAATCATAGAGTGGCCTGAGTTGGAGAAGACCTTAAAGATCATCTAGCTCCAACCACCCTGATGCATACAGGGACACCTTTCACTACACCAGATTGCTCAGAGCTCTATCCAGTCTGGCCTTGAACACTTCCACATCCACAACTTCTCTGGGCAGTCTGTTCTAGTGCCTCACTACCCTCACAGTAAAGACTTTTTTCCTAATAGCTAATCTAAACCTACTCTCTTTTAGTTTTTTTTAAACTTATTCTCTTTCAGAATTCCACTTGCATCCTAAATCCTCTGTTGTCTTTCCCAGCAGTGGTGATTTCCTTTGGAAGTACATCCTTTAAGAATTTTCACAAGAAGTCATGTCCTGTGCATCCAATTTCTGTGTTTAGAGGGATTGTGAGAGATGGCAGGATGTCTCCTTGTCAGAAGTTAATCCCTTCACAATGTTCAACATGCTTCATTAAGCCACTGATACTTATAAAGGCACAACAATTCCATTGTCTTATTGCTGCATTCCTGTAGATTTTAAAAAATCCGCTTTACTTGCTTAGGTGGCTATTTAATTGGAAATCCAGGCTTCAAAAATCTTATTTGTATTTTTAGTTTGCAAAGCTGTCAGTACTTTCTGTATAGCAGTTTCATGATAGGGGGATTGCTTTATCTCCTTTAGGTAGTGGGTGTGTGCATACAAAGCTGAGTCCAAATGGAACCGTTTCCCAAGAGCTATACCCTACACAGAAGATGAATTAGTCTGTTTCCTCTGTTGCCTATTATTTTGCAATGACAAGTGAGGAAAAGAAGATGAGGAAAAAAAATCTAAAATGACAAAATATCGCTGTAAGAAGATCAGACTTTCAAGTAGATTGCAAAGGACAATGACTAAAGCCCAGAACAATAGTGAAAAATTTTCTAGTGAAAAATAAATCTGAATGTTATGTTAATACTCTCCAGTTTTAATATCCCCCAGAGCAAATTAGGTTGTGCTACTTCTTGGAAACAATATATTATTTCCTCATTCTATTCTCTTTTTAGAAACTCTGTTGACACCTAATGGCTGCGGTGTTGTTTCAGTGGTAATATCCCCTTGTCAATGAGCTTATGGAGGCCTTTTGTAACCTGTCTCTGTTCAGTATCAATACTTACTTATCAGAAAAGCCAGACACAGCTCAATTGTAGCAGGCAGCATGGGCAAAGAAATCCTGTGCTAATCCTTGAATACTTTAGAGCTGTCTCCATCTGAAAGTCAGTTGAGTTGGAATACTGTCTCAATTTCTTAGTTCCCAAGAGTACTGTGGTCATTCCCACCACAAGCGATAGGAACACTAATGTTTCCATTAAATTAAGGCTAATACTTAGGCACGTGCCAAAGTAACTCCTCACCATTATAGCAAAGAAAAGCAGGAGACAGCAGTACAAACCAGAGAATTTGCAGAGATAAATGCTTTGCATATTAAGTAGATGAAGTAAGAAGGAAGCAAGCAGGGCTCTAAAGCCACTGTCTCTTTCCTTCCCAGTCTTGGATCTGATGCAGTTCGTGTTGTGTATTGTGAGGCATGCTCCAAGTTTCCTGCAGCAAGCATACAAGTCCTGATTTCATGGTGATAAGAGTGAAAGTGGCACCAGACACGCCATTAATAGAGCAGGGATTTCCTTCAGCTGAGAGATGTGCTGCTTTGAAGAGTGCTGATCTGAATAAAATCAAGAAGCTGGGTGTATTTAAAATGTAGGGCCTGCCAATATGCATTAGGGCTCATCCAGATAAGAGATGCCTAAGGGACTGACAACTCACAGGGTCTCAGAGGAAACTGCAGCAGCTTGCCCAGTGCTAATGGAGTACTGTCTTGATTACGATCACATACTCTTCTTCATTCCTATGCCAATTTCTTTCTACTCTATTTCAGTTCTGTCACAATAGGTTGGCTATTCAAAATGCAGGTAAACAAAATATTTCATTACTACAGAGTGAACTAGTCATGCTGTGGTAAAAAAAGTGCTATGGGGCATGAAAGGGAAGACACAATTCACTGAGTGAAGATAATATACTTCAAATAGATAATTATCAATTAACTGATGATGATAAGAAAGATTTTATGTTTGGAACACAAATTGTATTGCTTTTGAAATGTTTATAAGACAATAATTGATTGCATATTTCTAAATAACAGATCTTCAAACACAACTTTATAATTCCTGCATGAATGCTTCTAATTCATTTGAAGATTCCACAAAAATTCCATTTCTTTCCCAAATGTTCTATGCTTCTGGGGCCTAAAAAGTTTTTCTTCAAACATCTGAAGTCTTCTAAACCATCTGTAGTACTACTATATTCCATGCAAGTTTTGCTGCCATTTGCACGCGCCTCTTTTCTCCCCCTCAGACCTTTCCAGGCACTGCTGTATTTCAGTTTCCCAGATTTCCCCTATGGCAAGGAACCCCTTATCATACATTTGAGTTCTACTTAACCTGATGATGTGAGCAGCAGATACCTGGAGAAATAAAGGCTGTAATTTGCCTTTGTGTGGCTTGTTTACTTTCTAACCATATGTGCCCATCTCATGTAGCAGCACAAAGTAAAGAATAAACCAAGATTCTGAGCACACCTATTGAATTATTTTGATGATGGAAGAGAAAGAAAATTTTCCACTGCAGTCTGGGCAAGATTTGTGACACAACTGTAAAATAGCTTGATGCCAAAGTCTTTCATGGGATGTAGAAGTGGTGGAAGATTGACTGGCCTGGCTGGACTATTCCACTCAAAGAGACAGAGAACATGAGGATTGGTAGACCTTCACCTGGAGCACTGTTGGGGTTCTGCTAATTATGTCTGTCTCAAGATCTGTGATGGCAAACCAAAACTGTGCTGAGCCTTTATAGGGGTTGTTTTTCTTCATTATTTTTTTTTGCACCTTTACCATGGATCACATGGAGACACATAAAAAGCTGTGTGGGTTTGTGAAATATATCCTTTTGCTCGTACCATGTACCCACACACTTATCATCGTAGCAGGAGTGACAATCCCCTATCCCAGAGCTGGACTGAGCACTCCAGTCTTTGTGCCATGGCCAGTGCCTGCTTCCCTGCTGCAATCTCATGAATGTCCATCACATCCTGCTCTAGCATGGCTGTAGGTTGGAGCTGCAAGCCAAATATATTCGTGGCACCAGCAGGAGCCTCTGCAGGACAGGCAGGGAATAGGTGTTTAGCTTCCTTGTAATAAAGCATCTGGCCAGGTTTCAAATGCAATGGAAGAATTCATGTTGTCTCTGTAGGGATACTGTGTTGACAAAGAGTTATCACTCAAGATGAACTGCTAAAATTACACTGTAGCTTTTAAAAACTTAATGACAAGTTATAACACTACCTTATTTCACTAACTGTCCTTTATCTAGTTGTCTTCTCTCCCAGTTCCTGCCTGTTTGCCTATCCAGTCTTTGTACTCATGCTGGATGGTGTAGGAGCCCTCCATAATTGGCTCCAGATACTGGAAACTATATTTAGGCAAAAAGCATCATAAAATATGATATGTGAGTGTGGAAGCCAGATTGGATTCTGAAGCCAGATAAAGTCCTGAGAGATCAGGCTAGTAGGCTGGGTCCAGAGGTGGAAATAAAGCACAATATGATTTTAACAGTCTTCTGCCATCAGCTTGGGAAAAGGTCACTCAGTGTCAGTGCCTCGTTTTCCTCATTTATAAAGAGAAACTTTATTTTGCAGAGTGCAGAGATGTTGCAAAGCTCACCTCACACACCTCCATGCTGCACCACTGAGCCAAGCAGGAGCAGCTTCAAGAGCTTTGGTTCCCCTGCTGATCAATAGGTGAATTGCAAAGCTTTTAAGTATTACAAACTTGGCAACCTTATTTAAGAACCCAACCACCAAACCTTTCAAGGCTGACTAATACATAGCCACCATGACTGGAGGGGGGGAAAATGCTTTCATGGGGGGAAAAATGTGTCACTTGGAACCATTTTCTAACAGGTATAATAAAGGATGAATCTGCACAGCTATTTTAGGTTCTCCTCCTCCTATTCTTTCTGAACTTCTTTCACAAGGAAAAGAGAGAAGGAAGATGAAGAGGGAAAGAGAGAGCATGTAGGAGCTCTGCAGCTGGACAGCCCGAGCAGGACACTGTGGGAGGCACTCAAGACACGCACATTGATGTGAGCTCTTGCTGGGTACACACGAATAGGTCATAACTAACTGATTACAGAGACCACAAGCATTGCAGCAGGCAGAACAGAAAGAGGGACATCCTACAAACCTCACACTGAAGTTACCTGAGAGCCACATTGGGGCTTCCCTTTCTACTACTCTGTCCTGACTAGCAGGACAGGTAGGCAGTAGCTATTCATGTATAATTATACAGTCATATAACTAATGATAGAAGCAACATTGCAAAGTATCCTATTCCTCTCTGGGACAATCTGCATTTTTTCAGAGCTAAGTGATGTTGTCCCACATGACTGAAGTTCACTGACAAAAGCCACTTTTAATGTGGATATGTATTTAAGGGAAAAAAAGAGTAGACTGCAAGATCGACTGAAGAATCCAAAATTAACTCCACAGAGTTCTGACTAACAGTTAGAGAGCTGCCTTTCTTTGCTGGGTTTATTTCCAGCTCTTGCCCAGACTGAGTGCCTGTGCCCTCAGGATCATAAAGACTGGAAGGTTTAAAACTTTCTGGCCACCTGACAACATCTGTGTCACTTTGTCATCACTATGCAAGCACATAACTGGTTAAAAACCTGAACAAAACCGAAAAACAAACCCCAGAGGACAACTTCTTAGCTACAGGATTTCAGAGACTGGCATGGATGGCAAGGTGTTAACTACAGCTGGCTGAAGAAGTGTGTTTATTCCCTGCAGCTTTGCAGAGAGCTGTGCACTCACCCTGGCCTCCCTCTGTTAAGATGATGAGCCAAATTCTGCCTGTGCTTACACTTGCATATCCAGGGTTTTCCATACGCTAGATCTGAAGGGCAGAGATGATGTTCCTGCATGTTGCAGTACAACAGTGAGTTCACTAAAACACACAAAACATTCTTCTCTATTTCAAGACTGTACACAAAAGAAAACCAATCTTATGGCTTTTGTGGATAGAAAGAGTGGTTCCTTTCTCTGTGTATTTTTCTTATGGACTTTTTACTTTGAACAAGTCACTAACTACATAAATAAAGCATGAAAAGGCTAAATTGGGTCAAGTTTGAGAGAGACTGAGATGTGCAGTGATATAAATACAGATTGCAGAGGTGTCCAATAATATACAAAGCAAGTACAGAAACTAAAACGAAATCTACCTGAAAACCTTATTACTTGTTAACGTGGAAGAATATACAGAGTTTTCAGCTCAAATGAGTACTGCTAATGTCACTGGAGTCCAGTTTCAGAGCTGATCACTGCACAAATTGTTGTTGACACCCAGAAGATGTTGTGTAAGAAAGTAGTGTATAAATGATCTTTTATAAATAAACTATGTTAGACACAAGGACCTCTGTCCCCTTTCCTATATACTTCAGTGCAAAAACAGTGACTAAACATGACCTAGTGATGGGGTTATGAAAATCATGTGTCATCACTGAACTTCACCAAAGTATTGAATCACCTTCACAGGGTGATAGGCCCTGTGCATCTGCGTGTATTTTCCTAAGAGTTGCAGGAACAGCCCTGTTAAATAACTTCGTAGTGGAATCCAAATGTAAAACCAAGGCAAGGGAGGACCATATTGTGAGCATGAATAACATACACTTCATGATAACAAATATATAGAAGCCCTTCACTGTTATCAGCTTAATCACTTGCTCTTGTCTTTCTCCCGCTCTCCATCATTAGTATCTCATTTCTGAAAGAGGATAATTGCTTTGGATCTCTTCAATCACTACTAAAGCACTGCCGAGCACTTGTGCAGAATGAAATGGATTTGAAAACTAGGATCACTGAGCTTGGCCTTTCACTAGTGCAGCTTGTGTAGTTTCTCCCAAGTCCTCCTGTCATGAGTTTATCATTTCTGATTGAAAAAAACAACTCCAAAGCTAGTTTGTAAATACTCACCAGCTGGTCCAAAACAGTCCTGTATCTAAGCCATAGCCACTGCAGCATGAGCAAAGCAGCAGCTCCCTGAAAGCCTGAGCAAAGAAAACAGTGATTTCTCCCAATTTCAGCAAGGACTGCATGACCATATGATACCCCAATGCAAAGACACTTGCTTAAGCATCCCAGGAGAGCTCAGATGTTCATCTGTAAGCCAGAGTCTGTCTCTTGGGCATCTAGATCTTGAGCAGCAGCTGCCGATAGTGCATCATCTGCAGAGCTAGTCAGTGCCTTGCAGCAGTTCCTACCTGAGCTGATTTTGCAGTTTGTGCTGCCCTGAAACTTGAAGAAGAAACATTGCAAAGTGATGCAGGAGAAGGCATCTGGTTTGTCAGCCTTGGCCCTGCCCTCCCTCTGTTCATCACTGACCCTCATGGCAGAGCCCATCTCCTGGAGTTGCCTCCAGGCTTGGCCCACTAATCTTTCTTTTCTAGCAAGCTGCAGCAAGGTTGCAGACTTTGTGCCTTGCTGGCACCTCCATGCAATCACAGCACTTGTCTGATGCTTCTTAATACTAATGAAGGAGCAGCCAGCAACATTTTGGCAAGAGAAACTGTGGTGGAAAACCAAGTTAGAAACTGAGTGTTCCCAGTTAGTAGCTATAACCGCTGCTCTGTTGTAGCCAAGAGTTTTACCAAGAGGAAGTGCAGAACCTGTTGTTAGTTTAAATGGACATCCTGATTGTATTCTGTGTTTCAGAAGTGCTCTTTAGAGGCTCAGAAAGATTTATTGCTGATGATTATTGGATAGGGCCCTAAGCAACCTGATCTAGTGGAAGGTTTCCCTAGAGGGAAGAGGGAAAGGTGGGGGAAAGAGGGTTGGAAATAGATGATCTTTGAATCCAAACCAAACCATTCTATGATTCTACTGTTATTTCATCTTCCCCACCAGCTGCTAGCCCTGACCATACCATGAAACAACCACATACAATGCTTTCTTTAAAAAATCAGTTTTCCTTACTTGCCCATAGCTCTTGATGCTCTACCACTAGGCATAAACCCACACACTTAGAAGGTTAGACAACTAGAGCATCTATTCATTCTTCATCATCTCTTCTGCTCTTGGAAAATATGCTGGTCATACAGCACTGTGTGAAGGTATTGTACAACTATTGTTCCTATTGGTCCAAGGTGCGGGAGGCCCTGAAAGAAGTTGCAATTATAGGTGCCCCACAAAGAATTAAACTCTGTTGGTGTTTTCCGTGTTTTGAAGTCAGAGAACAACTACCTCAGAACTACCTCAAGACCCTCAGCAGAACCCAACCACCCAGCGACCAGATGGAGAGAAGGGAGGACTAACAGAGGAGGAGCTGAAAGTGCAGGTTCTTCTGAACAGAAGCACCAAGATCTTTTCAGCCATAGCTATATGGGAGGAATGGGAGGAATTACAGTGCAGGAAGACAGATGGAGATGAGGTGAGCATTTTTATATCTGTAACAATAGATGGAAGACCACCACATTTCAAAGGAATCTGATCATTTCAAATTTTTTCTCCTCCAAAAACAGCACAAGAACTATTGAAAAATTTCTTGCAAATTTCATCACAAATATCCAATTCATTCTTAGGCTTTTTTCCCCCAGATTTTCAAAGATGAAATTTCTAGAGCCTGTCTTACACCTGATGAGCTGCAGTCTTTCTGTGGGGAGATGCTGCACTGAGATGTTGCTGCCTGACTGCTTCTAACAGTGGGGTTGAAGGAGCATTATGAGGTTTGAATATCCCAAGTTAACAGCATGTTGCTGTTACTATTTATTCTGGTCCACTAAAGATGGCTACAGAACTTTTCTGTCGAAAAGATGAAATGCCTCAGCAATGCAGAAACTCATGTATTATATCCTCCTCTGATTACTGCATTACTTTTAATGGACCATTTACCAAACTAATACTGCTTGCAGATTAGCAGAACAGAGCAGAAAAACTTATAATGCTACTTATTTTACTGGTAACTATCTCAGAAAGCTGGGAGTCAATTCCTTCCCTTCTAGCTCAAGCAAAATTCTCATCAGCATCAAAGGGATTGTCACTGAAATAAAAATTTTGGGGGTTAGATGTGATCCCTCTCTCTTTCTGACTGCAGCAGAAGGCAGATGATCTTGCACAGCTGGCATGACTTTAGTAGGAGATGTCAGACTTCACAAGGTCTGTCTGCCCTGGGTAACTAAAGGCACTGTCCTGTTCTTTTTGTGGGTCACACCTAAAGCAGGGACAGTCTGACCCTGGGGCTCAGCAAAAGAGGTGGCACTTTCTTTCAACACAAAGACATGACATATAAATCCAGAGGCCAGTGAACTGTGACCAAGAGTCAGAGGCATCAAAGAATCTTCCTGGGAAAAGCTTTCCTGCACATTAATAGGAATTGTCAGCTCTAGATCTTGACAGGCACGATCCTCTCCTGTGCCTTGCATTTCTTAGGAACTGGTGCCTTGAATGGCCTCAAGAAACTCATACACTATAAACTGCCCCTGTAGGGAACAGTGTGGGAAGCCCTGACTGAAAGGCTCTGATGAATTATTAAGGTTGCCCAGAGTAATCTGAGGTAACCTTCATGTGAATTCCTGTCAACCTTTTTCAGTTTTATTATAAAGCCGCACCCCCCCTTTCCTTTCCTACTCCTCTCTCTCCTGTTAAAAAAAAACTTCACAAGGCTGCCAGAGTAAGAAAGCCTGCCTCAAAGATTAACTAAACACACAGGCCTATTTTAGATAGAAGCATCAAGCTAAATACAGCAGCCTTAAGCTGCTGGATAGAGCGCAGTGTTTCATCCAACTCAACTCGCCAAAGCACAATCAACGCTTTAGCAACAAGAAATGGAAATACAGGCACTGAGTCTTGTCTTTCAGCAGCAAAACAAAAAACTTTGAGGCTAAAAAAGGAATAAATTCTTCCTAGCTTGTCATATTATTTGCTTTTGTCAAGCCCACTGCAGGGAACAGCCGTGTGCCAAGTGTGTTTCCCTGCCCACATGCTATGTGGCACTGTGACTAGCACAGTCCACCAGACGTGTGTGCGGTGATTCCGAGGCAGAAACACAGGGTCCCATCACCTCTGGCACTTTGTGATCATTCTTTATGTAGAACTTCCATTTTATTGTTCACTGCTCTACAGCAGTGGCTATGAGCAACTGTGCTGTACTGGTAAGTTGAATGAGAACACTCCTGATTTTCCTTCTTTCTCCAAGAAGGATCTATATTTTCTAGCATCTTCCTCCAGAAATTGTCATTTTGCTCTGTAGAATCAAGAAGAAGTGTTTCTGCAGCTAAGAAGGTCTTTGACATGTTCCTGAGCTGTGATGCACTACAGGGCTTTCCAGCCTTACTCTAAACCCAGGAAAGTACAGATAAAAGTGGGGGAGAAAGATGACAAGATTACAGATATATTCATTGTATTATACAAGTGAAGACAGCCACACAGGGACAAGATACTCTATATTAAAAATAATAACTTTTACCTAAAAAAGGAGTGTTACTATATTTTAAACAATAGATTTTAAAAGTCTGAATCATCCTTTTCTAATAGCTCTATGTTAATATGCTTGTGTTTGTTTATGAACTTTATTTGCTGGTGAAAGCCTACCAGTATTTCTAGTATTTTTCATGAGCTACATAAGAGATATGACATAAGCTTTTCTGGCTGTTTTTTTTTCACCAAGTTTGAAAGTCCTGAGTTGGAGAGCAGTGGGACTTCCTCCATTCACTGGCATGGCAATCAGTCACTGCCTTATTTGACTCCAAATAATGTGAATGGCTTTAGTTATCACTTTTACCAAAAAGTGGCTTATCAGTGTCCATTCTTAAATGGCTTTGTGGTTTTAAAGGGCTAGAACCAGCAAGTTCAAAAGCTATTTCCTTCTGTGTCTGTGCCATTGACAACTAAATGTGAAGTTAAATTGTAAATGAAAATGTAGGGCTTGAGGTAGCACAATTTTGAATTCAAGAGAGCTCAACAAATAGCCATTTTAAACCATGGAGACCTGGCTGAAGACACTGATGGTCATCTTTTAAAAAGAGCTGGTATGTGTATGTTTGCTCCTTTGTACAAGATGAAATACAGAAGCCAAAGCCTTTCTGTGGTTCCCAGTTGAGGTAAACAGGGAAGAAGTGCTGGCTCTGGCCCATGCTGAGAGCAGGAAATAAATTGACCAAACCCCAAAAAGTTTGGCAAAACCAAAATTTCCTTCTTCAAAAAAGTAGGCACAGAACTCTCCCTTACTCTGTGCTATGTACAGCTGTACCTGTCTGCACTCCTACCATTTTCTTCCCTGTAACATGGACTCTGATGTCTTTTTCTGATGCATATGAAAATAATGCTGCTGGTGCTCTTCAGGCTGGAGTATGGTACAACACAGTCTGTCTTGTTCATATCCCACTCTGACAGTTTACACCAAAATTTAATGTGTCTTTAAAAACTACTGCAGTTACTCTCTCAGAAGCTGATTGAAGGCAATACTCCCTGTTTCAGGAAGCCTAGAAAAGGGGTCTTTCCTAACCTATCCAATCCACTTTGTTTTTCCACCCCCTGTGATTCCAGGCCATCACAGGCTTTCCTGGGAAAGAGACAATCTTTTTCTGCACTTCATGTCACTCTGATGGCATTGCAGAATTCAGTCCTTTGCAATGGAGGGCTGACACCAGCACAAAAAGTGATTTCCACCTGAAGGCCACATCACAGACCCTTCCTCTTACTTTTCCAAGGCCAGTGTAATCTGCTATGGGCAGAAAACTCGTACTGCACCCTTGTTTCACTGTTTGACCTGCCCAGACACAGTAGGATTGTTCCTCATTAAACAGACAATAGATGAATGTCTGCAACATGATAGCCATTAATATAGACATTGTTAGTTCTGCATAATCACTTAATTTTCCTTGATAACCGTATTAGAAATATATATGAGTCTACAGAACTGGACTGCTAAATGATCTCCTACAATTGCTAATCAAATCTCTGTTATTTGTCAGCATTCAAAAAAGCTCTTTGACATTTTCATGTCTCTAGATGAGGTACGAGAATACTACAGCAGACCATAAAGGATGGGAAGAAATGAAAAATTATCTAGAATGGAGAGAGGGCATGGCTTCCTCACTGCTTAAACAGGAAGGAAACCATTTTGTCCCATAAATAAAAGGCACATCTAGAAATTGGAAGGTTTCCAATTGGTCTTACCAGGCCTGTTTGAAATCTTAAGATCCAGGGCTTTGTACACCTCTGGGGATGCAAGCCAGCCAAAAGCCACACAGGCCTGAGGGGAGAAGAACAACCCTGGGGGGAGTGAGGGGAAGGATACGCGAGGCAGAGAAGTGACATTGTTTGACAGAAAACACTCTTACAACAGCTCTGAAAATGCCCTGGGTGGTTTGTTTGACATTTTGAGTTATCAGTTTCACCTACCAATAGATTATCAGATCAAGTTGCTGCAACTTTATCAGCTATTAATTGTATCTGGGCCATGGTAGATTTTTATGCCAGTCTGGGAATTCTAGGCTTATTTGCTTAGTGATTCAAGAGGTAGGAATGAATTTTTAGTCTAAAAACATTAAAAAAATCCTAGAGTATTTACTGTAAAACCTGACACAGTGGAGAATTTCCAGATTGACTGAGAAGTGATCCTACACTCTATAGAGCAGCATCTTTTGAGGGGAGAACACCACAATACAACAGACCAGCCACCATGCAATAAAAACCAAACTCCTTTCTTTATAATAGTGTTTTTTTCTTATAATAATGTTTTTTCTTACTGGCAAGTGCAATGTAAATGACAGATAAAATAATGATTTCAAAATAATTAAAGCAAAAGTCCTTATTACAGAGTAGTTATGAAAGTTAAGAGTACTCTATTCCCATAAGAGCAGTTGCTCACACACGGCATGGCACCACCAGCCTCTCCCTCCTCCCCCCCCACATAAAGGTACCCTTTCTGGGGAAGGAAGGTGGCTAGTTTGTTGTTGGTTGTAATTAGCCTTACCATCAATAAGCAGCACGAGTTTTGCATCCCATCACGCCTCTCATTACTGGAGTACATAACCTCCTAACCTCCACCCAAGAAAATGATATCATTGCATGAATTAATCATCTGGGCAATTAATGGCAAAAAGCGACCTCAGGTTTCCAGCACAGTGTCTGGCACCAGTGAATTGGCAATGACGTAACCTTCCCTGGGAATACGCTGGCGTTTTGCCCATTCCTGAGTCTCACTGTTGACTCTGAGGGCAGAAGCAAACAATGTAGTCACCCAACCGGCAATAACCACTGCAAGCGAATACCAGGCTGCTGCAACGTCAGAGGGATGCTTATCCTGCCAAACCCCAGTGTGCATCTCGCAGGGAAGATGCATACCCCAAAATCTGCAAGTGTGAACGACTTCCTTTGATGTGCAGAGAGACGGACTCTCCAGGTGTGTTGAGTATCTGCTCAGTTTTTAGTAGATAGAACCTCCTGCTCCCAGAACCACCTGGGAGCTGTGCAGCATTTTGGAGTGTGTGAATAAGCAAGTTATTTAACTATTCCTCTGTTTCTAGGGCAGAGGGAAAGAAGTTTGTTATGCTGGGGAGTTTATTTTCAGACAGCCAGGCTTGCTTTGCTTCACTTCTTAGCTCACTCTGTTGCTGTGAGTGCTTTGAAAGTTGGAGTCAAACTCAACTATGATCATGTTTTTTCTACCTTAAAGGACCTCAAGGATGATAAAGGCATGAGAAATCAAGAGACAAAACGCCACTAGCTTACAATATATACCCTGTCTTGGACCTGTTTTTCAGTCAGCTACTCCAGGTGACATGAAGAGGGACTGCATCTATCTTGGAGGAATCTGCAGCATGTTCCCTTTTTTTAAATCGCCAAATACAATAAGGTGAAGCCTTTTTCTGTCTGTACTAGGTGAGTGCCCCTTCAGTCTCACTTGGGGTACATGCACAAACTGTGAGACAGAGGGGGTCAGACTCAGCCCGCCACCCCCATCAGCACATCCCAGAGACTTCAGGAGATTTTATGGGCAGAGTATAGACATGAGCATGGAGGTGCTCTCTGATGGGAATATCAGTTATCCTCCCCATCTTCAGGCCATGTAAGACCACAGAAAAGAAAGAACTTTAGTTAGAGAAAAGTTGACTTCTGATGTAAGAAATTTGGAGTCAGGGAAGAAGGAGAACTTACTTTGGCAAACAGGTTTGCTAATCCAAGATAAGCCATTTTGTTGCCTCTCCCTCTGGGGCTTTCTGTCTTACTGCTCTTTTCAGAGGGAGCCTCTGGCTACCACTTTCTGAGCAAGCAGAAAAAGCATATCTCCCTCAGCATTCATCATAAGAATTAGTTTCCAACAGAGATGACATATCCACAGGTGAGCAACATTTTTGTCTCAACAACACTTCCCTCTGGATCTTGGCTTGAGAAGAATGAGGTGTTAAAACATTGAGAAGCAGCTAAATCTGTTAATGCCTTATAGTGAGCTGTGATCCCTGCTCCAGTTAGTGACTGGACTAAGATTACCCAGTTCAGGACTGCCCTGTCTTAAAGGCTTGCAAAGATGTAAGCTGAAGAAGTGTGATTATAACATCATCACTGCAAACAGTGTTCCCTGTCTACATGGCTTAATGCCACCTGCCACATTTGTAATCCATCTTCCCCCACCTGCCCCGTCTGTTCAGCAGTCACTTGTTACCACAGCAAAGGCAGTGAACCAAAAGGAAGGGCAAAGGCTAATTTGCTTGATGTGGTCCTGTTCTTCCAGGTCACATTAATTTGTGGGCTGTAATATGATCCTCAGAGATGCTCACCTTCTCTTTGCATCAATAAATGGGAAATAACAAGCCTTTAGAAACAACTATCATTTTAGCAGCAGGCACACAGGACACTTTGAGCATCGATTTCTCTGCTTAGTCAGGTAACCCATTCTGTCTCGCCCCGCAGGCTCCCCCTGGTTACTTTCCAGGTGTAGCTGTCTTAGCAGATAGGATTAATCCACCTTCGTACTCACTTGGACTCTCCATGTTAGAGAATCTGATTACACAGATTGCTTGCAATTTATCTCCACCTGCAATGACTAATGCTCCAGTCTGACCTCCTCTTTCCCATTTTAACATCTCACTGCAGATCCTATACATACACAGACAGATGCAAACACACTTGCTCTGTTTTGTTTGCAAACAGCTTACTAAGAGCCTCGGCATTTTCATTTTCAATCAAACCAGAAAGCATTATTGTTTTTCCCCCTCTACCCATGAGGTATTTTTTCCCTTTTAACTCGTCTCATTACATTTATACTTCACAGTCTTCATATGTTGCTGCTGGATCCACATAAAACACAGGCATCTCTGTACAGACACACACAGTGAGCATGCAGTGTTATATTCCCCTGCAGCACACATAAAGACAAAGGCAGATGCTACATGCACTAAGCAAGTGCCACCACACGCAATCCTGTTCCCTGCAAACCTTGCAGGAAAACAATGCCCGCAGAGTGCTTTCTAATAAACAAAACTAGCCTTACCTTTCCTTATTCTGCTAATCCAGGGGCCCTGGACCAATTCGCTTTCCCTCCTGCACACAAACTGCCAGTCGCTCCTGCTTCACATTCACAGCACACCAGCAGGATTCATCGTCATCCCATTCTGCTGGATCCTTATCGCCCTATTGGCCACAGCCAGACAGTAAATTCAATTAGGCTCCTCCTTATAACTATATTATCACAGGAACAGGAATGAATAATTTAGTAAAACAACAGGGTTGTACAGGCTCTGGTGTCACAGACTTCACCCTGACTGTCAGGCTTTTATCAAAGACAGGCAGGTAAAGAAACCAGAATCTGTTTGTTACTCCTGAAAAGAAGACCTTAGATTATCTACTTGTATTTCCCAATCCATCCCTCTTGTCCTCCTCCCCCGTAGCCATGACGTTCCCTTTATATTGTTGTACATCCATTCCCAGCCCACAACACAGTATTTCCCTGGTTAATGGTCATTACCATCTCAGTGAATGCAGAGATTTCTGTCCAGGCAAAGTTATACTGCAGCGCATCAAACATTTTGCCTGTTTCCTGAATGCAATGTGGGAGAAAAGAATGAAACTGTTCTGCAGAAGGGAGTGAAAAGACAAGCAGATCATAAGGAAAAGGGAGAGTCTGCCTTGTGTCTCACAATATATTCTGTTCAGCAACTGTGCTGTCATCCCACCAGTTCAGATACCCAGAGGATGCAAGCACATGATTCCTGAAAGAGAAGGGTTCACAGATGCACTGGTCAGGGACTGGGATTTCACAAGCTTGCTGTGGGAGTTTGAATCCCCAAATTGAAAAAAAAAACAAACCAACAAACAAACCCCAACTCACCAAAGTGGCAGTTTCCCTCCAGACCAAATGACTAAACGGTTCATACATTTTTTTTCTGACCAGAAATCTGCAGTGACAATTACCTATACCTGTATTTCCTAAGAAGTAGTTTTTGCAAAATGAACATCATCCTTTTTTCTCAGGTGATGCTTTGTTTAAGAGTTACAGAGCATTGCAGATTCCCCTAACAATTCAAGCCTCAGGCCACCTCATTTGCCTGAAGAGTTTTATTGTTATGGGACGAGTTCTGGAAGTGGAGGAGTGCAGTGGGACAACCCTTCCCACCCAGAGAACAGACCAAGCAGCCAACAAGGTTCTTTAATGACTGTTCACAACAATATTGAAAGCTATTGCTAATACACACTAATGTGTGCAGTATTGACAAATAGCTGTATCATTCCACCATAACTGAAAAATAAATAGGCGGGATGAAGCTGCTGTTCTTATTCCCTTATAGGAGCCTGTGTCCCTTAGAGTTCAAGAATATAATTCACACTTTTCTCCTGCTGTGCTAATATTTACCCAGTAGAACCTATATACTCACTATCATAATGATGAGAGGTTCAAATTTGCACTGGAGCCCAAACTCCTTCAAGCAACTCCTACATCAGCTCTCAGTTTGGCTCATCTCCCAGGCTTGGCGGGCTGAGTGGCCTCAGTCTGCCTCTAGAGGCAGTAGGGACATCAGGTTAAAATCAAGCCCAAGTACCAGCAAAGATACAAAAGCAGACCACTGGTGACAGACCAAAAGTTTTCCTAAAGGCAGGATCTTCCTTTAGGCACTGCCTTCATGTTGAAAGACTGGAAGGAATCTGCAACAATGAATGGGGATTGCCACCTTCTAAATTGCTGGGGTGTCTACCTCAATCTCAGCCCAAATGTAGGATGGAGCCATTCTGCCTTCCCTGGAAGAATAAGTCACAGGAATGGTGGATGCTTTTGCCTTTTCCACCAAGTACAGGATGATCTCAGGGGAGGGAAAGTGAGAGTCTAGACCAAGTTTTTGTCATTGTCATATTTCTTTGCCACAGAAAGGGATGGCAGTGCACTCTTGCTCCTTTGCTCCTGAAGATGTTTCACTTTTGAAGAATGGCAACCGTTCTTTTCCTTTTCCTCTTTCTCTTGCAGCTGTCCAAACTTTTAAGAGCTTTTGTGTTAAAGGAAACCCTGAATTATGCACTTGGTGATAGCTTCAGAGCAATTAAATTAAGCTATGTGGCAAGTTGCCCAATGTCACTACCAAAGATCAGGATGTTTTAGGATCATTTATTGAGAAGCTTTTACATGATGCTTACTTAAACCACAAAAAGAGAGCAAATTAGGCTGTTGCCATGGCAACTAGAGAATCTGCTCAAAATTCAGGAGATGCTGGGGCGGGGGGAAGCTCTTCAGTGGAGATCTTCACATCATGAATATGGCCCTTGGTTATCAAATCCCTTTCAAGTTAATTCCTAGCATCAAAGCCTCCCTGACAAAGGCTTTAATAACCAGGAGCAAAACTTGGCTAAAGAGGGCACAAATCAGCTCACCCAGCCCAAAGGTGAATTTCATTCTGGTGAGAGGAGCTCAGCTGAGAGGTCCACAGGGCAACCACAGAGGTGACAGAACCAGCACACAAACACACAGGAGGCAGGGTGGAAAAAGCAGCAGGGGCTTCACTGCAGACAGGCACTGAATGGAGAGGCAGATCCTGACTCTGTGGCCCAGTGAAGATGAGTGACAACTTCCATAGAGTAGAGGGAGGGAAGGAGGCAGGGTTCTAGCCACTGCTGGTAGAAACCCTCTGGAAGTTGGAATAAGCTGAGCAAAATCTTTTGCCAACCCCAAGAAATGAATTAAAGCAAATAAGAGAAAAAAATGGCAACACAAAAAGCAGGATCAGTGGTGTCAGAAGAAGCAGACAAATTAAGCAAATGGAAGACAGCTACTACAATTCTTCTGCAGAAATTAAATCCTTGGTAGGATTGTTTAGTATTTTTCATCAGAGCTGGTTCTTCGTGTAACATTTTTTTTTCTTTTAGCTAGAAAACTTTTCTATTGCAAGCCTTCTAAGAAAATCTCTATTTTAATAGAAATTTTTCAGTGAAGTCTTTTCATTCTCAATTGCATTAGCTGAGGTATTTTTGGCTGAAAACAAAGGACTATTGTTTGGAAAAATTCCAGAAATCTTTGTAGATTTAATGGAAGATTTCTCCTTCCTCATAATTATTTTTGATCACATAATTTATTGCCAGTGGAAGCTTTGGTGTTCTCCTTTGAAATTATGCCTTACTGGCCATAAGCCCCTTTTGGAGCGTAGGAACAATAAGTGGGAGCATATCCAAAATTAGGGAACGTTAAGCACACAGGCAAATGGAGTAAACTGTGAAAGTTTCTCCCCCCTCTCTCTTCATCCCCAGATGAGAGGAATTGCATTTGGCAATGAAAACAAGAAGTAATTGAGAAATTTTAGGAAAGATAAAAGATTGTATTGTTCTGAATGTTATACTCCAAGTAGGATACTTGCCAAAACAAAAACATACATGTTATAGGGATCAAAAGTTCAAGAAATGATGAAAGAAACCCTGCTAATAAAAACTATGCATTTTCAAGATATAAGAGCTCTCATATCTGATGTTCTGTTCATCTTTTGAGTCCCAAGATTGATTGTCAGTCTGCCTTACTTGGGATGTTGTGGCAATATTTCAACAATTGGAGTTGGAGGTGTTGATCTTTTGATGAAGTCTTCCTCCTTGAGCTTGGGTACCACATTTATAGGTTGCTAATAGTGTCCAACATCAGACTGATTGGAACTGGACATAAAACAAATCTTTAATTTTTTACCTACTTGCAAGTTAGACTGGCTACTTCTTTTCATGCCCCCTCCCAGCTGTTTTGTCAGAACTTTTCAAAAAAACACTTGTAGCAGCAGGAGTAGGTTGGGCTGCACACAAGCCTTGTAGGCTTGTTTTGGACCCATGATACATGGCAGAGATGAGAGGTTGAAGTGAGCTTTTTCTTTTTCGTATTGCAACACCCTCTTTAACAACTGTCAGTTTGCTAAACATGCACTTGGGATGGCATAACAGCAGGAGAGGCATTTAAGGGGCAGGTTCCACAGAAATAAGTCTGAGAAATCTAAGGACAGGGTAATAAAGAGAAGAATAATAGAGCAAAGCACAGCAGAACAGGAATGAGCTCTTTAGAAATGTCTGAGATGCTGTTTTCTGAAGTGGGACACCTTTGGGACAAGATGCATTTTATCTAATCAGACTGAGGCATTATGCTGGGGCTTCAGTGCTACTGCATGTGTGTATGGTGGTCTCCATGAAAAGCATGATGCCATCCCATTGAAAGCATGTTTTATTGTCCCAGTCATATTCTTAATTAAAATAAATTTCCATTCTTCAGCAATAATGACTTCTTTAAATAAACTTTTCAAGAACTTCCAAGTACCATATCTTAATCTAGGAAAAGAAAAACAAACATTTTTTCTACTGACATTCTTTACTCACTTCAGTAATAAAGTTGAGGAGCAGCTGTGGGAGATGGTGTTGTTTAGCCTGGAGAAAAGGAGGCTCAGGGGAGACCTTATAGCTTTCTACCACTACCTAAAAGGACATTGTGGCAAGGAGGGGGATGGTCTCTTCTCACAAGTAACAAGTGATTGGACAAAAGGAAATGGGCTAGGAGAGGTTTAAAGAGTAGATATTATGGAAAAAAATTCTTCATTGAAAGGGTTGTCATGTATTGGAACAGGCTGACCAAAGGAGTGATCGAGTCACCATCTGTGGAGGTACTTAAAAGAAATGCCTATGTGGTGCTTAGGGATTGGCTCTAGTGCTGGACTTGGATGTTTTAGGCTAATGGTTGCAATCAATCTTAGAAGTCTTTTCCAATCAGAATAATTCTATGATTGTATGATTCAGTAACATTTTTCTGTATTTCATTTGTTCATTGCAGTGACTTCTTGCTGTCTGAAACACAATAGCAAGATGAGGCCCCAAGAAGCCTTGTTTTATCCCACTATGCCATTCTAACAGAAGAAAATGCAAATACCAGTTTTTCCCCTGAGTCTCTTTGAGTGAGAATAAATTTAATAGCAATAAACTCTCAAAATCAAGTACATTACATTTTCACAGGATCCCTTGCCATATTTTGCATAGATAGCACTGTTTCAAGGCTCTGGAAGTTTCCAAGGCAAAAATAGTTCTCTTGTTTACTGATAGGACAGGCTTTCCCCTCCCAAAGGTTAGAAAAGAGAGAGACCTGCCCTAATTCCATGTTAGCATAGGCAATATCCCAACAGTTATGGCACTCATTTAGGGTACAGGAAATGGAGGGCTCAAACCTGAACAAAGCAAGGAGGACATTCACCTCTGGGCCCTCCTCAGTGCAGAAAGTAACTGCATCAAGATTTTATCAGCTATTTAGAAGAGGGACTATTGTTACATCTCCTACATAAGTTATTCTACTGTATAGAGACTCCTGTAGCACTGGGCCATAAACTGAATGGATGACCAATAGCAAAGATTCTCATCAGAAAGTAAGATTCATTTCTGTAGTTTGTAACTCACAGAGCATAGCTTTGACTTTCTTCTCTCACACCCTTTGTGCCTCTGAGATGATTTTTAACAAAACAACAAGTCCTACACTGGACATATTTAACTGGAGATGGAAACTCTATTTTTGTTTGTTTTCTTTCTTGAATTAGAACAATCCACTTCATCTTCCAGAGTTTCTAATCCTTTTGACAATGAGGGAAAACATCATGTACAAAATCTGAGGCCAAACATCATTTCAGAAGGGACAGCTGAGCTGAACTTTTCTTTGGCTTCTTTTAAGCTAAGGGGCACTGGTAAATCACACGGTGTAGCTAACACAACACAGGCAAGCTTTGAGCACTGATCAAATCTCTTTTCTTACCTGACTTATTCCCTCTGGAGAAGAATAGTTCTGGCACTGCTAAGGGATTCATATTAGAACAAAACTCAGGTAAAATTAAATCAGAATCATTATCCTCACCTTTGGCAGACAATCATCTAAAAAGGGTCACTGAAGATGACCTGTTGCACTGGAGTAGCTCAAGAGAACCAAGAGCTGATTTGGCCAGTTGGTTTGCTACAGATAATCTGCTTCTTCAGATGCTTTCATGTTCTCACATCTTTCTGCTCCTCCTCCTCCCTTCCCTGGTTACCAGGCAACTACTAAAAGGACTAGAGAGTATGCTGGAGGAAACCACCTTCTAGGATACTGGGTTCATTTTAATTTTTTTTTCTAGGAGATGCTCAAGGGTAAAGTGTCCTTGGCTTTGGAGGCAATGTCTCACTGTGAAACACTGCTTTGCATGAACAGTGGTTGTGGGGCAAGTGATGTATACCCATAATAACCAAAATAAATGCCTTCAGAGACTCCAAGCTTGCCTCTGATCTTTTTCTGTGGCTCAGTTGCTCTCCATCAACTCGTCAGATCAATAGTTTAAGGAGCTCAAGCGTAGAAGTCATCAGCCTGTACATTTCGGTATCTCCCAATTCCAGCTACCTCATACATTGTTGCACTGTTGAGGATCACTGTTGTCGCTGACCATGAGGTTAATGCAAGAGGAACGCAACATTTTTGACCAGAAATGTGCTTATTTATAAAAGCTCAGGGACTTTTGGATGAGAAGAAAGTGAGATCAGCCACCAGCGTGGGAGAGACTGTCTCTTTCTCCCAGGTCTATCTAGCTTCCTTTCCATGGGCTTTATAATTGAGGGATAAACCTCCAATATAAGAATAAAAGCCCCATGGGATCTGATGGTTTGAGCTGTGAAAAAGAATATCAACACCCTGAAATGACGTAATTAGTATTTCAAAATACAATTTAGTTTAACAAATGGTGACATCAACTAAAGACAGGTATAAAATCAGATAAAAAGATACCTTGAAGATTAGACACACCTATGACTTTACTTTCAAAACAACCTTAATTTGCAATATATTATCCTGTCTAGGACTGAATCTAACAAGAAAGAGAAGAAAAGAAACTATTTCAGCAACTTTAATATTACTTTTTAGTACCTGTAATCACACTGAATTCTCAAAGCTTTTCAGTATTTCAGCCGTATTTTTGAGACCCATTATGACAAAACAAAATCTGGTTTATCTGCCACCTCTATATATCATGCCAAAAAAGCCATCTTTTCTAAGTGAAGTCTTCCATTTCTATTACCTATTGTTCTGCCTAAAATAATCAAGGCTGTATCCTGAGGGTGTTCAACCTAACAGCATTCACTACAGACTCTGAAGTCAATGGCTTAGGACCATATCTTCTTAATCACATATCCCAAATATCTTGGGAATTCTCACAATTTGTCTAAGAACTCTCCCTCCCTGACCTTCTGAGTAGCCACCTGCTATTTCTGTATAGCCTGTAGACAATTAATTACTACTGATCTAAGTGAACAAGTCATAATCAGACCTAGATATTGCTTTCAGCGGAAAGAATTTGTTTTTTTGGGTTTTTTTTCTTTGCCTGGCACATCCAAGGTCACATTTTGGCTTGCTGTCTTTTTTGCTGAGGTATGAAGTCCAAAGCAGTACTCTATTAAAAAATCTCAGTAATACTTTTGCAGTTTTTGGAGTAGAAAATTGAAGTTGCAGTGATTGAAAAAAGGAAACTAGGATTTAGGAATATTCTTTTTTTCTTAATTGTCCATTTACTCCCTTTAAATACCTCTTAAATGTACAAGAAAACAAAGCAGATGTTCTGATTAAGTGTTCATTTCAGCTTTTTAATGTCAAGGTTAAAAATATTATGGGAAGAGTATGGATGGGATTATGAATACTGGCAACTAAACCTCGCTGTTTTTTATAATGGTCTATCCCTTTACTGGGCGAAGAAAGAAAGGTCTTAGAATAAGGAAATACAGCATGAAAGGATTTCCTTGAAATAAATGGACAGGCAGGATGGATCGACATATTTTTCTGCATGATGCAAAGACCTCAACTACATACTCTTGTGCAGCAGCATCAGTCACAGCACCCCGGCTGAGCTCTGGACAGAGGCATATTTGACATAATCACAAACCCTGGGGCATTGCAATGAACAGGCTGAGGCAAGAGGATTGAGGAGGGGGCATACAAAGGGGTTGGGGTGGGGGGACATTGTGAAGGGAGTGGAGCAGTGAGTGAGTGGCAGGCAGGTGATGTGGAAGGAATCTGGTTTAGCCATGCAGGTTCCTCTTGTGTCAACTGATTGAAGCCTTGTTCTGTGTGGAAGAAAGGTGTGAGAATAAATTCCTTCACAAGTGTAGACATCCTAGGGGAACAATTCAAACAGCAGTCTGCAGTGGGCAAGAAACATATTTAAACACAGCTCACTTAACAGGGGTATGGGAATGAAATACTCTTAAGGCTCTGGAATTAAACCACATAAAACGTTAATAGAAAAGTCACGTTTTAATTTAGAATTACTCACTGACTGATAAGGAGAGTCAACATACGAACACATTCCTTAACACTGATGGTTAAATGCTTTTCTCTAAGCATGTTAAAGGTGGAAGGAGACGCAACAGCAGGCTGGAATGAATTTGAGAGAAAGCCAGGTGTATGCTACAGCACCAGACAAAACTGCTGGTATCAAATAGAACAGCGCTGGCATTGACCACTATTCCAACTCATGCCTTTAGTATCTCCTCTAGGGAGATACCTTCACAGCAATTTTGGAAGTAGCCTGTTCTTTGAGGATATTTCTTCTGGGATTGAATACATCAGAGTCACCCCTAACATTTCTTAGGTTATGTCTTTGAAGCACCCAGGTCCGTGGGAGGTACCTTCAGGTGTGTATACTATTACAGCTGTGTAATTGTGTGCAGGGCTGGGTCAGCCCCCTTAGGCAGAAGAGCATTCTGGTGCAGCCCAGGTGTTGCTGACCCTGGTGCTGCTGCTGCTGGAGACCCAGCTCTGGTGTCAGCAGCACAGTGCTCTGTGCCATGCAAGTACACTTCCACATTCTCATAAGGCAGTAGCTCTGGCTTTAGGGACTGTGGTACAGATTAAGACTGTCTACAGCCTTAGTAGTAAAAAATGGGCTATATGTTATGTCTATAAAGCTTGTAAGTGAGGGGTAACGTTACCTCATAAATTTTCACTGGTTTTCACCATTACTATCCCACAAGTACACTCAAGCAAAACCACACAGTAATCCTATCTCCTGAACAGGAGAACACTTTCATATCTACAGCTCAGACAATCTTTGCACTGGTCTCTACCATGGGGTCTTCCCTGTTTCTTAATTGTTTCTACTTCTGCTGCTGCCTAGAGGACCTCCTGCCTAAATGACACAATGACAAAAAGATGGATGTCTTCTCATTTTCACGAGTTTTAAATTTATATCTAAGGCATAATTCCCTCTCCAGTTTCTTATGTATTTTGATTGAGTGTGTCTGGACAGATTCAAGATTTCTATACCTTCCAGGCTCAGGACTCTTTCCCAGATGTCCTTAGACATCTCAGTCAAATGCTGTTTTTCACATAAGCTTCTTTTCTCTTCTCCAGTTGGTAGGTGCTAAGAGACCACACAGAGAAGAAAATACAACACCAAGAAAACCAAATGTTGCAGCTATAGCATCTGCCCTTTTTTTGTGTACATTGCTGGGCAATCACTGCCCATTCTGTTATCCCACAGTGCACTTACGTTCAAAACCACCTTGCTATATACTCCCAGTGCAACTATATGCTAAGCATTACCCGCAACACACTCAGAGAGGTTCATATTTTCAGAAAAGAGCTGCAACAATTTATTTGTGTTGGGACTTCTTCTCCATACATATTTATGGATTCTGTTTACTCCAATAAAGCAATGTGTGAAATTCAACAGACACAGAACCTCAGAGAAGTCTTCTGTCTGTTCTAATTAAAGAGAGAAGGAAAAAACACAAGAATTCTTTACTGTAGCAAAAGTTAAAAGGATCAACAGGAACCACTGTGGGTGGATGAAGCTTCTGCATTTTAATGACTTCTGACATGTCTTTAAGTCCTCCAGGCTTTCAAACCATTACAATACAAGGAAGTTCACTGTGGTCACTAAACAGATAGATACTGTCTCAGATTATGCACTGCCAATTGTTAAGAGGGAGAAAACCAAACCAAAACACCTTCTGCTTCAATGACAGAGAAAAAACACAGTATTTTTTTTGTTTGTTTTAGAATTTATAAAATGAGGGCAGAGCAGCCCTTACACTGAATTAAAGCTCTCTGGTTTTAATATGTAAATCACAAGTAAGAAATAAAGAAAAAGTCAAGTCTCAAGAATGTCAGTTAGGAAAAAATAACCTTACCGGCACAAAAGGGAGAAATTCATATGCAAGTAGAACCACGATGCTTTTCCATATTCCCTTCCATGCTGTTTGAGTTGAGGGTGGATTTGTTTGCAGTATTTAAAGCTCCTTTTTAATGAGTTGTATGAAATCTGGCAGACACATAACCTCTTTGAACTACAAAGCATTTCCTTCATTAATGAAGGAAGAAAGAAAGCCAAGAATTAATTTATTACAACACATTAATTACTGCATGAAATAAAAGTTCAAATAATCAGCAGAAACCACAAGGGTGAGGTAAAGGTGAGAGAAGATAAAATACGCACATTCTGCTTTGGCAGTGGCCAAAATGGGCCCATTACTACTGAACAAAAATGTAAGAACTGCAGTTGGAGTTTGTTACTGCAGAAAAAAAAGGAATTATATTGAGGGAACTTCTAGAAGTTCTTCTTTTGGTAAAAAAGTGTTCCAACCTTAGACAAAGGGAGCAAAATAAAGACAAATCAACCTTGGGTAACAAGAGTGAATGGACAGGTATACAGAATTGCATATCTTGTTCCACGAGAAGTGTACCACACATCAAAAAGGCAGCTGGAGAGTTGGAGGGAAGTTTTGCCATAAAAAGAGGTGAATTAAAAAATACACAAAAACACTATTACTTTTCCCCCCAAAACAAGGTGTTCAAATGATATGTTGTAAAAATGCATGTGCATGCATGGGTGGGAGGTGTGTGTGTTTAACACAGAAGGTAAACTACTGAAGGCAGTGGTGAAAATGCCATTACTACAGGATGAAAAGTGAATATAAGCATTTGTATGCCCATGTATGCACAAGCGGAGTTGAGGCTCCTCTGTTCCAGTGCATATTGGAATACCTGCTACAGGCAAAGCAGCAGAGAACTGCATCCTGCACATCCAGCCATCCCAGTGGCCTCCACCATTATCTCCAATCGAAGCAGAAGTCTCCACTTAAACAGCAGATAACAATCTTGTTCAGAGCTCAACATGTTCAGTCTTGCATTCACTGCCTGTTGCCACAGCCCTGAGACCAGAAGACAGTACTGCGTGGTATATACTTTGCATCTGATAGACTACAACATGCAATGGCCCTTACAAGCCTTCATAGCTGTACTGGTGCCCTGTCCTGCCTCATAACCAGGAAGAAGTCACTCAGCGCTACTTCTCACATTTTCATTAAAAGGTTTACTGGGAAAAAGCCGCAATACTGAGTATGGAGTATGAAATGAATGACTTGTGGGATTAGCTAGCTTGAAGCATTTTTCAGAATCCAATGTTGGGATAGTGATTTGCTTCTTAAGTTATCTTTAGGGTATTCTGTAAATCTTTTCACTGGAAGTATGAGGTGAACATTTGTGTTCTTACTCGTATTTCTGTAGTTCTAAGTTTCCTTGAAAGAGCTGTGGCTTTACATTGAGAGGTGTGGGTGATAAAGATTCTTCATTTAGATATGAGCCCACAGAACAAAAATCAGAGCTACAGGTGGAAGCTCAGATGTCCTGCAATGCCACTAACATTGCCATCTGCGTGAAAAGTCAACAATAGATAGAGTCATGTTGTGGAGGATGTCTTTGGTATTTGTTTCTGGATATCTCACAAGGTATAAACTTCTTGCTCTAAGAAATAAAGGATGACATGAGACTCTTAACTGCAAAAAGAAACAGATGAACTGAATGCGAGACTGAGACACTGAGAAGGTACAAACAGAGGGCAGGTTTGAGAGCAGGTTTGCTCTGAAGGTGATCACTTCTGCCTTGCTGCTTGGCCAGAGCAGAACATCTCGAAGATCACACACACGAATCATGAGCTGCAGGGATAGCCTTAAGAACTGCAGCATCCTCGGCAGTGCTCACCCAAGCGTGTGCGCGAGGACAGCGTTTCCTGGAACTGAAATGCTGCTCCTTCCCTCGCAGCTCTCCCACTCCAAGCACTGCAGGTTGTTTTTTTGAACAGCCTCATTCACTGCAGGCTGCACTTGCCTAAGGCTGGAAATCCATCTCCCCCTTTCTCCCTCCTCCCATCCTGCCGCTAGTTTTGATGGGATATTTTTCTCCCCATATTAGCCTGCTCTCTGCTTTCCTCTCTTCCCGAGCTGGGCCTGTTTCCTCCTCCTAATTATTCACACAGGAGAGCAGATGGCAGGGGGAGTGTATCTCTCACTCACTGGGAACGTGCAAGCTCGTACAGACACGAGGTTTGTCACACAAAAGGGGAATAATGCCAACTGCAGAAGAAAGCAAGATATTCCAAAGACTGGTTCCTAGCATCCCCCCCTGCCCTTTTGTTCTTCATTCCAGCACAATATATTTTGGGAAACACCATTTAGTTCTCACTGTGCATTTATGTCAGTCACATCACATCACAATTTTTCCTTCTCGTTTTAAAATTTTAATTAGGCTGAGAAAACAATTCACAGTGTATCATTTCTCAAATGAGTACAGATTTTTCATCTCAAGAAATTGCTGGAGTTCAATACAATCACAAACATTTAGGAGAACCCTTTTCAAGTCTGCAGTGGATGCATTGGTACCCTCTGCAAATGTTCCAAAATCAGACCACGCAAGTCAGTTGTGATGAGGTAAGTGGGACACAGGCAGGATCCTTCCGACCTGAGGGGAGGACATTTGTATGTACACCTTGCTTGCAAACTGCACTGGGATGCTCACTAGCCATCCCTACACCTGGTCCAGGGATGAAGGCATTGCTGGGAGTGTTTCCAATAGGCAGACTGTACAAGCCATGCTGTTTTGTAGTCCAGCAGTATTTATTGTCATAGAACTAGGCCACTCCATGCCAGTTGGCCTCAGTATCCAGGGAAACTTCTGGACATGTATAATTTATTAGACTAGATGTAACTCTGCTACAAGTACCTACACTGCTCTCTCAGATTTGCTGGCTCAAGTGACCTGCCAAATTGTTGCCACTGGAATACATCTGCAACTATCATTGATAAAGCTTCTCTTGCATTTACTATCATAACCAAAATAAAATGCAGATAGAATATGCATATACTTACCCAGCTCTCGCAGTCTGACCAGCTCTATCTGACAAACCACTATTAGGGACTTCTCAGCAAAGCTACTGTTGTGGACTCGTGGGTAAAGAACAGCAATGCTTTACATGCAGTCTTTCAATCAAAATTTCACCTGATAGGTTCTGTAGCAATACAAAATGCAGTAACCTTTTGATTTATAGTGACATTCCATGGGTACCCCAAGAACAGGACAGAGAACTCATTGCTAAAGGCCACTGGGGTCTGTGCTTTTTTAGTTGAAGCAACAATGCTGTCTTTGACTGCTACACAAGTACTGACAGACTTTCAGAGCTATTGCTGTTTTTCAGAAAGCCTGAACTGAAATGACTTTGCAGAAAACTACATGCAACTGAAAACAGCTATTCAGAAAGAGTGGACAAGTCAAATAAGTCCAGATTTTAATCTGTAGTTTCAAAAGCTTCTCTCATGCTCTAAATTAAGGTAACTATTTAGGCGTAAATCAACAGAGCTGCAGTGAGGGAAAACTGCTGAGAGAAGACCTGCTTGATGTTTATCACACTTAAGCAAAATCTCTATTTCAATTTTTTTCAGAAGAATGAGCAGCAGGAACTAATGGGCTTCCAAGCAGCAAATTTACCAGTTTATCAAGACAAATCTTGTAGAAAAAAAAAGCCAGCAAGGAGGAATGAAGGGGGAAAAGCCCCACATGACAAAGTAATTTAAGGTATGGTCTTCGGATATCAGAAACATTTTAATTAAATCTCTTACTAATGTAAATGCCATTTTGCTTCCTTCCATTTGTCATCAGTGATGCTAGACCTTCAAGGTAACACAGACAAAAGAAACTTCAGAAATGTGTTTTCATTACATGTCTCACAGATAAAAACTTTGGCAGTTTGAGCAGAAATATGAAGACTTAGAACAGTCTCTGGTTTCATCATATATAATATCCAGTGCATGTACCTCTCTTGTAGGATGGTTTCTTCATCACTACAAAACTTAGACCACTGTATTGGTAATCATATTTGGAAGGGACCCATAGATGCACCTACTAATCAACTTCTCTTTTATTGGATCCCTGCCATGTGTAATTGATATATGGCTTTAGTCATGAAGCCAGTCAATAAATCTTCTTTTTGCACCACAGCAGATGAAGTGCAATCAAAGAAGGTAACTGTAAGAAAGATGAACTGAATAATCCTTCATGATTCAACAGGGAGGCACGGACTCAGCTCAGCCATGTTTTTGGTCTATCAGTCATACAGTGATCAATAAATCAATCAGTGAGTCATTCAGTCCCCCGAACCCAAAGTTGCATGATGAATTTCTTAACTGCTTTGAAGCCATGCTCTTCCAGCTCACTTTAAGTTGAGACTTGGCCAAACACTCCAGAGTATAACTGTTTTGTTGAATTGGGAATTCAGCCATGGAATTACAAAAAGAAGTTTTTTGTGCAGTTCTTTTGTAAACATAAACCCTGTCCTCATGTAAAGATATTTACTGCAATAAAGACATGGAGAAACATCAACAGCTTTCAGAGTCAACCAGGAGGCTCCTTTGAGCAGTTTTAAGTTATGTTTACAGAGCAAGGTCTTTGGAAACCATTCCAAGATACTTGCTGTAGGGTTATTTCAAACATTCAAGCTCCGTCACATTAGTACCCAAAACAAGGCTTTCCAGCTCTATCAGCATTTGCTATTTGTAATACCAGCAGGAAACCCTATGCCACCCCCTTCCTATCCTTTCATAACTTGGATTTCCTCCTCCCCCACTCCCAACTGTTGTTGACTCACTGTCAGGGTTTTTCTTC
This sequence comes from Sakesphorus luctuosus, assembly GCA_013396695.1. Taxonomy (NCBI): domain Eukaryota; kingdom Metazoa; phylum Chordata; class Aves; order Passeriformes; family Thamnophilidae; genus Sakesphorus; species Sakesphorus luctuosus. Next base: position 9,522 of record VWZD01000030.1, on the reverse strand, counting down.
CAATTTGCTATAATTGTTTTATGCTGGGGCTCTATTGATCTATGGAGGATGTGTAAACAGGCAAATTTCTTGGCAGCTCGGAGGCCCCAGGTCTCTGGCAAGCAGGCATGGGGGAGTTGGATGGACAGAGGTGCTGGGCCAAATCTCAGTTCCTTTCTACTGAACATGCCTTTTTTGCCATGCCAGCAACACTACCACCACCACCCTCCCCTTACGTAGCCTGACAGAAGTATTTTAAATGGCTACATGAAATTGTTGCAGTTCCCATCTCTCCCAGGACCTAAGATAGACAGAAAAACAAGAAAAGCAAAGCAGAATGTAACAGAAGACAGGGCAGGCTAAGCATGTTATCCACAGTGACACAAATATTTGATCCTGTGAATGACTGAACCCAGTTCTTGCAGCCCATGCTTCTGGTTAGTCTCTTTTTCCAAGTAGTTTTTGAAGCACTGTATGATGTTGTTCAGGAACTGGACTGCTGCCCCATTCACCTCTCACAAGGAACCAACCACTGTCTGTTCCTTAGGTGTTGTGCATACTGTCTTCAGGCAGCACAGCCCTAAGCACAGACATCTTGGCTGTCACTCTCTATTTCCCCAAATTTTGATAGTTTGAAGGTTGCAAAATGTTTATCCTGGCTGATGGCAATGACCAGTCATCTTTAGAAGAGTCATTACCGGTTAGTGAAACAGATAATTCTGTTTGTCATAAATCAAATCACATCGTTCACCCAACCAGTCTCCTGCCTGATATCAGATGCTGAGGTTTCCTCAGCCAACCATCCAGGCATCAAGGTGACAGCACTTAAAACCTTATTATTCCTAAAACCTTTAGATTGGCTTTGTTGTGAGGATGCAGTCAGAGCTAAGCACAGCAAAACACACCAAGCACTCACTTTTCTTTCTATTGCACAAATCTGTCTCATTAACAGTTCCTGCCATGCAATGTCATTTTGCCAGTGTAAAAATTGTTTGTGAAAATGGACTAGTCCTTTGATTTGCAGTGCTCCCAGCATACCAGAAGAGGAATTTGATAAAATTTAAGGTGTGTGGTGGTTCAGAAAGCAATTCTGATGGACATCTAAGCTTTTGCAAGACATTCATTCTCTGGTCATGCAATCCGCATTGCAGCCAGTATTAGAAAAAGAGGAATGGATGAGTGGGTGTAATAAGGCAGTTGCAAATAGAGTGTGCAAACATAGAAGACACTTTTATGTTCTAGCTTGAAAGATTTTTATAAGCAGAAATAATGAGGCCTGACTAAGCGTCAAAGAAACACTAAGTCTGTTTGACTAGATTACAGAGATGGTCCTGTTATAGAGCCATGTTGATGCTGAGCAGGATATTTACACCACATGGGATTTCCTCTCCTATCACTACACTAGGATTTGTTGTAACATCCTATAAATTTGAATTTTCTTATTGTTACTTAGAGGCTGGAGACTTTGTTATTGATCTGATAGCACTGAATCTCAGGAGTTATCTGGACCTGTCCCAGTATGAGTTTGTTTTAGGATATTCTAGAACAAGGAAACCAACTGTTGCTTAACTTTGTTTTATTCTCACTTTAGTTTAGAGTGGTAACAAATAGTTTTTTTCTATGTGGACTATTGTGTTGTTTGCATCTTTTCCCACACCTGTGCTATCAGTAATCTGCTTTCCTAAGACTTCCTGTGCAGGACTTGTCACTTAGGTAGGCGACACTGCACTATGTTTTTTACCACACTGTCCTCCAGCATGCAAAGTAACTGGACATGGAGCAGGGAAAGCAAAAAGGCTTGCTGGTATATAGGCATTCTCAGCAGAAGACCACAGAGCCCCTGAGGCTCTGTCTTTTCTCCAAGCAGGAGTGCAGCTCCGCTCCCTTTGCTGCTCCTGCTGGCAAGCATTGCAGTTACATTTTGCTGCCTGCAAAACACAATACCCAGTGATTTACTACTGACAACATATTGGGTGAGCAGCTCAGTTCCTCTGTCTGCCTAATTTACCTTCAACACTAAGTTTGTTTAATTCAGACCCCTCTAGATATCTCCTGGCCTGCACAACTTTTTCAGGTAAAATACAGTGCTGGTAGCACTTGGGCTGTCATCTGGCTTTCATGTCAAAAGGCTTTTGCAACTTGAACATGATTGTCTTGGCATCAAGACTATGAGGCAAGACATATGACTCTACTTGAACAAGCAAGGAAACCCCAAATAACTGTTCACAGTGGTACATGGCTGCTGGTGACCAACAACCTCTGAATTCCTGCTAAACCCAGAGCATGGTTCCCATGCGAAGAGCCACTGACAGTGTAGAATCCTCAGGTTTTCCTGCATTCAGTCCCCATGTATGGGTGCATAACAGCCTGTTGTCATTCCAGCCCCTTGTGTCTGCCTCTAGCAGTCAGAACCACTGCTGCCCAAAGGGGAAAGGAATAACTTGGTGTAAAGCTCTCTAGGCTGCCTGTGTCCCTGCAGGTGACGGCCTGGGCAGCTGATGTACAGGGTAAAGCCAACAGCGTGGGAAGGAGACACAGGGTGTAGCAGTTTCTGCAACAACTGTGCTTCCCAGACTCGCTAGACAGACTAAGACACAGGAGAAAGAAGCCTGCTGGGTCCCTTGAGAGGTAGAATTGCTGTAGGTTGTGCCCTGGCTGTTCCACTCCATCTTTGGCAGTGTTACTTCCCAGATGTCAGGGAACAGGGATGTTTGCATGGCCTGAGTACTGCTGCTTATGGAGGAGGAAGCACTATAAAGCAGCAGAGAAGAACATGAATGGCCTACCAAGATGGTAAGAATAACATGGAAAGCCTAAAGCAGGGTCAGTGTTGTGGCTTGACCCCAGCCAGCAACCAAGCACCAGTCAGCTGCTAGCTCATTCCCCCTGCAGTAGGAGAGAGGAGGGAACAAGAAGGACAAAGTGAGAACTCATGGTTTACCTACAAGGAAAAAAATAATTCTTCAGAATTATAAAGATATGTTCAAAAAAAAAAACCCCCCAAAAAAAAAACTGGCTGAGAAGACAGAAGAGAATCTGTGTGTAAACACAAGTTGCAATGAACATTGCATGGCTCCTATAGAAGTGTGAGCTCCCATTGCTCAGCAAAGAGCAGATTTAGAGATAACAATTAAAAGGCAGCATGGAAGTAGAACGATTAAGTGTAAAAAATAATCCAAACAGCAGCCTAGGGCTAAGAAAGAAATAACTACCAACACCATGCACCTGTGAGCTAAAAGAGATGAGTAAACACCCACAATAAACAGCACAGCCCTCCCAGAGAAAGCCTCAGGGCTCTGGCAGCTCATTACACCCTTTCCCCTTCACACACAGAGTTTTCTATACGAAATTTTTAAACTCTGTTAGTGAAGCTTTTCTGTATTAGTTTGTATAGTGTTGTAACGAAGCTAACAGATAAGATCAGACAATAGTTAGAACAATTGCCACTGCCATTCTTGCCTGCAAGTTTTCTGGTGTGGAGATGGAAGACAGTGGTGAAGTTTGTTCCCATGACCCTGGGCTGCAGTACCCTGACCAGCTCCGGCTGTCCAGGATGCAAGGGTCAGACTTTCACTTTTGTATCCTTTTCCTTCCCTGGCATCTTCCACAACTTACTTGGACAGGATCTTGCAGTTTTCTATCTCATTCCAGCAAGAGATTTTTTTGTCCTTATTTGTAAACGATGCAGGCATTTTGAGGAACATCAGTTAATTTTCAGCTTGTTATTGGTATTCTAGCTCTAGGGCTCCTATGAACTTTTAAAATCACACTTCAGCCCTGAAAAAAGAAAAAAAAAAGGAATGCTAACCCTCGGAGTCATATAACAACATTTCCTGATCTGATATTGGCTATAGTAAATGAGTCACAATTCTGGAGTAATTAAGTTAGAAATGATACTGTGAAAACACACAGTTAACCCAGAACTTAACCCACAGTGAATCTCTAGTTGTTTCACTCTAACCATTACTAAAGTATAACCTTAAAAAAAATACCCTTGTTCGGCTAATCCATTTCACGGATCATAAACCAAAAAAATCTCAGTTACAACAGAAAAATTATAGAATCACAGGATAGTTTGGGTTGGAAGGGAATTCTAAAGGCTTTCTATTTCTTCCCAGCACTATCTTAATCTTGATCCTAAATTGTTTCCTGAATTTTCACATGCACTATGCCAAAACATTAGGAACTTGCGAATTTTTAAGAACTGAAATTTAGATTGAAGCCTGGATAGAAGCAACAGTCTTGCATTAAATCTACAGCAAATTCTCAAAAGAGTTCGAAAGTACAGTTTTTCAGTCTTGTATTTGGGAAGATTTGAAGTGTCAACCCTTTAATTTTCCTTTGTCAGAATGAAAGATGTAATTTCTGATCAAAAGAATTCAGCATCTCTAATTTGAAGACTTTCAGAAAGTGTTTTCTTTCAGTACATTCCTGGCTCTGTGGACAAAAAGAGAAGCTAATTTTTAAATGTTTAAGCTTTCCAGGGATAAAAGATATTTCTGGACCAGCTCTACTGAATACATTGTGTGCCACTTGATCTTTGTGCCAGGAAAGGGCTTTGAAAACACCTTTCAGATACACAGAATAAAGGCAGCCAAATTATGCTCTTTGGTGGTGGAGTTTAGCATCAAACAGGGCTGACACTAAACTTAGAGGGTTTACATCAGAAATGACAGATGACAAGATGGTTGCCACCACTATCAACCCTGTCATGTCACCAACTCCTGAGTTTGAACCTGCCTGACACCAGGACAGCGTCAGTTTATAGCTGTTAAAGCTGAAAGGTTGTATTTTTCATGTCAACGGAGCGGAACAGTTGGTAGTTTTTCCAGAGAGATTACAGCAGGCTGCCAGGCAGTCATGAGTTCTGACATGCTATTCAGAGAGTCACTGTTGCTGTGTACCAAATGTCTCATCCACAGCTCAGGAAAGAACTGGAAGGTGAACTAGCAGCTGATACACATATAACAAGCTGGTATTTCTGCATCACAATGATTTTTCTAGCAGTCCTTTAAAGATGATAATGCTATTCAGGCCTTTAGCTGAAAATGCTGAGATTCAGCCAAGATTTAGTCTCATATATGCACTGATGGTAGGTAAGTGTTCAGGTACTTACACTGAACAACAAGTGCTTTTGATGCTTCAGTTAGTCTAAAACATTTAACACATTTAGGTTTGGTGATGGAAAGGCAATATTAGAAAAAAGGAGCATGGTATAAAAATGCCCTCGTCCCCCTTGCAGGTGGGAAACAGTGAAGATCGCTCATTAAAGGACAAAACTGGGCAGGGTGACTATCCTTACAGAAGTCTGTAGGTTTGGCTAGGGCCTACTGAATGTTAAACCAAAGCCACATCACTGTGCTTGAGGTGAAGGCTTATTTCAGCCCTGCCAGTGAAGTGCTCTGGTACACTCCAACACTTAGTTATCAGGCTAAAGGTGAACACAGCCTGTCTGAACAACAATAACCCTTTCCCTGACCATCCTATTGCCTCTTGAAGGTAGTGTTGCCCTTAGTAGGTCACTGGATCCCTCTCCCATGGAGAAAAATCATCCCTCAGGAAGCAATGTCTTGGCTTTTGGTTGTCTGGGCATGTGTACAGGTAACTCTCCTGCTCTTACCCTCAGAGAGCCTCCATGAGGCTGATCCCTACTGTTCTGAGCCATCTGGATACATCAATTCTAAAGTATGCAACAGAAAAGCACTCCATCATGTACTAGAACACAATATGCAGTGCTAGCTTGGCACCAGAGATGAGGTAGATTAAGTATTCCTCAACAGTTGTGTGCTATTTATACTGTGAATATAGGATGTGTGGGTAATTAATAGACACTGCTCTGACTTAAAACAAGACTGCATTGACCAGACTGTTTTAGAGTTAATTAAAAAAAAAAATCCATATAAACCCATGATTAACCCATGTAGTTCCCTACTGTGAGAAAAACATTAGGCTGAATAGGTCACTCGCTACACCTTAAAAGTCTTCTAGCAAAAGTACACTGCAGGGCTCCCATGGCCTTGGCTCAAGCCCTATCACCACCGAGGCAGTCTTTCTAACACTGGGAAGGATAAAATGGCAGCAGTTATTGTTTTTCATTCTTAAGAAAATGACCCACTACCTAGAACTAGGCTAAGATAGCTTACCTTAAAGTATAGTGTATTAAATAAACAATGTAAATTGCATGCCTGCCTTTGAGCTATTCAGGTCTCATAACCAAGTAAGAAGGGCCAGGCAGTTCCTGCAGGAAATTAGCTCTTACTCTGTTATGTGTCTGAGGCAATTCCCCACCTCTCTAACAGAGAGAAGCAGCAAGCAACATTCTAGGCCAACACTCTGTGTGATATAATTTCAGCCAACAACAGAGAATTATGAGATTACTCTAATGCAAATGCATCAGTAGGAAAAAGGGTCATCTGCTGACTCCTCTACCATTTTCTTTACAGCATTTCTGTTCCCCTGATTTTCTGCTCTTCTGTCTAGAAAAGCAAAGGGTAATTCTGTTGTGCAATTATCTCCTCCTTTTGAAATTAATTTGTTGCTTGAAGGAACAAAACTAAATGACTTTTAATTTTATTTTGAAAGAAATTGTGCTTTGCAGCTTCTTTTGCAGACACTAGACTGAGCTGATTGTCTTCTGGATTGTATTGTTCTTTCTCAGCATTGTGTGCTTGGTAAATTATATTAGCACAGCATGAAGTTGGCACAAGATACGTGATGCAGTCTCAACTGTAAAATCAAAACTGTTTGGCTTGAAGAATAAAGGATATTGCCTCCACCCCCTCCATCCACAATATTCAGGGAAGCATATCTTGGCTACATTTCCTGATTTGCCATTAAAAAGTATAGATTATTCTACAACAAATTCCTTTTTACTAATGCTGAGTATCTGACTAATTCTGTAGGCCAAGATCAGAAGTGACAAGTCTACAAAATTTGAATTGTCAGTTTTAATTTGACATATATCGTACTTTATTTTCCTGGATCAGAATCATCCCCACAGACATTACTTTAAAGAGTTTTGGTCAACCACTGCAAAGAGTTCTGCCAACTACATAGACTGGATGACCAATAAAGTAATGCAAGATCATTGATTCAGGATATATTCCTTTTCAAAAGGAACAACTTCAACACTTTCTCAGGGCAGGACCTCTTTAATGTGCCTCACTAGATAAATTTGGCCAAGACACTCAACCCACTGAAGAATTATGTTGTCATGAAACACCTCTTTTGCTGCTCCCATAAGGCATCTCGGAATTTCAGATAAATTCAAAAGCCCTGAAGAAAAAGATTTTCATTAAAATAGCCAAAATTTTCTTTTGGATCAGTTTGTTAAATAAGTGCTTTTCTTGTTAAAGTTTTCAATGGACAAGAGGGTTGGATATGATGAAATATTAAGCAAAAAGCATTAAAGGAGCTTTTTGTCATTTTTATTGAAGTTGTCTCTAAAATCTTCTACTCCGTTTTTAATTTCAGCTTTAAAGCTTACATGCTGATTATCTCACAGGGCAGGGCTTCATCCACGTTGAAACCCCTAAAAATGTAGTTATCTTAAAGGCACCATCCACCTTATTTTGCTCACCTTAGCCATGAGCAAACTGTTCCGCAACAGGTTTAGAAAACGATTAGCTGAAGTTACCCATGGCACTGAACCACAAATTCAGCTATTTTAGCCCTGAGAGAAGCTCATGCTAAAGAATACTGCAATTTTATTGAGACCTTTGATAGCCTTCTTTCAATATATTAGGCATTTATGGAGAATGACAACACAGGGGAGGGCAAAGGACTCCCAGATTCGAGGGAAAGGAAGTGAGGATTTGGCTTCACTTCAGGTAACAATCCATAGAACAGCTTCCTGACTTCAGGCAGGGGAACAAAGATGAGTCAATGGTCCACAGCAAGCAGCTGCCTTCCCACATAAGAACACACAAGTTAACTGAGCGGTGCTTCTTCACAAAAGAGAGCAAAACCTGTGAGGCTTTTTTAGTCAGGAAGACTCCAAGAAGTCCTTGTTATAACTCCAAGAGATTGCCATCAGCAATAAGGATGTTAGGGAATAACTATAGAGAGCAAAAGTGGATGAAACATGAACACAACTGCCAAGTCTAGTAAGACACTACAGTAGCTGCAATGTACAGGCAGTGAGGTGAAGAATATTTCTTAACCAAAACAGCTGTAAGCTGTTGCCAGTATTTTAAGTCTCAAGGATAAGCAATATGAAAAAAATAAAAGAAAAAATAAAATAAAATTATAATTAAGGCATATGTAGTTAGAGTTACTACTTCTGCAAAATGATAGCACATGGTGATAATGTGAGCTTTTTTTAAAAAAGAAAAGCAAATAATATTATAAAAATCTGTGCATGGGCCTTCAGACTCAGTGAATTCTCAGAAGAATTTTCCCAGGTACCTCAATCTTTCTTTTTTTGATAGCATGCTTCAACAAAACCAAAGACTCAGTTGTTTTGATGGTCTGGCTCTTATTTATAAACCTCAGCTTATTCACTAGAGAGGAACAATTAACCTTCCAGCACTAGTACCAATTCATATACTTAAGAAATTGCATTGAATGAGTGATACGCAATCTGAAATTAGACCACACAAAGGTTTTAAGCTCTTGAACAGAATAATGAAGGTAGTTATTAAGATAGAAAGACATTCACTAAGGGAGCTTGCTGAACTGATTGTACCAGTCTAGCCACAAGAATAGCCTGCTCATTATGTATTGTAACATAGCACAATAAGCTGGCATCCACTGAAGCAGAGAACTTCAGTCAAAAATACTTTTAAAGGATGTAACTTTTCTGAAGAATTGCTTTCAGATTATATACCTTTCTATTAACCTGTAAAGCAACATAGTCAAATAGTGTAATTAGGTAAATGGGAGCAGAGATTCTTACAAATGTCCTCAGTTCTGTGGCAGTTTGCTGTAACTTACTTGGCAAGAAATATGGAGACATTAGCTAATATACAGAGTGCAGGTTGGAGTTTCAGCAGCACAGCTAGTCAGGCCATTTCCAAAAGGACTTCACCATACTTGACAAGAGCTACATGTACTGCAGGGACCACCATCAGTGAAGGCATTTCTGTCGTTCAGGAAATCACTTTATGCTGCTGTTGAACATGTCTTTAAGAAGACTCAGACTGATTTTTTTCTTTTGTCTTTTCTTAGAACAGCACTTGTTGATAGTGTTATGCTACAATCGGGGGG
>VWZD01000028.1:27368-49411 GCA_013396695.1 Sakesphorus luctuosus | reverse complement strand
TTCTGTTAATATCTGCTAGCATCTTTGCAACTGAAAAGTCCATATTTCCTTTCTCTTGTAAATTGGGTGCATTTTCATGAGGACTGTTCTGCTCTTGCTGGACTGGGACATCAACAACTAAAGCCACTGAAAAGTTAAGTAGTTCTAAATGGTATTTAAACGGAGCGATGTGTAGGAGGAAATAAGCATCTAAGCTTGGTTTGAAACTCTGTAGGATTAATGTGAACTTAACTCAAAGTTCCTATGGGCGTGGCACTATTTCCAAAGCACAGGGAAACCTGGGATATATTTACTCAGTATTTATTTTGACTGGAGTGTCACCTTTTGCATTGCTTTTCCCTGTTGCACCCTTCTCACCCTCCTGCCTCCCCCGTCATTTCCTCTTACTGTCTAACTAGAGTGAAATTAATACTAAGTACTCGGGATCCAGACACTTTGGAAACAAATGAGAAATCCAGATTCTTCAACCTGGGGAAGCAGCATAGAATATCAGCAGTAAGAATGCATGTTTACTAATTATTTGTCAGATCTTGTTGCTATTAGTTGCAAGCCTTAATCTGCAGAGTGCTCCTGCTAGCACTGAGTGCTAAACTGCCACATAAATCTGTGTGGTAGGCCAGGGAGAATATTGTGATATTGCAAAAGTCGTGCTTTCTTTAGCAGGATATGGTTATACCTACAACTTTGCAGGTTGTGTTTGGTTTAGTGGCTTATTTTTTGGTTGGTTTTTGGTTTTTTTGGGTTTTTTTTGGTGATGTGTCTGGGTTTTTGTTGGTGTTTGTGGGTGGGCTTTTTTTCTGTTTGTTTTTTTTAGTACTGTCAGGAGCTGTCAAGAGCCTTAGCTTTGTATTTTAATGTAGATATTTCTCCAGTCAGACATTTTAATGGAACCCCATCTTCCGGTCTTGAAAGATCTAAAAAACAAGTGAAGATTCAAAAATATAAAAGCGTAGGTTCCTAGAGAGTCTGGTCATGTACTGCTAACAGCTGACGCTCATACCTTCACTTAAACTTTTTCCCCAGCTAGCTTTTGAATGGAGGCACAAAAGGTAGGTGCAAATGGCAATCTAATCATGCTTAAAGATGAGATTTTTTTTTTTTGCTGAACCTCAAAGCTGCAGCTTCTAATGAGAGCTGTGAATTTCCTTGTCAAGGCACAAGTATAAATTTTGTCTTCTACTTGCTGCAGCTGAAGTAATGACAGTGACAAGAATAGGTTGAATTACAGAAACCTTTTGGTCTGAAGTTGATTTGAGAATTTTATTAAAAGAAAGCTTAAAAAAAAAGGCTTAAATATGTTGTGATGAACTTGATGTATTTTCTCTTCTAGGAATTGGCTATGCCATGTCTCTGCTGGGTCCTGCTATTGGCTATGTTCTAGGAGGGCAGCTGCTTAATATTTATATTGATATCCAGATCCCAGAAAGGCAAGATACAATTTAGTTTATCGCTTTCCATTTTGTTTTCCTAATTTTTGTTAAACTATTCATCTTTTCTCCATGTGAGGAGTGTTTGTTCAAAAAATGCATTTTCAAGACCTTCATTAACTTGTCAGCAAGTTGCACTCATAAAGGCTTCAAGCAAGTGAGTGACTTCCCATAGTGAGTAGTGTGACTCCATTATGTGTGAAAGTTTCTTCATCGTGCAAGTATTTAGTTCTAGGTTTTTTAGATATTAGCTGTCTTAAAGCTGAGTAACAAAAATGCTTTGTCTTTGTTTAGTTATTCGTTTAGGGTTCAACTGCACCTATTGATTTCTTGTGCAAAAAGTTTCCCTCAGTTGGAATATGAGGGATAGGATACTGCTGCTTAACTCCTGGGGAGGAGCTTGCGACAAAATCTACCAGTTGAGTAATAGTTCACTATTCAAAAAGTTATAAATTCTACTACTGTCCAAGCCAACAACTTCATTTATGTTTTTATTTCCTGTGTTTTAGGGCCTTCAGATCAATGCAATGGCGTTTTGAACTTAAGTACTGGCTTTGACATAACTAATTGATTATGAAAATTCTTTCTAAATCCAGCTTTTTCAGTATCTTAATAATGCTTGAGGATCTTGAAATCAAGGCCAAAGAGTAACCCGTAAATCAAAATGACATTTACTTACGTGTCATGGGTTTGGCTGATGGGCCTAAGTTTGGGCCTGGGAATTCAGATTTAGGCCTGAAATTGTCAGCTGCCTTCAGCTAGGCTGGGCTAGCTAGCAGCTGACTTCTTCTAGCCAATGATGTTGTATTTCATACCATCTTACATCATCTCAATAGGAGTAAAATCCAGTGTATGAGAGTAGCTTAGCTCAGTTTCACTTCGGCCAAGGTAGAGAGCAGACACCGTGCTGTCCCAAGAAAGATAGACAGGCNCTTGGGCAGTTGGCATTTTGCCAGCTCAACCCAAGACATTACGAGTTGAAAGCTATATTTGGTAGAATGCAATATTTTTATAATAGGGTCTGTGAATGTGCTTTAAACAAGCAAACAATAAATTTAATACATGTAGAAAACAAGAAAATGACAATATTAAAAGACTTTCTGTGAAATCTATTTAAAAACAAGTATTCTAGCTCACTGAAATCTGAAATTGCTGACTGAAATTTAGAATGAATAACCTGCTATTTCTGAATTACTTTTCCAGTATAATTGTGGATCAAAATGACCCACGTTGGCTTGGAGCTTGGTGGATAGGATTTCTCGCATGCTTTTTTGCAATTTGGCTTCTTATAATACCTTTTTCGATGTTTCCAAAGCACCTGCCAGGTAAAAGTTTAGCAATACCAAGCTACTGTGGAAGAGGGATTTTTTTATTTTTGTGGGTTAATAGACTGATGGACTGGGTGTTTCCACTTTGATTCCATTTCTTGATTAACTGTCTTTGGCTAAAATCTGATGACAAATACTTTCCCACTCCACAATATGTAGCCTTTAAAACAAGGCAAATAAACTAGAGTGAAATCTTGTGTATGGTGTCCCTGCCCGTGGCTGGGAGGGGTGGAACTCGGTGAGCTTCAGAGTGCCCTCCAACACAAACCGTTCCATGATTCTATGTAATGTTGTACAGTAAAAATGGAAACAGTTCACGACCTGAATGTGCATCTAAGCACCCAAACCTAAAGATGCTGTTACACACCAAGAACAATGTGGAAATTCCATTGACATAATTTATGTGTTGTTGTCTTTGAATATATTGTGTTATTGGTTTGGATAGAATAATAAAGCATGAATCAAAGTATCCCAGAGCAGTCTTCTAGAGAGATGAATATAATATAGTCTCTGTTCAGGTTAGATATTATCTAGGAGTCCCTTGGAGGAGCATCCAAAGGAACTTTATGTACTAATATTGAAAGTGAAATCATGGAGGAAAAGAAACAGTGAAGTAGGGAACTGGGGAGAGTGTGGGGATGATTTAAAAAAAATGAAATTGGATGGGCTTCACCATACTCTGAAGATTATAGAATAACCCTGATAATATCTTATTGCAACCAAGACATTCCAAGGGAAGCATGATGCCTTCAAGGAAAATCTCCTTTCAATATATTATTCAACTGAACTAGTTTTTCCAAGTACAGGAAACACTAATATTTGTTCTTTTTACCTGTGAGCACAGGTATTCAATGTTTTCATTGTCAATACATATGACCATTTGTAGGAACAGCAAAAGTACGCGCTGAAAAAGTCTCTGAAACTCATGATGATGGAAGTGAGGCCCTGGTTCAGACAAAGAACATTGGAAAAAGTTTTAAAGACTTTCCTGTTGCTCTCCTGGTAAGAAAAATGTGAAGTTTGCTAAAACTGATACTTTCTGAGAAATTAATTTCTTTTTCAGGTAGTCTATAGATCTTTAGAAAGATCATGTTGTGATAGGCAAGTCTTCAGTGCTTCTGATTTAATGCACATTCATTTTGTTCATATGTGAGATTGTTAAAGCAGAAAAGGATATTACTGAAGTTCCACATAGAGTTTCTACTTTAGAATATAGAAGCTTCTACTTTAGTTGTTATCAAAATCAAATAATTTCCAGAACATTATGATAATTTCTCCCCATAGATTCTGTTGAGGAATCCAGTGCTTATGAGTCTAATAATAGCCAGTTCTTCAGAAGCTTTAATTGCCACTGGATTTGCCACATTTCTACCAAAGTTTATTGAAAATCAGTTTGGGAAGACGTCAAGTTTTTCAGCAACTCTTGGAGGTAATGTGGCTTTTTATTTTTAAATCTTAAATATATTGTGTTGAACACCTCATTAACGTTATATGTGGAAGATCATATGGGTAATCTTGTTTGTCTGAGGTATTTGTGAATGTAATTATGTGGAATGCAGTTATCACATTGGAAACAGTGTTTTTGTTGTTCTTGTCTGCCCTATGAAAATCTTGTATTTAATTTATCAAGGGTGCAAATCTACTTGTCTGTAGGGTTTTTTGAAGACTATCAAGTCTCATATTGAAAGTACAGTGAGAATTTTGTGTGCTGTGTAGTTTCTTTTTTTTTAATTCCTGGTGAAAAACATTTACTTGTCCTTATTTAATGTCTGCTGAAGGAGCATTAGGATCTTAGTCCCTACTAAAAAAATGAAGATGAAGAGCAGCTGTAAAAAAGGCAGTGCTTATTGCAAATAAGGGGTTGACTTTACCCTTCTCTTCTTCACTTCCACAATAACAGTACAGTGGGATAGTTTACAATAAAATGACTAATCAGGATATGTTATAAAGTTATTATGTAACTGCTTCTACAGTTGGCTTACTGTCGCTTTCTACTTTTGCATGTCAGATAATAAGAATAGGTTGAAAAAGAAAAGGCTACAAAAAGCTGAGCATTAGAGAAACAGAAAAATTGTGTGGCACAGCTGCGCTCAGTGTGATCGCATGATTAACACAATTACTTCTGAATAACTGCAATCAGATGAAGGCAGAATGTCCATAATGGCCTACAGGTGCTTGCAATATTGCAGAGTCAACACTGCTAGAACAGGTATTGCTAAACTGTAGAGTCCTGTTATGTAAGCATTTAGTGGTTGAGATGTTCTTTCTCAAAGAAATACGTTTGGGAGAGACTTTCTGACTGACTTACTCCTCTGGCCAATAGTAGAGAGTACTGTCGCTGTTCAGATGTTGTTGTTTCAAAATAAAGCATCTGCAAGTTTTGTGTGGAAATACACCGGAGTACATGCTCAATTCTTAAACAATAACTACAGGAGCAAAGCACAAAACTGAGTGTTGCTTTTTTTTGTCTGAAGACCTTGTCTGAATATCTTTGAGTTGAAAATAGTGATAGTGCTTATGAAATGTACAGCTTTAAGGAAATGCCTACACTAATGTTGAAAGCTGTCTGTCCCTGAACTGAGCTAGCTACTCTGTGCTACCAGGGACCATGAAAACTACTTAACTACCTTTAACTATGGTTGGTTGTGACTGGTTCAGTTCTGCCACTGTGCTTTAACTGTCTTTAAAGTGCAAGTTATACTGAGTTCTGTGTTGTTTTGTAGGTTAGCCATGTGTAATGCTTAGTTATTTATCTGCAGTACTAACAGAGCAAAATGGATAAATCATTGTGGCCTATATGGCCTATGACAGCGAAATTGGCACACTGACCTAGTTTCCTTTAAATCTTTCAGTAGATTCCCTGTTGCAACTTGTGCTGTCTCTGGTCTAACAGAGATTATGTTGTGTTATTAACAAGTTTATAACACATGTATAACAAAGAACATGAACGTGTGGAAAAAAAGCAATGAAATAGCATGTTCTATTTTAATGAAGTGGCCCACTGCTGTTCAGAGATTCCTGCCCAGTGTGTAGTACTCCTAAGTCGTCTAGTTTGACTGTGTTGAAGTTGGCTTTTGGACCACTATAAATTACGCTGTCAAGGTAAGCTTCTGCAAATGCTAAAGGTCATGTAAGGGTAGAATCAATGACTCATGCAATCAGGTTCTGGTAGTGTGGTTTGAAAATGACATCACATGGCTTGCATTTTATGGAAAACGGTTTGGATTTTTTTTTGTTAGGATTAAATTACACTCTTAATTGCTTCTCAAGTTTGTCTTAAACTTTTATTTAATTGCTGGTGTCTTATTTTCCTCTAGGACTTGTATTAGTTCCAGCAGCAGCACTAGGCCAAGTCATAAGTGGCTTCTTGGTTTCCAAGTACAAAATGGATTTGAAAAGCATAATCAAGTTCATGATAGTCACATGTTCCGTGGCCCTGCTATTAAACACAGTGTTTTTATTTGCTGAATGCGGGAATGAACCTTTTGCAGGTGTCTCTGAAACATATAATGGGTAAATACATTTTAATGAACTTTTGGGTTTGATGTTAATGTTTGAAATAAAAAGGTTACAATGTAGAATACAAATTCTTTTAAAATGTCATATTTTGCCTTGATGTATGAATCCGAAATGTTTTACGGAACTCTATAAAGCTTTGTTTTGGAATTTTCATGTAATAGTTTATAAGAGACTGTATAGATGCCTTGCCCGCAAAATGTTCTGAGCAGTCAAGCCCCTTGACAAAAATCTCAGCCTCTGTAACTATTTTAGGTGTAGTAGCAATGGTATTGACTACAGCCAATTTTGTATTGCTGTAGAAATAGAGTATTTTGTATCTTGTTTTACTTAGCCAGCTCTGGAAGGAGTTGTCAATTATGTGAAAGCACATGGAGATGCACTTCAGCTAGTCTAGTTTGTCACTAGGAAAGCAAAGGCATTTTTATAGCAGGTTCTAGGACATCTACCCTCCTTTTTCAAAGGAGTTTTTCTATTTTTTTTTCCTGGTATAATGGCTGATAGAGGTAGGAATTGATTCCAAACAGGGAATATCTCAGTGACAAAGTTTAAGAACAACATTGGTGGAGTAACACGGTTAACTGAAACAGAGTTCAAAATATTTTTGGCTAACATATACAAAATAATTCTCTAAGCATTGTATTTTTCTTTCCCTTACACAATAATTCTCCCTAATGCAAAAGTAGTCTGTCACTCATTTTTAGATATTTGTAGTAATTGTAAGATATTGTAGGAACAAAGCTTACTCTGGAAACCAGTAGGACACTGTGGGAAAAGAAGTCATGAAAATGAAAACAAAATGAAGCAAAGTTAAAAAGAAATGTTTGCAAGGATAAACTTTCTTTAGAGATTGAATTTTTAGATCCATACTTAAAAAATCATTTAATGAATGTGATCAAATCACCACCATCAAATCACCATGTTGTAGAAAATGCCCAATCATGCCTTATTAAAGAAATAAAGGTAAGATCATAATGTTTGAATTTTCATAGTTCTAAATAGTACACACTTTTTTAGCACAGGCAGTGTTTAAAGCAGGAGGGAGGCAGCTAGCTCTTCCAAAACTCTGCTCTCAAGTGCTTGGTTACTCTGTCATGAATTAATAGAGCCAGAGGCAACTCCAGCTGTTTGAGGGTCTGCCAAAGAGCCAGATGGTGCTGTGAAAAATAACTCTAGTATGTTGATACCTAGGGACTGCTAGCTGCCATTTGAAAAATCATAATCATCAGCAACTGACTGAATAACTTACCTATGCCTTTCTACTGTTTTCCCCAAATCTCTCATTTTAGATAGGGATTAGGTACCAGAATCTTGCACAAAAGCATGATCTGCAAGTTCTTCTCCAATACATAAAAAGGCATTCAAACCTAAATAGGATGAGCAAGAAGAGTGTTGCACTTTACTAACACAATAGCATGGAGTGCACCGTGAAAATGCAGAAGATGGGGTGGGGAACTGCAGGGAACTAATGGGTTTTATGGCCTGAAGTACATATGGAAGTTGATAGAAAGTAGAAATTTAATACCATGATACCATAGTAATAAATTTCATTTCCTTTTACAGAGGGTATGCAAAGTGAATAAACCAAGTTTCATACATTGGTGACTGAAAGAAAAGTAAAAAACTTGCCACTCCTTCATATTTGATCTTTACAACTTGATGTAAAAATAGACAGTATATTAAAGGCCATTGTTGAAATTTGATGCATAAAATGTGACTCTGCTTCAGTGTCAGGAAGAATTCTAGCAGAGAGATGACTTGAACAAGGCAGAACTGTAAAAAAACAGAATTCAGACTTTGGTTTTAGAAAGGTTATCATACTGAGCAAAAGAATCTGTATTCATCAATTAAATACTGGAGAGGTGGTCTAGAGAATAGCATATGAAGTTACCTATATTTTTATACCAGATTCTATGATAATGAGCAGCTGACTAAAGGTACAGATGAATTAATGTTCATCTGAAGTTAAATACAGTTAACTTGTATTTAACAGTTTTGTGTCCCTTTGCCAATTCAGTAGCTTAACTCTTGCTGAAGACTGCTTATCTACAGCAATTTGGAGTTAACTAGTCCTGAAATAACTCTCTTCCATAGTATCTGTTACAAAAATTGGTTTAGTTTTATCTAATTCAATGTTACATGTTAAACTTTACTTTATGGGACTTTACTTTAAACTTTACTTTATGGGACATCAGAAAAGTTAGTGGCATTAATACAACGCCAGTTCTAAAACTGCTTCCCAGGAAGGACTGAACAACTAAAATATGCAGTAGTAGCTTGAAAAAAATAACACATTTATAAGGTGGTGGAAGTATAGTCAAGTGTCTGGTTCCCACTTATGCTAACAAATGCTTCTGAAACAATAAATTATGAAACTGATCTGAGAGTTGACTTGGAAAACTATGCAGATTGATTTTTGTGGAGAATTTCCAGAAATCCTTCATGGATTCATTCTCTTTCTATTAAAAATAGCCTGGAGGAGTGGGAAAGCTTTTGTCAGTTTAGTCCCAGAACCATATGAGTACAGGATCACTTTAGAGTACATGTGTTAATGAAAACAGTGTATTGTTTGTACTAACACTGTTTATTACTAAATTAGGCCAGCAGCAGAGCTAACCTGGCTTGTCGTTGTCTAACAAGCACTTCAAAGAATTCTTTCTGCCCAGTTTTATTGCCCAATATTTCCTTGAAAACTTGAAGGAACAAAAATGTAATAAGTATTTCCATAGTTCTGTTCATCTCTGTATGTCTCTGGGACTACTTGTTTTCTTGTGGAAGAGTATTCACCTTATAAAGTTTTTAAAGAGCATTTAATGGCCTCATCTCCGAGGCTTCTTTAGAAAAGCAGTGGTATCTCTTTCCAGTATTTTTCTCTGCCTATCCATAACAAAATGTTCAATCTCTCTTTGAAGGTCAGGGAATGGAGACGTCTGCACATGTAAACAAGACAAATGTTGCCACTTAATTGATTAAATATTTCTAGACTTTGCATGCCTAACAGGGTAACAAGGCACTGTATGAACAAATGTATGATTAGTGAATTTGCTTATGATGCACTGTAGTTCATTCTTCATACACAGAAAAATCAAAATTGGTTTGCTTAGGCTCAAAGCAGTAATGTAATTTAGTAGGATTCCACCATACTAAAATCAGATGGATTTTATATGTCATTAAGATATCCCTAATATTCCATCTGCAGTTAAAATTCATGTAAGTTTCCAGCTTAATTCCTGATTAAATTATTTCTCCTATTAGTATTTTTTACCATCTGAAATTCTTGTGGAGAAACCTGCCTTTTGGATAACTAATATGGAAGTTTAATTTTACAGCACAATATTTAAATTACTGGCAGTGTCAGTATCCTGGTTTTAGCTGACTGAACTCTTAACCTGTGAAACTTCTTTACTTATTAATGAACTACTCTTAGAAAATCAGAGAGTGTTTTTATTCTCTCCAATTACTTCTCAAGACAGTCCTCACACATTCCAGACTGATTTTTCATAGTAATAATATAGTGGGACTCCTTCAAATACAACTATACTATGGGCCTCTACTGAAAGTAAATGCCTAAACTGGGAGTAGATGTAGTAAACAAGAGTTTAATTTAGCACTGTTATTCATTAGTTATTTCCCAAACAGCCAGAGAAATCTTTAAAGCCTTCAGAATGTGATAAGACTTGGTGTATCACTGAACTCTGCACTTAATATGTGCAGTTGTCTTGGTGCTTGTGCAGTTTAGATGTCGGCATAACAGTGTTAAAATAGTAAAAAATCAGTGGGTTTGCAACTGGACTTGAATCAAAAACAGGGAGGAAGAAACCTGGGAATATGATCAGTAGAATCAACAACACTGAATAATGTTTTAATCTTATATTTTTTTTCCTTAAAATTGTAAATTGAAAAAAAACTCAAATACCAAAGTGTGTGGGAGGGAGAAGATGATCTAAGATTAAAAGCTGGGCTGAGATACAGAATTTTGTTATCTATTTTGTGAATTGGAACTGGAGGAATAATCTCTGGAAGGAATGATAGCATAAAAACCACTAGGTGCACAGTAAATAGAAATTTCCTCTAGAGTTGTAGCTACTATAAACATGACTTTTTTATGTAATTAAGGACACCAGTAACCTGAATTGAATATTTTTATATTTGTTATGCTATAAATACTGCACTACTTATTTACACATCTTCTGTTTTTCAATTACTTTATTAAAAGCCTATTAACTTCTGCCTTTCAGAACAGGCATGCTGCATAACTTAACAGCACCATGCAACGCTAACTGTGGATGTTTGCGCTCCATGTACTACCCAGTTTGTGGCAGAGATCGAGTCCAGTACTTTTCTCCCTGTTTTGCAGGATGTACCTCATATGTTGTTGACAACAACCTGGCAAAGGTACTTTGTGCAATGAACATGGCTGACATGATCTATTCTGCTCTGGTTTCCTGCAAGACACAATATTTCAAAAGCATCCCTCCCTTAGTATGACAGGAAATTGCAGTACTTATGAATCTAAGTGGTAGTTGCTACAAGAAAAACTGGTGTGGATTGGAAATACAAGTTTAAGTAAAATGAATGCTGGTATGTGTCACAGTCCAATACAAATGGACCAAATGCTTTTGGACATTCCACTTGTGGAGACATGTGTAGGTTGAAGTGAGCTCAAGCCGACTACTCTCTGATTTTTTTTTTTCTGGTAGTTGCCTGGCTTTTTATGTCTTGTGTTGAGCTGAGCCACAGTTCTCCCCTTCCCATGCTGATCTCTCTAATTTAGAGAAACACTCCCATTCTCTTAATGAAGTCAAGGAGTGATGTTTACACCACTACCTGATTCACTCAACTGTCATAGCTTTATCTTTTCTATGTAGCTTTCTTTGCCACAACTGTGATCATTCACAGCCTGCATTGTTCTTTGAGCTTGCTGGGCACATCACTTTCCCATACCCTCTGAGCCCTCTTCTGTGGTATGGTTTTGTGGGTCAGTCATAATGTTTCTCACTTGTGTGTGTCATTTTGTTACTTCTACCAGACATTTTAATGCTGAAGATAAGTTAAATCTAAATGTACTTTAAGTAGAATTCACAATCAGAAAAGTAGAAATCAGCAACTGCCTTGAACCTGCAGATCTAATCCAGATGTTTATGCATAATGCAGGGTTTACTATATGCATGGCAACAGGCTTCTGTGAGTTTTGAAAACTTGAATGTCAGTTGTCCCTGATGGAGGGATGGTAAGCCATGAAAGTGGCTGGTTATTATCAAGCCTGCCCAGAGCTGAGAGGCTTTTTGTGCTTGTCTCTACCAGCACAAACTCTTGAGCAGAGGTGTGGGAGCAGTGTAGGAAGATCCTAAAGGCATGCAAGATGACCCAGGGAATGCCCCTGTGCACTTTTTATATCAAAAAAGGACAAAGATAATTGAGACTAGGTATTATTCCTAAGAAAATGTAGGAGACTGACTACTTGCTGTGAAAACGCCACACTTCACTGATATGCTTTTTTATTTGAATACAAACTTGTGTGGATTTAAAAGAAAAGCATATTCTGTTTGTTTGCCTCCTTATAAAAGTGATCCAAGATTGCTTCTATTTTTTCCTGCTTAAGTCTTAAGAGTAGAGCTCACCTCTCTCCCTGTATATCATTTGCATCTCATTTTAAAATATTCTTTAGTTTCAAGGGGTTTTATGCTTGTAGCTTTCTGCATACAAAATGGAGACTATCATTGTCTTTTTAGTTCAAAAAAGCAAAAATAGCTGTTAGTCAGATGAGCTGGATCAGTCAAGATCTGATGAACCAGTTTTAAAAATCTCAATTGGTATCACATGGCCATTGGGAAGTGGACTGTTTCCCTTATAGTAAGGTCGAAGTTTATTCTTGTGTTGTGTGATGCAGACTTAATGAATATTTGCCAAAATAGTGTCATTTCATGTCATTCTTGGAACTAATTTTTGTCTTATAAATTTATTTCTAGATGTACTACAACTGTTCCTGTATTGGGAAATCAAAACATGAAAGTGGTTCAGAAGACCTTTTCTTTGATGCTGTCCCTGGGAAATGTCCAAAACAATGCAAAGTTTTACCTTTCTTCCTGGCCTTCTTCTTTTTTGTTGTTGTTTTTACATTTATGGCTGTTACTCCAACTACTGTGGCCATTCTCAGGTATGTTTGCTGAGCAGAAAGACAGGTAGCAAAAATTGTCAAAACTGACAATGAAATACTTTTCTTTGTTTTGCCTTGGAATGTGGACTTCAACAGAAAATACCTTCTGCATTAACTTAAGTATTTTGTGTAATAAGCAGGGAGTACTTAAAACAGAGAAAAGTCGTGCCACTGTTCTCTCTCTCTGACTATGTTTGATTAGTAGATATGGTTTGAATCTATTAAAAAACTTTTCTGTTAGGATCCAAATCATGCTTTTGGGAGTGCTCTTGCCTGTTTTAGTTAAAGCAAGAAGGAATAAATGTGCTGTGTACCTGGATAAAGAAAATACTTGACCAGCCTAGTTATGAGTAGTGTCAGGTTTTCAAATTGTATCAAGATCAGAACAAAACTACCAGTCTTGTATTCTCAGCCTTTGTTTCCTATCTCAGTTCAGAGTTCTGACTTGAAGAGTTGTAGTCTGTCAAAGACTAGAGAATACCTTTCATGATATTGATGTTGTATGTATGGTGGTCACTAATATAAACTGTATGTTAACCAGTGGCTTGGCTGTCTTTGAAATCCCTGAAACTGATATACGTGAAAGCTAGACTGAAGGTTTTTTTGAGAATGTGGTCCTTGTTCTGAGTGTGGAGCTGTTTTGCTCCATGTTGAAGTCTGACTTGTGCCACTAATACTTCTAGAGAGAAAACCCCTGATGCATAGGTACGCATGCATAATACACATGATGCTTTGTGGAGTTGTGGCTAGATACTCTGGCAGGGGCCTGAGGACATAAATGACACATTACAACAGTGCCTAGTAGTAGCCTCCTGTTTGGGGTAGGTGTAAATTTGGAATTAGCACCCCAGTAGTGGGGGCAGAATAATGTGGAGTGTTGCATTATCTTCAAAACTGAGCTGACGTAGTTTTGTTTGATAATTCTAAGCAGCAGCATTTGGATATTTGAATACTGGTACACTTCAGCTGAAAAAACAAGACTTTTAATGGCAGGACTATAGAGGAAATATAGAGCAGTTTAAATGTTCAAAAAATAATTTAAATAGCTAAATGTTAGGTAAGTCTTACAGTATATTCTGATATCTTTTCAGCTGGCTGATTTTGTGCAAGTTCAAATGTAAACTCACATGCTTATGACAGTGTTCTAGTGCTAGATATAATCACCTGCGTGATGTAAAACTCATTCTCTTTTCCTTAATTGCCTTTATGGGTATTGGGATCCTAACAGTGACTGCTACAACTGCTCATCTTGGAAGTTTTGATATGCCTAATCCTCATACATACTCCAGAATGTGGATATAACTTCTGAATGTATAAATATGGTCTTTTTCAACACTGATAGAGTTTATTAAAGAAAACAGATCTGAAACTAAATTGTATAAATTAAGCAAATTAGGTTGAATGTAACCTTTATGGTGGTAGTATCTTTGGGACACTGTCATGTTTGTCCAGGGAGAAATATCTGAAAAAAATAGGTAAGAGGTAAGGAGGTAAATTTTACTACTGTTTAGGTCATTATATTGATTTGTATAGCATGGGTATAATGATAGGTTATGAAAATACAATGTGTTGTGCTGTGCTGGAGCTTAGTCTCAGTTCATTTATTGCTTCTTTAGGAATAGAAACTCAGGATTACATCCTAGCATTGTCTTCAATTTGCTTGGCTTTTCTATGGAAAAAGTACTCAACAGTATATCAGGGTACTGGAGGAAAGCTACCTTTTTGTTTATACTGTTTTGTTAAACTAGTTAAATTTAAAACTCCTTGATGAGTGTGGGAGTTTTCTCTGTCTTTTGTCTAAAAACTGCTCGGAGTAGTTTTGTTACTTTTTCTGCACACTGGATTTCTAAGCCCCTCTGCAGTTAACAGACTAAAAGAGTATACAGAGACAAAGCCTATTCACTGAGGGGCAAAGAAATGAAACAGTTAAAACTTGTTTACTATGTCTTAAACTGCAAATCTTATTTACAGGTGTGTGCCAGATAAACAGCGCTCATTTGCTCTTGGAGTGCAGTTAGTGTTTCTACGACTACTGGGTATGACTCCCTTGTTGAAACATTTGCCTCTGAATAATCTTCTTATTTGACTTTTTTCTAGACTTTTAAATAATGCATTAAGAAGCTTTCAGAGGAGTTTGAAGCAGCCTGTCATTGGCTTATAGGATACACTTGTTGTAAGGTACCATCTGGATTCAAATTCCTTGTCAAATAGGGTATTTGTGCTCATTTCTTGTTCTATCAGCACAAACCAGATACAGATAACTGTCATTCTTTCAGCAAAAGGTACCTGCTGTTACTTTCCCCAGAAGAAGGTCTGTTAAGCTAGTTGAAATAAGAGAAACTGAAGTAGTAGAAAACAGCTTAGTGTAGTAAACATCTGAAGATCCAGAAGTTAAAAGTGACTCTGTCTCATACAGTTGCATCCTTCTTGGCCATGCCAGTACATTTTAAAACGGATAAATGCAGTCTTCTTTCCTCTCCTTTCCATTAAAATTCCTTTGAATAATCTTAGCATTTATTGAATAGACACTTGTACATAAATAGTTACTAAGTTTTAATGTGGGAAATATAATCCTTAAATTCTCAATCTACACATCTTCAGCGTCTCAGTCTCAGTAAGACAGATGAATCACCTTAAGTAAAACAATGCTAAATGTAGATATATTCTGATCTATGCTCATTTGAATTTTATCAGGAATATTTTAAATTTTTGTTCTAGTATTAGACAGTATTTAAATGGCATATTTAATTCAAGACTGGAACAAGACACAGCTACTGATTGGACTTTTATGTCAGTATTTAGTACTGTGGCCACTCCCTCTCCTTTGAGATGAAGTATTTAACAGTATGAGTTCTGCTTTGCTCTACCAATTGAAATTTCAATTAATCTAAGTCATTCTAATAATAAAGCATAACAAAAGCAAACATCCTTATAGGTAGAAATTAGCCAGGAGTTAGTGTTGAGTATTGTATGAGGGCTTCTCTTAATTCATTTTACTCAAAGTTAAGATATTTGTTCATCTGGACTTGTGACTTTAGTGTGGATCAACAGAACTCTTGGGACTGCCTGTACTGTGACTGAAGAAGGCAGCAACTAACAGCATTACTTACCAGAAACATATTTATGCTGTTCACTTGAGGAATCACACAGGGGCTCTAGGCACAAGACCTGGTGAGGACATAGCTGCTTGTTACCTCTAGGACAGTTTAGGCTTTGGGTAGGTTAGGTAGACATGCAGTGGTGTACCTGGGTGTTTATTACAAAATTGACTATGCCTGCACACTATTGTAAGAAAAATCACACAGATCTAATAAAATCTACACAGGATTAATTTTAAACACTTTTTTTTTTTTTGTGAATTTTTCCCCTGGAATCTTGGCTACATCTGAGGGACGGGAAGAAATGCATAACTGAAAATATTATTATAATGGTATTGTAGTTCTCTGCATTTGTAGCAGTTTAGTGCATGTGATCTGAAGAGAGACTTCTTTCCTTTCAGTTAAAATCTTACTTCCTTGATTAGCTGTTTTCACCCCTGATTTTAATCACTTCTTCCCAATGAAAACTAAGGAAGTTTTAAAAAGATCAAATCTTTGAAAAAACTTGTTGATAAAGTGAGAGCTGTATAAAGAATTAAATGGCAATTTATGCATCCTACCTGTTAATTGATAGCAAAGTTACGTGCACACTTGCTATTGAATATGAGCCCTATGGCTGCATTTAAAATGTCATATTTAGTGTTTGGTTCTTTCATTTCATCTTCCTCACCAGCCTGGCATTTCACTGTATATATAAAGACCAGGTAAGACTCTTCCAAGTAATTCAAACATTCTAACATCTCACTGTATTTTTTAGGTACCATTCCTGGACCAATTTTGTTTGGCATTGCTATAGATGGCAGTTGTACTTTGTGGGATATTGATGAATGTGAAACTAAAGGAGCCTGCTGGGTATATGACAATAAAAGAATGTCTTATATGCTCTTGGGCATGAGTAAGTCTTTTTATTATGTACATGTCTAAGTTAATAGATATACTGACTGTGTCTGCTAGATGGGAATTGTTTTAAAATTCAATCTTACACCTTTAATTTTTAGCAGCAGTGTTTTAAAATTTGTTTTCATAAATAATGAAAAGCAAAATATTATGTAAGGAGAGACCGCGTTAAGTGACTCTTTAAAATTTACTTACAAAACCTTTTAAATAATAGTACAAAAGAATTTTGCTGCTTGGTCTTCCTTCATTGTTGGACTTGGTTTTCTGAATTTTAAGGGATTGGCACACATTTCAGTCTAGGTCTAGGGCCGTGAAGATTATTACAGCCACAAAAATGATTAGATGGATGGAACACCTCTGCTATAAAGAAAAGGCTGAGAGAATTGGGATTGGTCAGCCTGGAAAAGAGAAGGCTCCAAGGTGACCTCATTGCAGCCTTTCAGTACCAGAAGGGGAGCCTACAAGAAAGACAGAGAGGGATTCTTTATCAAGAAGTGTAGTGATGGAACAACAGGTGTAGATTTAAACTCACAGAGGTGAAATCAGCTTAACTATTAGGAAGAAACTCTTTACGGAGAGGGTGGCCAGGCACTGGAACTGGTTGCCCAGAAAAGCTGTGGATGCCCAACCCTGGAAATGTTCAAGGCCACCTGGTCTATTCCCTTCCAAGTCCTCATTTTGTAGTTATTTGCGCTGATGTGTTGGTAGCTTAAGGTCTGAGAAGATTTCTTCTTCTTGTCTTATTTCAGTTTTTTTCCCTAAATTATATAAAGTTCCTGAAAATATCTATGGACACTAGTAAAAAAAAAAAAATCCCAACTTGTTTAACAATCTGTTCCCTTCAAGTATGTGAGCTATGTATGCCTGTGGGAGAGAAGGAAGGCTAACTTTGAATCTGTGATAACTGGTGTTGTCCTGTCTTCTAGTGACTGTGATATTTACAGTACATAAAATGAAGTGCTGACATCTAATCTTGAAACTGAAAAAGCAGTAGTCACAACTTTAGGTTTCAGTATCTCTGAGGTGTATTTGTGATAAAATACAATCCTTCCTATTTCCCCCCTGTCCTTGGCCCTCCAATTTGCACAAACACCTGTATGTAACCTTTTAAGGTGGCTGATGAGAGAATACTTCACAGGCATTCTATGTGGGAACATTTAAATTGTGGAGAAGAGTATATTGATACAGTGAATGACAGTACTAGAACAAGAAATAAGAAAGACTTGCATGTCAGGCTAGAATGAAGAAACACAAAACTGAGGCAAAGGCAACACCTGCTGCAATCAGAAACTGCTAGGCAGGTGAGGAGTCTAAAGTCAACTGGAAGACTGCCTTTACCTGTCCTTTGCAGTTCATGTAAAATACATTTAAATGGATACTGTGAATTTCAGAGTCTTCCAGTGTAACTCACCATGTGAAACTTTATAAATGACTGAAACACTTTCTGCTACTGAAGGTGAATACAATAAGGATTTTTCTATTCTTTGCATTCAGGTGCTGCTTGCAAAATCATCACGATCATCTTTGTGGTCCTGGCAGTGTATTTCTACAAGCCTCCAGCACCAAATAAAGCTCTGTCACAACAGGATAAAGAAATGGCATCGACTGTAAGCACATAAATTAGGAGGAAATCAGGAACTTTTGAAAGAAACCAATAAGAATAAGCACTTTTACAACACTTGTACCAAAGTTCTTGTAAACTGTTGCCTAAATATAAAAGATTGCATTCAACAATTGAACAACTTAAAGTATTTGTGAATGTGTAGTGTTCTCTAATTTGCTAAATGTTGTTTAGTATTCCATTGTGTATATTCAAAGAAATGACACTTCAATTTGAAGTCTAATTTTAAAGTCTGGTGTGTAACTGGATTGAAACAAGTTGGCCTACTCTGGTCATAAAACAGGATAAAAGCTGACTGAGCCCCACGTACCCCTAAGCAGTACTGTAATGGGAGAAAACAAGTAACTTGGTATATTTAAGGGAACTGTGTTTCTGATGACTTATTTTAATGTGATGATAATCTGGCCTAGTGCCTTTGGGGATTTTGTCTGTTGGAACACTTGAAAATATGCAAGTTTGGCTGTGTTTTAAAAATATTTCTACATGTTAATGGTATAAGTCAACTTTATAGTATTTGTAGAAAAATGTAAATAGTTATGATAGAATAGCTGGCATATGAGATGAAATAAAATTAAATGTTAATTTAAGTGCTTGAGTTTCTATCTGGAATATATACAGAAAATTGCTGTCCAGCTGCTCTATTTGAGCCTTGTTAAAATATTTCTATAAAATTTGAAGATAAAACCTATTTTCTTCTGTGTACATCCTGTCAATTCTAAATGACCAAGTTGTAGGCTTCTCAACTCCAAGAAACAATGCTGAAGGCTAGCAAGATTGAGTATAGAAAAATCAAAAGTAGAAAAATGTGGCTTTAGTTGTCCTTTTTTACTTGATATAAGTCACTAAAGTAGTATTTGTATAGCACAACAGAAGTCGTATACAAATTAGCCACTGTTACCAGACATTAAACTGTATTGCCTACAACTGAAATGTCATTCAGTATTAAAAGAAAGCTTTTAATGAGCAAGGTAACCACTGTGCTTGTACTTTTAAAATAAACACTTCCCTTCTGTTGCACTGGCTGTGCATGTCACTCTGTGTGTGCCCTCTTCATTGCATCACAAGGACTGTACTCATTGAGTCTACCACAATTTTTAAACAAGCACTGCAACAAAGGATTATGGTATATGGCTCATGCTTCATCTGATTCTTCAAATGTAACTGTTAAATTGGGTAGCAGTTAAGTATGCAACTCAAGAAGATCCTCTGTAACTATTTGTAAATAATGGTTCAGGAAATAAAACAGAACTAACTACACCCTGTGAAAGCACAAGACTTGATGTCTCTTGAGGGAGAGGAGGAAAGGGGCAGAATTTGCTTGCTCCATGTAGCTGAATGCCTCCTTATCAAGGTTTGTGATTCATTCCTGATAAACAGGCTCATAGCAAGTTTGGTAACTTCACTTGAAAGAATGAAATACTGATCTTTCTTTAAATTTGTGAATGTAGCCTAAAATTCTGAAATAATTTTCCAGATCTGACATGGTTTGTGTGGGCTACAGAAAGTCACCTAATCATAGTAAAGACGTAATATTCTAGCTCAACTGATAAACTTGCTTCTCTTGCTTAGGCTGAGATCATAGTTTACAGTTACTGCTGCTTAATGTGGTTGCATGGACTACAAAATTTGTGGGGCACAGGAACAAGAGCTTCCTCTTCTGAGGAAGTTATCAGTACTTACTTGCACAGGAATGGTTATCAGGGTGGAGAAGGAAGGAAGCATTTCTGTTGTAATTTACAGTCTATCTTGTGACTTGTTAAAGATTACGCTTGCTTGTTTAGGAGGACCACCACAATGACTAGAAGACAAACCAAGTAGAGGTTTATTGATTTACCTTGTGTCATAGCAATGTTAAATTAATAGATATAGCAATTGATAGTGTAGGGAAGTAGATGTTGTGTCAAAGGTCTCACAAAGGAGTAGTAAACATCACAGACAAGTGTCTTATGTGTCTGGACAAGGACAGTGAATTAAAAACTGCCTCAATGACTTCCCAGAATGTCAAACCACAAAGTCCTATTTGAGTTAGGTCACTAGTGCTGAACCCCACAGGTCAATTCTGGGGCTAGTACAGTTAAAGCTCTTTAATGACCTGATTGATGGGATAACCTGGGCCTTGGAGAGGTGGATGATAGACTGGATGGTTGCTGCCATCTCCAGAGGGATCTTTAAATGATTGAGGAAATGGGCTAACAGGAATCTCATGAATTTCAGCAAGGGAAGTACAAAGGCCTGCACTCAAGGGAAATACATCAGGGATATGCAGGGGACCACCCAGCTGGAAAGCAGCCCTTGTGGGTCATGGTGGACAAGCTGACCAGAAGGCAGCAATACACTCCTTCTGCAAGAAAGGGCCAGTAGTGTCTTTGTCTGCATTAGGTAATGCACTGGCATTAGGTCCCAGGAGGTGATCCTCCCCCTTAGTGATGATGAAACTGCATTTGGAGTGCTGGGTCCAGTTCTGGGCTCTCCAGAACAAGGATGTTACAGTCTTACTGGATGTGCTATGGTGGGCTACAGAGATGATTAAGGAATGGGAATATAATTCATACTGAGAGAGCTGGGGAAGCTATTTTTAACCTGCAGAAGAGCAGGCTCAAGGGGATTCTGAGCCTTGAAGAGGTGAAAACTAGACTGTTCTTATTAATTCCCAACTGTGAGGACAAGAGGCCATGGATACAAAGTAGAACACCTGAAATTTCCTCTGAACATAAGGAAACTTTTTTTAACTGTGAAGGTGGTCAAACACTGGAACAAGTTGCTCAGGAATTTGTGGAGTTTGCCATTCTTGGAGGTGTTTAAAACCTGAATGGGCATTATCCTGAATAATTTATTCTAGCTAACCTTCCTTAAGCAGGGTGTTCGGACTGCATGACCTCAAGTGTTCCCTTCCAACCTAAATGGATCTCTGTTTCTGTGAGACACTCCCCAGCATGGCCCTTGTCCTATTCACCATATGATATGCAACTTCTACATGTGTTCTTGCAAGGGAAGATCTTCCTGTTCTAGTAGCTAATACTTTGCTTATGTCTCACTAGGTGATATTAGTTCTTTCCTCACTAACAGTGGCAAAACATTTCAAATGGGAGTTGATAGTCTTAAGTGATTTGTACATGCTCATGAACTACTGTTTAGAATACTTGGATTGCTAAATTCATGGACTCATATCTTTGAGGTTGTATCAACTACCACAGATATGGGGATTAAGAATTTCAAGTATTGTCCAAAATAAGGATGATTTAAAACCTTTTGAAAGTTGCACCTTCTATGTACAGCATTTTTTCTAGAAATGTCTCCTAGTGCAAGCAAGGCTGTCTCATTAAACATTGTAGTAGAACAAAAGTTTTAATTCCTCTGTGAACCAGAAGTAAGCTTCTAAACCTAAGTATATTACCCTGCATGGCTAATGCAAATGAATTCTCCAAAACTTTTTTGGAGCCCCTATTCAGTAAATCTGTAGGATTCCAGCAGTCTTACAAGGGAGTGACAGTAATTAGCTATTGCATTTGAGACTAAACTTCTGATCTGAACTTTCTTTGTTGTTATATGCATTTTCTTAATCTCAGAAGCAAGACTGCAAACTACATTTTCTCTGTTTTGAAGGGGAAGTGTGATGATAGATTAATCTCAGGTTCTGTTTGGATAGTGAAAGGTGGAACCCCAGTTAAAGTAAGTTAATTCTTTTTATTTGAAAACGTCTCCAAAGGGAGCAGCTTAGCACCAAAGTTCACTTGCTATGGCAAGAGTACATTCTTTCTGATATCATGAATACTGAGAAAGGGGAAAATATGAATTTTGGTTTGCATATGAGTACCACAGATATCATTACTTAACAATAGTACTTTAGATACATAACTAGTTTGTGGCATCTCTTTGCATATGATTTGAAGTATCTGAACAAAATTACTGAGATGTGTTTGTTGTAAACAGAGCAGACCAAAGTACCTCTGCTGGCAGATTATGGACAGAAACACAGGAACATTAGGAATGCTGCAGCTT
>VWZD01000026.1:168839-274149 GCA_013396695.1 Sakesphorus luctuosus | reverse complement strand
ATTCTCTCCTATGAGCTAGGCTGGCTGAATTCCTTTAAAACGGAAACACTAGAGGCCAATGTTGCATTTGATAAAACATGACATTTGCTTAAAGGAATGTACCAGATATGTATTGAATTATCTGTAGAAAATGAAATGCCCAGAAACAGGGATAAAACATTAAAAATAATGGGTTTGGGTTTATCACTTAAAATTCTAAATTATTTAAAGATTGCAAGGGCAACATTTGTACAACTTACCACTTAATTTAAATAGAAGATCTTTCATTAAGCTTAAGCTATGCAGGTTGGCCAGACCTTAATGAGAATAATACAAATGTGTATCAGGATTTAAGCAAGTTTAAATGAAAGGTAATATGCTAGATGAACAGCTCCAAGCAAAGCAATTTCACAAAAGAAACCCCCGCTGTGTTGAATAGCTGATAGATTATGGCTAAATAGATTTTTAGCTGAAAGCACAGTGTATTTGTGATGGTTTTTTAATGTTATCATCATCTTCTCTGATAATGTTGAGTAAGAGAGATTTCTTACATAGCTAGTTAACTAAATATAATATACATATGCATTCAAGTGCATGTGCTGGAGATAACATTCTGCAATCCATGCTACTATTCTAAGTAATGGAGTATATAATACAATTCAAGTTTCACAGGGCATAGTTAGGATTCTAAATGCTACATGTTATCCTAATGGTGGCATTTGTAGTGGTTGTCTTCTCTCTTCTATCTACCCATAACTGTGGAAGCAGAGCAAAATATTTTTGCGTGTGACAAAAGTGTGCATTTAAATTCCATCATGTTACTGTAAGTTCATAACATAAATATGGTCTTGATGTCAAGTTTACCATAGAAGGCCCAGGCTTAAAAAACATGACGGATTTGGACCATGGAATCAGAATCACACCACAGTTATTGGCACAAATCCAGAGTCATTCCATCAACATGAATATCAAGAATTAAGGGATTGTGTATATTGCTGTGTAGAGCAATAGAGAACCAGAAAAATAGATCATTCCTTATAATGAATCTGATATATTTGCCTGTTTAGCCTGTAAACAATACATTATTTTGACCAGACTTAAAACTAAATCCTTTACGTTTATGCTACTTTATTATTGCAATTTTGATGGCAAAATAGACCTATTAAATGTCTTTTTTAAATGCCAGTGTGTACTTTCTTTATTATCTGCTCAGTTTAAAATGGCTATTCACCAAAATAAGGCATGGTTTTAATATAATATAAAAACAGCTTAAAATGTAAAGGTCTCAAATATCAAATAATAACATAAGCAAAAAATACCAAAACCAAAAAATAACAATTTCATTCGAACAATGTCTGGTTGCACCTAGCCAACATAGTGCTGTGCAGCTAGTACAGAAATTCTAAAAAGAGAGCACAAGTCAACAGCATTCAGGAAGTTATCTAACCTCTTTGTAAGCAGTTTATACTCTAAAAGTTATAGCACTACAGGAAAAAGTCAATAGTGTCTCTTTCTATGCAGCTCACATCTTAAGCCCATTCTTCCGCTTCCTTCTCCTTTTTGTTGTAAGTAGACAGTCAAACAAATGATGTTTTAGGTAGGCAAATTGTGTGTGTGCTTACACACATACTTCATCATTTCTTGTCATGTGAAAGGGAGGAGGGAGACAGAAATGCAAAGATTTCTAGTCTGAACTGTATTCATAAAAGTTATTAGCTATAAGCGCCCTCAGAGTAATCAAAGCTTTATGAACCCAGCACTGCCTGCCGAACTAGGACAGAACACAGGCTGGAAAGATTTTTGACTCCCCCATGAGGACCACACTTAAGCCAGGGAGAAATTATTAGCAATAAGCACTTCTAGACAATCAGAGCCTTATGTCTCCAACACTGTCTGTCGAACTGCTGGACAGCACACAGGTTGGAAGGGTTTCTGACCTCTAATATGAAGCCACACTTAAGCCAGAAAAGAACTTTCCCCACAACAGCTCCTGAAATAACATTTATTAATACAAATATGTAACAGTTATTGTGGGTTCCGCTTTGCCAGTGATAAAGTTCAGCTGCAAGATTGTATTTAATTGATAATAAAAGACCCTAAAAGAAACCAGCACAAAACACATTCTACAGAGACAAACACACTAAACTCAAGTTATAATACAGCAATGTATCCCATTTTCATGACAGACAGAAACTAGCAATAAAGAACTACTAACTAAAAACACAGCCACCTAAAACACTTATCTAGACACTTTCTGAATAACAGGACAATAAAATATCTTGCACACCACTCTCTCTGTAACGCAAAACAAAAGGAAAGGACAGAGCTGCTTATTATCAACACACATGTTGTAAAAGAAACTGCACATTGAAAGTAAAGCAAGTTACTGTAGTTGCAAAACAGAGCTGGTAAGAATAGCAAAAAGCAATAACCAATATAAAGTAGCAAAATGTGAAGCAAGTTACTGTTATTAGTATTAATGTAGCAAAACACATTTAGTAAAGGAAATGCTTATAAAGTAAGACTCAAAGTAGCTGTTAGAATAAGGTGTAAAATAAAATGTATAAAGGAATAAGCTTTGTAAGAAAGTAAATTTAAGAAAGTAAAGTATAGAAAAATAGAAAGCACATGGTGCTCTCACCCCTACATTGTTCCAGGAGGTAGGAGGAGACAGGACAAGCTGCAGCAGTTACCCTCACTGAGTCCTGACATTTCCCCCTCTCTGCTGGAGTTTAAACTCCACACACTTTTTATACCTTTTTTTTTTCTTTCATATGGTTTTGTGTGGCTAAAAGTCAATCTTTTGGTGGGGTGACACAGATGCTTGAGGAGAGGTGGCTCCTAGAGTGGTTATAGAAGATATCACAAAGGGAGGCCATGTCATTCCTTAAACAACACTTCACCCTATGTTGATCTTATCAGTTTGAAAGCCTTTGTTCTCTGCTTGGAGCATCCCTCCAGGGGGCTGAGGCGTCTCCCTCAACCTATGAGGGCTCATCAGAGACCATCACCCCACACTTGTACACACAGAAATTAAAATCTTATAGGAGTAAAACACATAAAATATTTACCATTGGACCTTCAAGAAGTACAAAGGAAAATATGAAGCATTCATCTCATTATTGTGCTATTTAGCAAAGCATGCTCTGTGTATTGCAATATATATTTATCTTATGTCATGTTCTACATGCTTTTAATGTTATTTATATTGAATAATATGCACTGGTCTTAAACTAGATAACATGCACCTTAATATGAATTATATTGAATCGTCCTAATTGTAAATGCAGGGGGAAAATTATGCTAAATTTACCAAATCCACCGGTTTTTTTAAATCTATCTATCTGTCTGTCTGTCTGTCTGTCTCTAGCTGGCTAACTAGCTAGCTGTCTTTCCTTACTTATTCCGCCTGCACAATTGACAGCTGGGAATATGTTTTATTTTTGGTTTCTTTGTCTGAAACAGATTATTCTGTTCTCATATTTTTGTAATTGATTTACACAAGAAAACTCAGATCATACACAATCTTCTTTTCCTCTGAGGTTTTTCCAGTAAACAGAAAAATTTTCATCACAGTCAAGGAAATATACAGATGTCTAAATACCACAGTGTGTCAGTGTTTCAGCCAAAATTAAAGAACAAGGTGCTCTTAGGTCCCACAACTCTGTGACCTGGCCTCTAGAATTACCCATATTTCTTTAGCCTGAAAAATGTGTAGCACTTTTGAAAGGACCCACATGATCCTGGCTACCTTCTCCCTTTCCTGCAAGAATAGCAACATCTCTTGTCTGTCATTTTAAGGAACCATGAAAGACTAGTGTGTAGGTGCACAAGTATCTAAGAATGATGATACAATAGAAATTCCAGACAAAAACCATTTTAATCTCAGGAAAACACAGAATTTTCCTGTTCAGACATTTGTAATGAAGAACAAGGGAGAACTGGGAGTGAGGTGAGAAGGCATTTTCTAACACATTCTGCTGTGTATGGAGTTTCTATAGATACTGAGCATTCTATTTTAGGGATACTCTTCTTTTACAACTTCTCCCTGCTGCTACCAGCTCAAGCTGTTACCCAAATGTCATTTTATAACCTATATAACTAATTTTCCCTTTGGTTTGACTATACCTTTACATTTACAGTTTATTTTTATTAAT
This sequence comes from Sakesphorus luctuosus, assembly GCA_013396695.1. Classification (NCBI taxonomy): domain Eukaryota; kingdom Metazoa; phylum Chordata; class Aves; order Passeriformes; family Thamnophilidae; genus Sakesphorus; species Sakesphorus luctuosus. The sequence goes on along the minus strand of VWZD01000026.1, from coordinate 270,013 downwards.
CCAGTTGTTTCTGAAAAAAATATTTATCACTAAACCAAGGAACATCCAGGTCAATGTTTTGGGGATGTGAATAAGTTTTTGATATTATTTGTATTTGATTTTGAACTATTGGTGATCCGTGGCCAACTTTATAGCTGTTGTTTTTAATAATTTCTCTTTTGGATTTCTTTTTTGATTACTTTTATTCAAGACGAGGCATTTTACAAATGCAAGCTGGTACAAGTGTGAGAATTATATTTTCTAAATGTGAGAAAATATTCAAGCACCTTTTTTTTGCCCAATTTACTACATTTCAAGTATCTAAATTAAGTGTAGAAGTCTGAAACCCAGGATGATTTATTTTCCTTAAACTTGATGTCAAAACGTTCTGTACAGCCAAATGAGAGGTAAGAACTGCAAGAAGTGATTCACAGCAACTAAACAAGACATCTATCCTTTTCTGTTAATCAGGCTAAGACAGCAATCTGCGTAGAGCTGGAAAATTGCAAATACTCGATATGTAAATATGTTTTAATTGGCCCTAGAATTAAGGGTTAATATTGAAGGCTAAATTTAGATACCTTAATACAAGCATGTAGAAAAATTGTAGGATGTGTTTACAGAAGACAGAAGAAAACTGTGCCTTTCAAGGCAGGTGAAGGCATAGACACCAGAAGATATCTCTAGCAGCAGTATATGTAGGAAATAAAATCAATTGCTAACAGCAGAATTAACTACTAAATCGAGAAAATTAGAACACTGAGAAGTGTATATGCACATGCAAGTGCCACTGTCTTTATGTTTCACATACAGGTAAACTATCCTTTAGGTTCTATAGATTGTACTGAAAAGATGTCCTTTGACTAATGGAAACTTAAATACTTTGCATACCTATAGGTACCTAAATTTAGAATTTTCAATACCAGACTGTCTTCTGCCCTACATATCAATTTCTGTCCCAGGACATGGATTTTCAAATTATGTTCTTGGGGCTAACACATGCTTAATAAAGAAATAAGGGTGGCCTTTTGTAAAATAACCTAAGGTTAAAACCTTCTTTGCAGGAGATAGCCCTGACTATCAGACTATAAATAATGATCTCCTAAAGCTGCTTTACTTGCAAGCAAAATTAAAACTAATAAGCGTATTTTAAAATACTGAATATATGCCACTGACATTAAACTTCCAGAACTGTATTAAGAAGAATGAAGTTCAGAAGTAAATTAACATGTAAAGTCTGTAGTTCTTTGGGATAGACATTTTCCAACTTAGTAAATTCATTGTTAAGGACATAGTGACAACCAGTAACATCCTCCAGTGACAATATACAAGATAGCAGTATCTTGTTGGAGAACAGGTAATGCATTAAATAAAGTTAATATTGGAAATATAAAATTATTTCATCAATATTTTTAAAGAAAATAAAATGAGAATTGAGTCCTCATTGGGACTAAGATGTGCTTTGAGACATAATGTTTTGTTTCTAAAAAATATTTTGCAGTGAGAATAAGGAGGTAACAAAATCATGTTTTACCTTATCTCCACACTTAGGTAAGGTACTAAAAAATGCATATTTATGATGCTTCAAGGCTGATTATGTTCCCAAAAGCGCTTCTTGAAGCATTTTCTGCCCTCTTTACAAACCTGCTTCTAAAGTGAAAGAACTTTAATATAATATCAGCTTTTCATTGTGTTATCACAGTTAGCAAGCAGAGATTGCAATGAAGGTAGTCAAATGATACACAGTCAATCTATTCTCATTAAAACAGTTGTTGTAAGAACACAAAATGGTCAGATATTTAACTTCCTAGATTTTGAAAACCGTAATCTTACATAACTTTGTGAATGCCATAATTGGTATTGAACAGACTTTCCAGTAAGTGTTTAAAAGTAGTATAGAACCTATATTTAATATTATTGAAGTGCAGGTCCTATATTTCATATTATTGAAGTGCAAACAAGCCCAGGATTTCATATGCATGACAACACTTCCTTTCCCTTTCCCTTTTCCCCTTCCCATGTCCCTTTCCCCTTTCCCCATCTCCTTCTCCTTTCCCCTTCCCCTTCTCCCTCTCCGTTCCCCTTCCGCTTCTCCTTTCCCCTTCTCTTTCCCTTTCCCCCTTCCCTTCTTAATGCAGCACAACATTTTGTGTGGTTTTAAGCAGTTTTTCCAGGTTTCCATTCCTGTCATAAGATGCATGTACCATTTAGGAGTTTACACAGGCAAAGAATCAATCAAGGTAACTCTTGTGGCTATATAGGTCCTCTGCCATATTTTTTAATAATTAGAAGGTCTGAAATTTGCAGAGTAGAAAATCTAGTCTCATTCTACATAGTGACAAAAACTTCTCGTGATTTATTAATACCAATTTTATCTCAGTGTTTTTGATTGCCTCTCATATCAGTTTCTAAGGGCTAAAGCACAAGAAACAATCTCATCACTAGCTTTCTTAATTGAAGCGAGTGATGTACTTTAAAACTTAAAAGCTAGAACCAAATGGCTTACATCACACTTCCCTTTCCCCTACTCCCCAATCTGGTACCTTTATTTTCTCTTGTGAATTGAAATTACTTTAACAAGACAGCACCCACACCTACAATGGAGAACCCATACCTGTGTCAGCAAACAGGACTACATAGACAGAAAACTAATTAACAATAACATTCTCAGAAGAATTATAGCAAGACTTTCATGAACTGAGTCTTATAAATATTCCAAACCTGGTTTTCCTTACCACGCACTGACTAATTCCACGTGCTATCAAGTTTAGGGTTTGATTGCTCTCAATTCTCACTTATACTTCGTATTTTAGTCTCTTCTTCAGTATGCTGTACAGGACATAAATTCTGATCATCATTAAATCACATTTTTTATTACATTTTATGCAGTCTTTCCAGAAGAATGTGTAAAAATAATGAAATTTTAGTTTGAGGGATATTTTGCCCTTTACAATAATGTAATCAGTGAAATGTGTAGAAACTCCCAAGCAGTTACTTCAGTGATAAAAAGGCAATGAATAACATAAGGATCACATTTCTTTCCAGGACAAAAAAAGAAAAATTCTGATTACCAAGTAATTCAATATTTATTTATTTTGCTCTTCTGCACACAGTCAGTTCACTTAGAAATATCTATCTAGAGTTATTTTTATTTCAGCCTATATGCTTTTTCCTTGATTTTTTGGGATAATTACATACACAGTAATTTTTTTTAATACTGAAGTTAATGTACCTTGTGTTTTCAACTGGCTCTCCAGCTGGGTGAAAATGCTAGAATTTTTTAAAAATACTGTATCAATGACACTTGTAATTTTTTCCACCAACTGTGAGAAGTACAGATTAATCCCTATTGCTAACTTTGAGTGGAAAAATGTAAAACAAAACCATAAGATAGCAAAATGCTAGATAGCATACATTCCAATTAGTTATGTAAGTAGGCTCATTATCGTCAGTCTACGTGAGTTGAGTTTGGTATCTGCACGTCAAAGGAACTTGTCTGTCAAATTGTTGGCACCATTTGTGTCCCTAAATTTAAGCTTCTGCTTTGTTAACTGAAAGTCTCTTTATTATTTAACTCCTGAAAGAAAACTTCAGTAGATTGTTAGAGGTCACAGTACAACTGTAGCTGAAGTTTAAATGGGGGGAAAAAATGATATATATTTAATATCAAGTGCATCCGTTTCAAAAAGCATGTCTCAGGTAAGGACAGAGAACAATGATGTCATGGGAAAAGCTTGGGAACCTAAGTAGACTTGAGTAGACACATTTATGGTTATAAAGACATATTTTAATTTTGGATTTTATTATAACTGAGATCTGCTTTTGCTGGAAAATATAATATTTCTAATAGTCTTACTGACCATCAAAGTCTTGACATTTTCTTGTCTTATATACTTCCTTCCTCAATAAAACTTCCTTATATACTTATATACTTCCTTCCTCAATAAAACTACAGAAGATACATCTAAGAAGCCCTTAAACAAAACCTAAATGCATCAATAGATACAGTGGAGAATTTAATACACTGAAACCCTTTGTCCACATCAGGGCAATAGAAATACATCACTTTTCTGAAAAGAGACTGCATCAAAATGGCATTATGGAGTGTCATATTTTCTTTCAGTGACTTTCATTTAACTTTGGATGGGTTTGTGACTGAAAAAAAAATGACAATCCACTTGTTCTCACTGTAAAACCTCAGTCAGAGAGCTGAAAGTCAATTGGTGTCCTTTCTGCCTATAAGGAATTCTTCCCATTAGAGTGAACTTCCAGAACTGGTAAAGATGCAGAAGAGCTTGCACCAGGAGATGATGCTTCATGTACTGAGGCTGCACATTTTCTCATATTTAGTTTCCCTATTTGTAAGGGGTCTGTGATGCTGAAAGAAGCACTGCTGCTACTAAGGTGATGCTGGTATCCTAACCCTTGTCAGGGTCATTTTAAAAAGGAAAATAATTGTCACTTCAAGAATCAGAAATCTGAAGCCCAGATGTGCTTGTTTGACTTCCACAGTTGTCAAAAGGAAAGGAGAAGGCAGAGCTGGATGCTGAACCCACAACTTCTGTGTCCATGTGAACTCTCAGAGGTTCTGTAGTTGCCAAATATATAAGTCCCTGAAACAGCATTCCCACACCTTCCAGGGAAAAGACATCATCTTTTGGTTATGACCAGTCTCCCTAGTCATAGTTTTCTGGCCCTGTTAATTATATTATATGCAGAGTGCAGTACAGTGCAACAGGTTGTAAAAAGCGTGATCTTCAATCTAGACTTGCCTGTCCCAGGGATAAGATCGTTCTGAACTCCTTCTGTCTGATGAGGACTTAAAAATCCAGGTGTCCCTTGTTGAAGTAACAGGTGTTTGAGAAAACATTGCTTCTGTCTTTCTGGCAGTTTCATTTAAAAGGGAATCAGCCAGTCACCTGTATGACACAGTTATCTGTAAATGGGAAGTGGTTTCAGGTGTCAACCCCTGCAGGCACCAACTAAATAGAATTCTTAACAATTCATTTACTAGTTTTCTATTGATTCATTTATCTGTGTGTTACTGAAAGCTACTGTGAATACTGTCCTCAAGCACCTAACTCTTCTTATTCGCTGTTTAAACTCAGGTTTGTAGATTTTATTCTCAATGGCATGATTACCATGTTATTTAAACACTTATACCTATCCCTCAGCAACAGTTTCTCTAATCTGGCATCAGTCCAAATCTGAAACAAATCAGGCCTTCTCCTGCTCATCATTTGTTACCTTTTAAAAATCAAACTCAAAAAGTTCTGATGTTTTAGTTAACCAAGAAATAATTCTCAACTGTGATTTTCCTATTTCACAATTTCTCTTCAGACCCACATCTTGCCGAAGATTGCTTAAACACGTATCTTTAACCAAAATCTACAGTAGGGCAACGTGGAAGATCATCTGTAAGCTTGCACAATTGAAGTTGTCTTCAATGTAGGTCTAGAAATTTTGAGATGTTTTGTTAAAAATTGAGTTAGAAGAATTTAAAAACATTATTTTATATCCTCCATCATATACCCTCAAACTTTCTAGATCTTCCCATATGTGTACAGAGAGATGCAAATTTCCAGAGTAATTTTTTGGTTTGTATATTGTGTTGTTTTCCTTTTCTGTGTGGTTTTGAACGTAAGGAGAAAAGCCTCCCTTTGAGGAAGGAAAATACTAATAGCAAGATCACGATAGTATTGTTGTTTACTTCGGAAGATGGTTTTCTCAGTTTGAAGTCCTTCTTGTGTGCATAAAAACAGCAACATGTATATATGACTAATGGTGCCATTTCAGTGTTGTACTTGTGATGAACTGCAAAAATAACACTTACCAAGAAGCATCCCACATTTTGCTATTTCTAGTTTCCTTGATATTCCTATCCAGTGCTCTGTAACATTGATCATAATATTTCAGGTATCACTACAGATTCCAGCTATCCCCAAAGACATCCAGATGCAAAGGGAAAAATAATATTCACAAACTATTTCTACACCTAGTCACTGCAGTGTGATTAGAGAATCAATATATCTACACTACCTTCAGCTCCTGGTTTGGATAGTGGTGGCAGTCTGGATGCGTCAGGAACAGCTCAACACAGGCAGAATAGTTTACTCTGATTCTGTAATCTAGAACAAATCATTCAGGGACTGAAACAAATCACTGCTATATCATAGCAAAGGAACAATCTTTCTTACACTAAAATAAAAACACTTTGTGGAGGCACAGTAATTTCTTAACTATACATACTTATGGCATATATGATTAAGACTGTAGTATTTAAGTATGCATTTCTAGAAACTAATTTCACTCAATATATAAGACTGAAATAACAGCAACTTTTGCCTTGCTAAGTACTGGTCAAATAATTTAGTGTCTGCATATATGTGCGCACATTTTACACTCGTATTGGACATTTGGTATCTGGCTACTTGTTTTCTTGGTTTTATTGTGAAGGGAGATCCCTCAGTCAGAAAGTCAGTGGTCCTGGTCAGTGTTTAAATGTAGACATCAGACACATTAAAGCAAGAATCTGACTGAAGATGCTGCTATGGACAATGAAATTGCCTACCTTCCTTTGATCCAGAGCAGCAAAAATGGAAGCAGTGTACAGAAAGTTAATATAAATTAGGACCCAAAAGTTAGAAATTTACCATGCCATAAAATTTGTCTGTCTTCCACATAAAATCACTATAAATGTTGAGCAAATATTTTCCAGAGTATCAAGAGTGACTTCAGAGAGAAATGTGAAGGTAAAAAAAAAAAAACAAACCTTCATATTGCAGTTTATTTCCATGTTCATCCTGTGGGCATTTAAAAAAATCGCTAAAATAACCCTTAGGCAGAAATGGACAGATTAGATTTTATAGAGAGGGACTTTCAGGCAAGAAAACGTAGGAAACTTCTTGAGTCAGCAGTTCTGTAGGAAGTCATCTGTCTCAGTCCATCGCTAGAAGAAAAAATACATTTGCTCTTTCTGATCAGCAAAAGTTCCTGTAAGCAATATTTTTCCTGATATTTCAATTCATGTTGTATTTCTTAAATCATTCTATATAATTTCAAGAAAACAATGCTATAAAATACACAGATCTGATCATCTCTCTAGGTGTATACTTTTGCCTGCAACACTCTAACAATTTATGTAATTGAATTTCACATTTTGACTTAAAAGTCATAACTTAAAAAAATATATAGCTTGACATATATATATAATAAGGAATATTGTCATCAGCCACTTCTTTCCCATATATTGTATATTAATAGACTAAATCTAGTTCGTTCATTAAGAATATGTGTTACTGTATTTTCTAATAGATTATGAGAATACCGGTATTTATCTTTTTGCTCTTACGTTCTAAAAAGGATCATGAAAAAATAACTGCATGTAATTTTCTTTCTCTATGGAAGGCTCATATTTCTCATTTTCTTTATTTTTCTGTATCATTTTTTAGCTTACATCTTCCTTATATTCACTCACAGCACATGAATACTTCTTTATAATATTTGTCTTTCTATGATAAGGCTTTCAGAATTCAAATATTTGAACTATAGTTTCTGATCTAGTTTAAGCACATGTTAAGGTCAACCAAAGAGCACTAAACGTCAGTGCCTTGGTGCTCAGAACAAATACTCATTAATTCCTGCCATTAAAAAAGGAGTTAAAGAGTTAGTTTGACTTCTTAAATATTACTTAAGCTACTGAGAACTCTGTCTGTTTTATTATCTGAGCAAAGTCTATTGTTGATATATCAGGGTTTCGTATTGATGAACAATATATTTAATCAGAACGTCAGTGCCTCTAAAATATGCAAATACCTAAAACAAATGCACTATTCTTTATTGCATGGCCACATCATGTCTTTTTGTTATGTGGTAAAAGACACCACAGTGAAAAGATTTGGCTAAGAGTTATTTATAGTTCTGAGTGATTCCAATAGCTGAATGTATTCTCCTAGCAAGACTTTTTAGGGTTTTTAATCATACTGGAATGTTTTTTTATTTTCCAATTATTGTGCCTCATGCAAACTTCGTATAGAAATTGAAAACAAGCAGGCAAAATACTTCATAAGGCAACCTGCTCGTGGATTTGGAGTTTGTTATTGAGAGACAGAATTGCAGGAAGAGAACTAGCTGCAGAAATATTACTGTGATTTACAAGGTCTTAAGTAGACATATAATGTTAGGACAGAAAGTGCATAATTCTCAACTCAGAAGGGTAGAGCTAGGTAAATATAACTATTTCTATGAACGATGGACTATATAAGGTACCCAGTGCATTTTTTTGAGTGAGGAAAAACTCACCATTTATAAATGCAGGAGGTATTAAATCAGACAGCTTTGTAGCCATAGCATCATTTTTCTCCTAATATGCTATCTTCCCACCCAGCCACACTCTCAAAATGCCAAACTTTCAGATACAGAGATGAGATATAGGCATATTTTTTACATAACAGGAGGGTAAAAAAATAGTTAGAAGGCTTCAATGTGAGATACTCCAAAAAATGTTCAGCTCTCCATGCTTGAAAGGCTATTATCTGGATTTCTACCCCCAAAGTAAGAATAAGTACCAGAAAAAATGCAGAGAATTTATATTACTTAAAAGGTTTTTTCGCTTTTTCTTATGTAATTTGTTTTAATTCCAAGTCTGCTTACAAGAGTACTAAAAAATTTCTGGCTTAAGTAATATTCCTGTGATCATCAGTAAGGTGTGATTTGGGTGACTTTCATCTACGTTGTAGAAATTCTGTGCATTATGTGTGCATGCTGGCAAGCTCAAATATTATCTCCATGTAGGCCATCCCTTCTCCATTACTACCTAAGTGCATATGTCTCTCCTAGCTGTTGGGAAAGCATCCACTGTTGTGGCTACCTCCTCCTTTGGTGGATGTGTGGTAATTCCAACCCCGCCTCTGGCACTGTTGCAGGATTTGTCTGCTACAGAATTGCTTAGGCGGTGTCATGCTTCCAGGTAGCACTTTCTTTTATTTCACCCTTCGAATTTTACAAGTGCATACAATATCTTGTAATTAAATTTACATCTATTCCAAAGTGAAGCCAATGACATTTTTTCACTGGGGCAAATATGGAGCTTTCACTTTTCATTTTCTTCATTCACTTTTATGCAAATGTGCATGCCACACACCTTTGGGTGTCAGAACAGACTCCTAACATTGAATTATAGCATATATTGCTATTGCAAGGGTGCTGCTGAAATCAATTTGGAATAATTTTGAATCCAGTTGTTGTAAGTGTCTTTAATAGTGGACTTTCTCTATGATAAATTATTTTTAAATTGTCCAGTGTTTCTTCCTAAATTTAATTTCAAATGTAAGAAATTTGAAATAAGTTTTAAACTTCACTGCAATGAAACTTAATTTATTTATTGCATAAAATATGTGCAGTGTATATAACAACTTTTTGCCTTACCCGTGTAGACTTCAGGACAGACTGATTTGGATTTTAAGGTCAGAGGTAACAGCATAATACAGTTTACTTTTAGGTTATTGGGCTTCAGAAATTCAGGTACATCTCTGAACCACCTAACATTTGTTTTACTAAAGTAAGCTGCTGGCAAGTTTCCTTTGTACCCGGGTCATTAATTAAGATTTTTTCATCACTGAAGAAATGAAACCCAAAAAAGAACTTATGCATTCTACAGCTGTCTTTCTGAAGATAAATGCAGGAGATAGTTGATTAGGAGTTCAAAGTACCGCTGAGACTCTAATTGCAGCAGAATATTACCACAGTGTTTTCTTACTCTGTGTCAAGCAGGATTGGACAGGGCCTCGTGGACCTCTGCATACAGCAACCATCTTTTGCAGGCAATCACATTATAAGATTCAGTTATTAAAGCTCTATCACATCATCTGTTAAACTGCAGCTTGTCCATGTGCCATTGTTGTTCAGGTTAAACCACTCTTTTCCTGCATTACTTTCCTGGTGAAGATAACTGCTGTTCTCAAATCTCTCTCAGTCTCTTTTGCTAGATTTAACAATTTAAGGTCATTTTGACTTCTCTTTCAGAATGGATAGTCAGGGCAGAGAAAATCTAGTCACCGTTTTTTCACATCATTTTCAATCTGAATTCATTGTTTTGGGGCGTGAGCGAAAAAAGTAGAGCACATAGATGTGATATTGCACATTAATGATGTGGAGGAGGACAAAGAAGTAAGAAGCAATCTGTTTTAGTCAAAACTGATTTGAAAAGAGCTAGTAAAGCATCTCCTAATGAAATGGAATTAGACATCCTTTCCTCTTGCTTTTCTTCTTAAATACAAATGTCAGATTTGACCTTTGGTGAGGCTATTCTAAAGTTTGTGGGGAAATAGATATGACTTAGTGCACAAAGGGTGGGACCTCATTATTCCGACACACCAGAGCTGAAAGAAATTTTTATTTTCATGAACTAAATACTGTATTTTGCCATTTCAAAAGTCAGGTTTGTCAGGCAATAAACACACTGATTGCAAAAGAGTGACTGACATGACAGAACCTTGGATTTAGTGATCATAAATTGACTCAATAAAATAAAAATAGAATAGTTCATTCTTAAAGTTTCTCCTGTGGAAATTGAAGATATGAAATTGTTTCCTGAGCCAAAATTTTATTAATCCGAGTAGATTTAAGTGAAACATTTTCTCTGGGAGAATACATGCATCAAAAGCTTCTCGAACAGCTATTCTGATGAGGGTGCAAACAGTGAAATGTGAAGAGTCAAGTCTTAGAAGTATTAAAATACCTCCTGTCCCTCTGTTTTCCACGGGAAATACCTCTAGAGAAGACTAATATCTAGTAAGAGGCATAGGAAATAATATAAATATTAGCAGTGTGGTTTTATGCAGAAATTATTTTTCATATTTATTGACTAGTCTTCAGTAATGGTGCTTGGCTTAAGGAGTTTTAATAGACATGCAGGAAGATTCTCATCTGCTATGATTAAGTGTAACTTGTAATCTGTCAAGCAACACCAGACCATATCAGATGGGGCTGTGACCTGTGAACTTTATGCTGAATATGTCTCAGCAAAGGTGTGAACTTCAGCACTGTTTGAGTATTCATTTCTGAGTAAATTTGGCAGCTCATAACTTACTTGTGTATCACTAAGATAACATTCAAAGGAGTATTATGGTTGTCATGGTATATGTGGATATTAATACTGGAAAACCAGGAGTTGTAAAATAAAATGAGTGTTTTTCACAGCCTTAAAAATTTAGTCACAGAAGTGCTTTATCATTTTAACATTTTCCTTTCCAGTAGCTTAATCACAGAATCCAGAGTCCTCTGTAGATACAGGAGAAAAGAAACCCTCAGCCTAATCAGTGTGAAGGTGTATTTTAGCAGACCTTTTCAGATCCTCATCTTCCCCTCCTGTGACAAACTGAACTTTCAGGCTGACCAAACCGACTTCAGGAGATGGGACTTGTGATCACACTGATTTCATCGCTGTTCAGGTCTATACCTGGATGTGTCCCCATGCCGAGGTGGTTGGCTCACTTCCTACAGACCTCGTGTGAGTGAGTTACCGGGTACCCGATCCGAGGGCTGCACCGGCAGGAGAGGCTGTAGCTCCGCTCCGGTGCTTCAGCCACAAGATGATCTACCCAGAAACAGGCTTATAAATGCTTTTAACACAGGGAAAACTTCAGCTGGATCTGAGAATTAGACACCAAGACACAAATCTATAAAATCTCTGCTTTCGTAGTTCCACACGTTTCATATTTTGCCCCCCGGCGCTGCTAGTCCGTCCGTCCGTCCGTCCGTCCGTCGGGGCTGGGCGATGCCTGCTGCTGTGGTGCGCTCGCGCCTCTAGGTGGAACTGGAGGGATTGAGAAGGTTTTTGGTAGGACCTGTACAAACACACATCCAGCTTTTCCCATTTAGGATGATCTCTACATTGAAGAGTTTCTGCCTAAACAGCAAAGTTGTATTACTGGAAAGGAAACAAGCCAGTAAATCAAACGGCTAGTTCTGAGTGGGAAAGCAGCGATTTATATAGACTTGAAGGTGTATTCATCAAGCACTCACTGACTCATTTCTTCAGTAGTCATCAATGGCAGCTCCTCCTGAAAATGATGGCAGTTTTGTATCATTTTCTAGCACTTACATCTCTTGAACTGAAGTCCTGTTAAATCCACATTATATATGCAAACATTTTAATAATTAAATTAAATAGATTTTTCATCTATGTTTTTCCATTATTTAGAGATACACTCTTAAATAAATTGCAGAAGAATGGCAAATAATTTTAAACTATATGGACTGACCATGACATTTTATCTTTGCCAATTTTTTTCACATTCATTGAGGATTTAAATTTCATTTATAAACACTAGTGGTACAGATCCCTTAAAACATAAGCAAAGTAATAAGCTATACTCAAAATATTTGAGAGCTATTGAAGTATTTTTTTATTGTTCCTCATTTCCTGTTTAGAAATAAACTCAGCTATATCCAGATTTGGTATATTATATTTTTGTTTGTGATCACACTGGGAAAAGGCAAAGGTCTTCTGGAGGACTCTAGTGAATTATTTAGTGTTATTACATGCTGTCTACAAGAGAGATTTTTAGGATCATTTTCTGTTGGACAGTTTGTGTGAGAAAGAGACAGAGAACAAGATGGCTTAACTTTGTCTACTTAAAGGATACATTTATCCTCTACATTTTTCATGGTAGTGAAGTTCACTTGCTGGCCACTTCTCCTGTCTTTTTTTAGTATTTGCTTCCCACAAAATTCAAGACAACAAATCTTTGGTGCAGAATTTTGTGTAACATCCACAACATGACAAGAATTACCCAGGCTCATTTATAGTGCTTCTCTCAAATGTGCTAAAGGCACTCAGGCTTATTCTGCTGCATATACACTGTGGTGCTTCACCAGTAGTGCTTCTTTAATTTCTGATTGAGTGGGTCATAGAAAAAGAATCAACTGTTCCATCATGTGTCTGAGATTTTTCTTATAATATGTCAGAAGTGGGAGGTGGAGAATAGGAGTGGGAGTAGAAGGAAAAAGTCCCTAAGTAGTTTTTATGGTCCTTTTTTTCTGAAATAAGAAGGTGTGTTTTTAACTACAGTATGTTGAGATCAGGCCTTTACAATATACTTCTTTAGCTCACAGGTGTTTGATCTGTTTGTCTACATGTACTAGTGATTCTCGGTTGTCAGGTGACGTTACAACAGATTTGATTTTTTCTCTCTATTCATCAGCTCAGAAAAGTCAGTAATGATCAATCCTGGTGAGGTTTAAAACTCTGTTTCCCACTCCTAATTTGTCCAAAGGGGAAGTGGCATTTCTATTCTTCTTGTCAATGTTACTTTATTAAAGGCATCTTTCCACTGCAATCAGGAGCTTGAAAGTGTGACATGGTCCACTTGTAACAAATACAGCCTGTGCTGAGACAGGAGCAAATATCTTGCCTGCCTGTGGCCCTGGGTAAATGAGTAATAACCTGACTGTGACAGCAGACATCAGTTTGAGGCACTTTAACTGGTTAGGGTTGTTCTTAAGCAGTCGAACCACACTGGCAGTCATGTTATATCCGTATGTTAACCTAAGATAATAACTGTCATGGGCTGCTATTTCATAGGTGTCAGGCAGACATATTCTGATAATTCTCATAGAATAGAATTCTAGAATATGCCTAGTTGGAAGGGACCCATCAAGATCATCAACTCCATCTGCTGGCCTTGTGCAGGACACCCCAAGAGTCACATCATGTGCCTGTAAGCATTGCTCAAATGTTTCTTGAATTCAGACAGGCGTGGTGCTGTGACCACTTCCCCTGGGAGCCTGTTCCAGTACTCAACTATCCTCTGTATGGGAAACTTTTTCCTGATACCCATTCTAAACCTCCGCTGACTCAGGTTCTTACCATTTACTCAAGCCCTGTCACTGATCTTAAGAGTGAAGAGATTGGTACCTTCCACTCTGCTCCCCCTCGTGAAGATGTTGAAGACTGCAATTGTAATAATTTGAAAATTCTATTTCAAGCTCCAGTTTTAATTTGGTCCTTCTTCTCTGAGAAATGCTCACAGTAGTCCCAGATCCTCTGTATCTATAAATGCAGTTCACAGCTTCATCCTGGTTACTTACACCAGTTAGCACTGAGACAACAGAACCCGAAAGCTGAATAAAATAACTGTTCTCTCAGTTTCTCTTTTCTCTCTCCCTGCTACAATAACGGTGTGAGGTTCTGTAGACAGAAAAATACTAAATCCATCTTCCTTGCTACAAGAATAGTCCCATAGCTTTGCAGTGATTCAAACAACAGTCAGCTTAGATTATTTGTATTTCTTTAACTAAGCCTGAAGTCTTGATAACTAACATCTTTTTCAGCTCTCACGACTTTTCAGGAAATTATTCACTATGCATTCATCAGCCCATTACCACCTTCCCTCCTGAGGGGTCCCTAGCATCAACTACCCTTGCTGTCCAGAAAGCAATAAATACTCTGTGTTATCATTTAGAAGATGCTGTTGTGTCTCTAAAAGGAAAACCTCGTAAATTAATTTAGTAGTATCAGAGAAATAAAAAAAAAATTACAGTATATATTAAATAGAAGTGCTTTAAAAGTCAGTCTGGAATTAGACAAAAAAGTTTGTTTGTGTTATGTATGAATATGTGGGTGTATTTTACCCATTTGACTGAGATCCATAAAATACACATAGATTCAAAGTGCTTTAAAACCACTTTCTATTTTTTCCTGAAATCCAGATATTAAAAACAGCATAAATGATGCATTGCATTGACCTTCTCCTTAATATTTATTATGTCCTATTTATGCCAGGAACAGAAAAATAAGCATCATGTCCAAGGACATCATGATAATTGTCTGTAAGAAACTTTCCGATGACTTCTTGCACTTATGAGTTTCTAATATTTCCACTTCATCACTGAAGCCTAGTAAACTCATTATTTCTGCATCAGCCATACCATTCCTCAGTGCATGAAAAGCATGAGGCAGACTGTGTCTTTTTCACTTGCTTTTCTTACCTTTCTGAGAACTTTAATGTTGTTAAGAAAACCAAACTTTAAAACTCTGCTTTGTTTCCAACAGAAATAAATAAGTCTGGCTGTCGGTGAGCCAGGTCAACATGGCCCACGGCTGGGCAGGGCAGGGCTGCGAGGGGCTGAACACCAGCCCTGCTGTGGTGTCAGTGAGGGAGGGGCTGATGCCCCAGGGGAAATGGTCTGGGTCATGGGCAGGTGGGGACAGCCCCAGGGCTGTATCTGGGTATCTGAGGTCCTGGCAGTGCCCCCAGGGCCCTTGCTCTTACCACTCTTTTTTTCAGATATGGTTCCTTCCCAGTAAGGAGAGAAGCCAGTCTTTCAGAGATGGAAATTCATACCTAAACAAACTGCAGTACCTGGAAGGGACTAAGGAGAGAGGCGTGTTTAGCACTCCTGACCTCTCATTCAGCTTCCAGGTCCCTAGAAGTTCTCCAGTGTTTGTGCAAGGACAGGAGGGAAAAGTCACACAGATACATGCAGAAAGTAACACAGTGTGTAAAGGAATGAGCACTTACAGTGTACATCTATGTATTATGGGGTACAGCTGGCCTCATAATTTAAAAATTGATTGATTTTAAAATTGTCTTCTAATTTCTGATGTAAAACCTAGTTTTCATTTGTTTCCAGCTTTGTCTGACTGGACCAGTTGTTACAGGTGTATTAGGTATTGGTCTCTCCCTAAAATGTAAAAGGGGTAAAATTTAAGCTAAATTAGTAGTCATTTCTTTGCCTGGAATTTATGAATTTTTTTCCTGGTATCTAAACGTACTTCTTTGGAAAGATTGAGATTTTACATACTATGGCACAGGATATGTAGTGTAAACACATGAGTGTGGCCACCTGAGGGAAAACGTTGTCTCATATGCAGCCAAGAATTTCTGAAAAATTACAGATTCTGTGCATTATGCACTTTTATTAATGGTTGCTTGGAAAGATCTTTGAAGATCAATTCTGTCCTAGTCATTTCAGATGTTCTTTAATTGATTTTTGATAACACCAAAATGTTGATGTGGAGCTTAGCTGTGGAAATCAAAAGAGGAAAACTCTCTTGATGCACAAGGAGAAAAACAATCTAGCTGCAAAGCCTGAGAGTGAAGAGGAAGACTTGAGGGGGGTGTTTAAAGAAGGAATATTGGCGTGGTGAGTAGGAGAGAGAGAGATGCTGGCAAGAGAAATCAAGTGGGCAGATTTGAAGCAGTAGAGGGGGAGGTTGTAAAAGGTGTTTAAGGAAGGGAGACTGCAAGAGAAGCAGGGAGAGGAGAGATGAAAAACAAGTGAACTGAAAATAGTGTAAAGTGAAAAGGCTCTGACTACAGGGATACACTCCCCTCAGAACTTGGAGAAAAAGACTCACACAATTCCTGAATTTTAGAGGATTGTCAGTAAAATGTAATAGGATTTCAAACTGGGAAGTTGAGAAGTCTTACTTGTTTATCAGTTTTAAACCTAAGAAGCTCCATAAAACCAAGAAACCTTAGGGTAAAAGAACGAAAGTATTCATTTGACCACTTGAGATCTAGACAGCTGGAAAATGACAGTACTGAAGCCGTCTTTGTAATCTTATTTCAGTAATTTTGTGTTTCGTGTAATTTTAAATTATATATTCTTGCACTTCTTGTTTGCTGTAAGACACCTGCTTCAGTCAGTGTGTAGAGTGCATGTCCTCTTCAAATTAATCAAGAAGTTTAGAACATCAATTCTTCCATAAATTGGAGAGTGTACTTCTATTGGGGCTTTCCTTCTCATAGGCTTCATGAACTTACAGAGCTAGAATTCCAATTAATGAAAGAGTCCAAAAGGTGACAAATAGCAAATGAAAAAAGTGCAAGAGGCTCTGAGAAAGATATGGAACAAAGTCCTTTTGATTGCCAAGACGAGCAGTAAATGCTGCCCAAGAGCTGGGTAGTGGCTGTGGACAGAAATACTTCAATGGACAACAAAGTGATCATAGAAAATATCACACGATTTCAGAAGAGAAAAGAAGAGCTTCATATCTAAGAGAATTGAAGGTTGCTATGGAGAAGAGGATTCTTACCCTCCCTCTGTCCTCCCTGTGTTGAGTGATTTCAATCAAAGTCTTCACAGGTGGTGCAACTTGTATGATCCACAACCATTGCTCCTTGCAACTCATCCTCAGGTCCAATCTTTGAAATAATTGACTCTTACTTTTTCTTGCCAGTCATCTGTTCCAAAACCAATCCTATTATTATGGTTAATTATAATTATTAATCAGTATTTATTGCAGAAGTTCCAACAGACTGGTATAGGCTTCATTGCATTAAGAATTAAAAAGTGATAAAATGATCTCTCCAGAGACTGTCACTGTCTGAATACCTAAGATGGGCAGACCATGTGAGGTGAGGCAACGAGGGCAGTGGGGTGAAGAATGATTTGCTCAAGGTCACTCAAGAAACATTTAATGGCGGTGCTGGAATGAGATACTGTCAGAATCACATGATTTCTGATGCTAGGAGTCATTTTTTAAAACATTGTCGTGCATTTAAAACAAAATGATCTGTAATGGAAGCCTGTCACCTGTGATCTAAGCAATGTAATTTATTATGCAAGAACCATACAGATAATTTACAATAGTTCTTCTGTGCCTTTAATGTATAGTAACTCTAATCACGGAATTGCTTCTGAAATCTCTTTTATGCTACTTGGCACTCCATATGGTAGTTGGATACTGCAGGAAAAAATATCCTCCAGGAATCATTGAGCCGGGCTTTGAGCCAGGCTTTAAGCCAGGCAATCTCCTCTAAGAGTTTCAGAGCAAGCCATACTATAAATATGTAAATGTGGTAGCAATACTTCTTCTTCACACTATTTTTCAAAAGGTAAAGGCAAGTGTTGTTCAAACCACAGTGCAACTTGAGAGCATTTGTAAAGTACATAAAAAATCTGAGTTTCTCTGCATAGGTAGCTTTACACACCTGTGACTGAAGTCTCTGTTTCAGGCATTTATCATCAAATAACATCAGCAGAAAGACTTGCAATAATTGCAGCTCTGCACTGGCTTCTTTCCACTTTTTCTCTCTTAATTCTCTTTTGCACATCTTTTGTTGCAAGCACTCAGGCATTCTGCCTTCCTGAGGCTTTTGGGTGAATGCTGCCCACCAAGAGGTGTGGTTTTCTAGTGTGTTCACTGGCACAAGTGAAGCAGATTACAACAAAGAAGTAACAAATGAAATAACCTGTGTGTTTGTGTGTGTGATTGGAAAATTATCACTAGATACATTACCAAACATTGAAAGTTTATATGATTATGTGCAATCCAGAATAGGAGAAAAGAGGAAAAGGTGTATTGAAAGGGAGTCAAAAAAGAGAAACTGAGAATGGAAAAGGGAAGGCAGACTGTTGAAAAAGCAAGAGATGAGTTTAAAAGGGAAGAGTAAATAGAAGAGGAAAAAAAAGAAGACTCATAGAATCACATAATATGCCAGTTGGAAGGGACCCACAAGGATCATCAAGTCCAACCCTTAGCCCTTCACAGGACCATCCCCAAGATCAAACCATGTGCAAGAGAGTATCATCCAAACACTTCTTGAACTCTGTCAGGCTTGGTGCTGTGACCACTGCCCTGGAGAGCCTGTTCCAGTGCCCAACCACGCTCTGGGTGAAGAAACTTATTTCTAATATCCAACCTAAACCTTCCCTGACACAACTTCAGGCCATTCCCTCAGGTCCTATCACTGGTCACCACAGAGAAGAGATCAGTGTCTGCCCCTTCTCTTCCCCTCACGAGGAAGTTGTAACTGCAATGAGGTCTCCCCTCAGTCTCATCTCCTCCAGGATGAACAACCGATGTGACCTCAGCCCCTCCTCACACAGCTTCCCCACCATCTTTGTTGCCCTCCTTTGGACACTCTCTAAGAGCTTAATATATTTGTTATACTGTGGCACCCAAAACTGCACACAATATTCAAGGTGAGGCCACCCCAGTGCAGAGTAGAGTGGGACAATCCCCTCCCTCGACCAGCTGGCGATGCTGTGCCTGATGCCCCCCAGGACACAGTTGACCCTCCTGGCTGCCAGGGCACTGCTGACTCAAGTTCAACTTGCCAGTGACCAGGACTCCCAGATCCCTTTCCCTGGCACTGCTTTTCAGTATCTCATTCCCCAGTCTGTATGAACATCCAGGGTTGCCCCATCTCGGGTGCAGAATTCGGCACTTCCCCTTGTTGAACTTCACATGGTTGGTGATTGCCCAGCCCTCTCACTTCTTGAGGTCTCTCTGCAGGGCATCCCTGCCTTCAAGGGAATCAGCTGCTCCTTCCTGTTTTGTGTCATCTGTAGACTTGTTTAGTATCCCTTCCAGTCCTGCATCCAAATCACTTATGAAGATGTTGCAGAGCACAGGGCCTAAGATAGAGCCCTGGGGAACCCAACTAGTGACAGGTCACCAGTCTTATGTTACCCCATTCACTGTTACCCTCTGTGCTTGACCTGTGAGCCAATTGCTCACCCACCACATGATGTGTTTATCCAGCTGTGGGCTGGGCATTTTGTCCAGAAGGATCCTGTGAGAGGCAGTATCAAGAGCTTTCCTGAAATCCAAAAAGATGACATCCACTGGCTTCCCTTCGTCATCTAGGTGGGTTATCTTCTCATTAAAGGAAATCAAGTTTATTAAGCAGTACTTTCCTCTCATGAAACCATGCTGGCTGTGACCGATGATGGGGTTGTTTTTCAGGTGTTTTTCAATACTTCCCAGAATGATCTTCTTCATACCGGCCAGCACTGGAATGAGAGTGACAGGCCTATAGTTTCCAGGGTCCTGCTTCTTGCCCTTCTTGAAAACTGGGACAAAATTTACCAGCTTCCAGTCAGCTGGGTCCTCTCCAGATTCCCAACACTGCTCAAAAGTAATCAGGAAAGGTTTTGAGATGACATCAGCCTGCTCTTTGAGGATTCTGAGATTAATCCCATCAGGCCCCATAGGTTTGTAGGGATCCAGCTGGAGCAGCAGATCTTGCACGAGTTCGAGGTCAACTGAGAGTTGATGATTCTTGCAGTCATGATCCTCCAGCTCAGGGTACTGAGACCCCCTTGGTCTGCCATCTGTGTTGAAGACAGAGGCAAAGAAAGCATTAGACACCTTTGCCTTGTCTCTGTCCCTGTTTGTCAGGTGACCATCCTCATCCTGTAATGGACTGATGATACTTCTATACTGCCTATTACCATAAACATGTTTGAAAAAACCCTTTAATTATCCCACATATTTCTGTCTAGCTTCAACTCCAGCTGAGCTTCGGCCCCACAAATTTTCTCCCTAGAGTGGTAAGCAGCAGCTCTTAATTCTTCCAATGTCACTTCACCTTGTTTCCACTGGTCATATACCTTCTTTTTTTGCCTTTTTTCAAGAGAATATCTCTGCTCAACCAAGTCAGCCTTCTACCTCCCCTGCTTGACTTCCAGCATTTGGGAATTGCCTGCTCCTGTGTCCTTAGGAGGTGATGTTTGAAAAGTGCCAGCACTGACAGACCCCCACACCTGCAAAAACATTTTCCCAGGGCATCTTTCTTACTAATTCCATGAGCAGCCTGAAGTCTGCTCTCCTCATGTCCAGAGCTGAGGCTTTACTGGTTTTTCCTTCTGCCAACAGAGATTTTGAGCACAATCACTTTGTGGTCACTGCGGCCAACACAACCACAAATCCTCACTTTGCTCCTGAAATCCATGCTGTTGACAAGCAGCAGATCGAGGACAGCATCCTTCTGAGTCAGCTCTCTTAGGATCTGTTCCATAAAGCTGTCATCCAGTTTTTTTTAATCCTCTGTCCCAGGTTGTACCAGCTATGTGGTGCTCCCAGTTGATTTCTTGCAAGTTGATGTCCCCCATAAGGAAAACAGCAGTTGACTTGAAGTGTTCCTTAGTTCCTGAAAGAATCTGTTGGTGTCAGCGACCTGCCTGGGAGGTCTGTAGCAGACTCCCACAATGGCATCTGCATTATTTGTTTGGCTCTTGATTCTTACCAAGAGGCTCCCAACTGTGCCAGTGCCAACTGTGAGCTCCATACATTCTAAAACTTCTGTTATGTACAGTGCCACCCCTCCACCTCTTCTGCCCTGCCTATCCCTCTTGAAGAGCCTGACACTATCCAACAGGACACTTCAGTCACAGGAATCATCCCACCAGGTTTCACTTATGCCAGTGATGTCAAATCTCTGGGACTGGGCCAAAGCTTTGAGCTCCACTTGTTTCTCATGCTGTGTGCACTGGTGTAGAAATATTTCAGGTATGGTTCTTGGTAACTAACACCTCATGAAATAGATTGAGGGATCCTCTAAGTGCTTTTTTTCTCAAGAAGCAAGGCTACCAGCCCTTCCCAAAAGGATTAAGAAAAAGTGAGTGAATGGGGTATAATGGCTAAATAACCTGTTTTCACAGAAATCAGAAATGGGGAGAGCCTTGCAGGAAGAAGGTAGTAGAAAGAAATTAAATTTTCCCTTCTAAATTTCAAACATTCAGTTTAGTCATTTGAATGGATTTGACCTGAGTGAAGTCAGAGTTTTTTTCTTTCTCCCCCCTCCCCACCCTATTGCCTAGATTAAAATGTAGTGGTACTAGCTGACAAGGTAAAAGCCTGAAGATTCTGCTACTGCCCAGTGCTATCTATCCCTGATCCGCTTCCCTCCGTGTCCTTCACCCTTCTTCTGGACTTATGTCTGAATTCCCCCAATTGCTTCCAAAAGTCTTCATTGTCCGTAGCTGTGTACCAAATGAAGATCTTTTTTGATCTTCTCATTCTGTGCTTAATCACTTCTTAAAGTTATGTGAGAATTAGTTGCATCTATGATCATCCTTAAGAGGAGTTGAACTAACCTTTAAATAAAGAATACAGAACAATTTACAATCCTAGTAATCAACATAAATACATTTTAAATGGCTTGTTTGTTTCTTTGATGTCAAGCAATCTAATTGAGTTTGATTTCCTAATAGAGGTGTATATCAGGAATGTTATATCCTTCATATAAGCTACGGTTAGTTTCAGCTAAAATTCAAATTCAAGCTCAAATTCACAGAGCTCAGAAAGAAATTACAGGAGAGAGGTGGGGAGCAGGCATATATTTACAAGGTTTTTTAACAGCATGGCCTCTGTTGAAACTAAAGGGTCTGAGGGTCGCAAGCTATTCTAATTGTATCACCCTGCTTAGTTTTTATTCTGTAGCCAAGGAAACTGTCAAGTAGTGAGGCTTATTTAAGCAGTGTTCTCCTGCTCAGGATTTGAATAAACCAGTTTTGGTGCACAATATGTTTCAGCGGGCAGTACCACTTCAGAGTTCACAGCTGTTTCTGGGAGTGTTTCTCAAGCATGTTTCCAGCCCCTGCCCCATACCATGCACACAGCATTTGTACACCTGCTAACTGTGCTCCTCGTTGTGAAAACCACGTGAATTCCATAAATGAGCAATAGTGCAAGTAATGGATTCCCACTCTGGATCATCAAGGTGCCCTGGCACCAAGGTGGGCAGAGACTCACCTCCACAACCAAGCATAGGTACTGATTCAAGAATTCATGTGCTTTAGCCAGGTGGGATGTGGCTCTCTTGTGTAGTTCAGGCTTCACCACTGTGGCTCTGCCTGGCTTTTTCTAAGTTGAAATTTAATGTCCAGAATCTGTCACAATACTTCTTTGTTAACTGCTGGGACCTTAAGGTTTCTAATTTTTCTTGCAGAGAGTACTGAGTACAGCTTAAGTCGCTGAAAGAATGCACTTCTTGGACACTTTAGGTATTTTGAAAGCTGAAGAGCAGCGATTAAGTGTTGGGAACGTTTTTCAATTGTTATGTACTACAGTGTCAGTTCAGTCCTGAACTCAGTTTTTGGCTCATTAAAAAATGATCAGTTGCTTTTAAGCTGAGGTTTTGCTATTTGCAGATTGATTTAGCAATTTGCTTCCTTAATTTATTTTGTACTTATAAACATAAATTTCTTTGAAATGTTGTCTTTGAAAGGCATCTCACAATATGCATTTTTTGAGAAATTTTCCTCATAGAAGTCCAGCAAAGCTCTTAACACTGGTACTTTTACCCATATTTAATGATTTATCTTTGTTTATAAATTAAGAATGGGAATTATTGAATAATAGATACAATATCTGGAAATAAATTAGATTTGATATTTAATAAATACCCTGATCCATATTTGTGCATGATTCTGCTACTTTCTTTTAAGCCTTTTGAAAGAGCTTTTTTATTTTTTTTTTCCACGTACAGGTACTGAAAATTCTTATATTGAAAAGTACTTCTGTTAGTAACAGCTGAAGTAAAATGCACAGCAGTGTAAAAGAAGTAAAAGATTTCTGTTGAATAACTGAAGAGGTTCAGGTCTGTTTCTAACATGCCAGCTTTGCTCAGTCTGTAAGTTCAGTGATTTCTTGTGCCTAATAGAGGGGCCAATAAATGTTCTTAGAAAGAACATGGTTGTTTTCATTACAAATTCCACACATTAAATTATAGAATTAGAAGTACTTAAGTTGTTAAGTAAAAGGGATATGAAAATTCTAAAAATAGACAAGATTCAGTAGTAGTCAGTTAATTAATTATTGTGTTGGGAAAAATATTCAGCTATAGTTCTACTGTCACAGTTCTTAGGGGATGCTACAGGGAATCCATGACACTATGATGCCTTTACTCCTTTCTTCTTTTAAAACTCCAATTCCATTAATATTCCAATGAATTAAGGGAATCCTGTTGTAACTGTACTAGACACATAATTTTGTTTCAAATAATATTTGGCCTGCAATGAATGTAACCAAAGCAGATTTTATTCTTTGGTATTCTGGCTAATATTTTCAGTAACTTTTAGGACTAGCTTTTAATTTTGATATCCAATCAAAACAGGTATGATGGCAAGTGCATGTCTGAATGTTAAACAAGGAGATTCTCTACAGAAGTAAAAAGGGAATACTTTAATATATTCTTTTACCCATGGTTACATAGCTGAGTTTTAAACAGCCTGCAAATCTCTCCCTGAACCATATAACTACCTGGCTTGCTAGACAAATATTTTAAGCAATTCTACATCTGAATTCAATGATTTGTGCTCACAACTAGATGCCCTAAATCATGCCACAAAAATGCTTGCTGGCACAAAGTAGAAGTCAGTTGTAAAGGAATAGCAATAAATATTTCCCTAAAATAAATTTCAAAATTACTTTAAACTTCTCATAAATGTGTTACAAAATGAAAGAAACAACTGCAGATATATTTAGTAGTGGAGTCAATATAGAGAGATGGAAGTAACTGTTGTTGGGGTGAGGAATTGATTATCAAACTTCAAAGATAAATTGGTGTATGCTTCAGGAAGCCTGGCTTTCTTTCAGAGTACATGGTGTGGAGCTCACAGTGCTAAATTCTTGCCCGATTTAAATTTGTGCAAATGGCATGAATCAACTGCACATACATTCAATACATAAAGCTCAAACCCAATAGATTCTTAACTGTTTAGTTCTGTTCTTCCATAAGGAGAATAAAAAGAATGAAGAGCTATATTAACACAATATGTTTTGAGTTGAGAAGTGTAAGGAGTTACCAGCATGCAGATGATAGTGAATCAGCTGTGAGAGGACTGGGTTGACAACACAGCACACAAAGGAAAAAAGAGAGGGATAACCAATTTCTCCCATTTTAGAAATTTTATGATCAGAATGTAGTCTAGATTTTGAGAGCTGTTAACAGGCAGAAATAAAAATTATTAAGGAAGGAGTCAAGATATTAAGTAGAGAACTGGTTCAGTGTCAGTTCCAGTGAAAAAAATTTGGAAGAATTTTGCACTGGCTAGTGGCACAATCTGACTGGGAACAGCAACGCAAGACAGTTTAACTTACTAAGATTATGAAATTTTATTTCAAATGTGTCAGTGTAAAGGGGC
Organism: Sakesphorus luctuosus; assembly: GCA_013396695.1. Taxonomy (NCBI): domain Eukaryota; kingdom Metazoa; phylum Chordata; class Aves; order Passeriformes; family Thamnophilidae; genus Sakesphorus; species Sakesphorus luctuosus. The sequence continues at coordinate 245,149 of VWZD01000026.1, read as the reverse complement.
TTTAATTTGTTTCTGTTTAGTAAGAGAGTTTAGATGTCCTATCGATCTACAGTTACTGTCAGCTTGGGAAACAGGATTAGTAGCCTTTCCCTTTGGCATGACAAGATTGCATATCTAAAGGGTTTTCTTCCAGGTCATTATTTTGATTAGTGGTTCAAATCATACTTAATCATTGATAGGCATTCATTTGAGAACTGATGAAATGCAACGTGCCACAAATTTGAGGTTGCTCACACCCTAAAAAAGTATCTAAGCCAACTATTGATTCAAAGTCATGCTCCCAAAATGTATAATATAGTTAAGTAAATCTTTTAGAGACAATTGACATATTCAAATCTAATTTATGCACACATTAGATCTCTTAAGTGCATAATGATGCACAAAATTCAATGGGAATATAAAATATCAGCAAGTTGCAAACATTTAGATGATGTATACTCACATTTATAGTGTATTCTTTTTAGCCTATGTTGTGAGCCAAGTATCAGTGACTGAAGGTGATTAGTAGAGTGTTTTTAAGAGAAAAAATATGGACGTAAAAAGGCATTAGGAAAGAGATAAAATCAATAATGTCTTAAAAAAAAACCCAAAACAGTAAACACCTTTATAAAAACCTGTTATCACAGAAAATATATATAAACCAATGCTGAAATTATCTCTCTCACCTTTTGTTTATAATGGAGAATAAATACCAGAAAAGGAATAGCACTTTATGCACAAGTAACAGTGACAGGAGAACAGATGACTGTAGGAAGTTCGTTAACATATGAGATTGAATATTAAGCATTCAAGAAATTAAATTCATAAAATCACAGAATCATATCACTTGGAAGACAATGCCACAGCTCATCTAGACCTCTGATCAAGGGGGTCCTGTTCAAGCAGGTTGCTTAGGTCCGTATAGTCAAGTTCTGAATAGCCCCAAGGCTGGAAACTCCACATCCTTTCTTGGCAACCTGATCCAATGCTTGGTCAAACTCATGTCCTGGAAGAGCCATTCAATTTTAGTAACTGTGGGGCAAGAGTGACAAGTATAATACTTATTCTCAAGAGAATGAGGATATATTTGTAAATATCTGTGGATTAAATGTTCAGAATATATCAGCTGACCTGGCATCCTACATATCTATGAAAGAAGATCCTCTATAAGCTCTGTTCATGAAGATGTTGATGATATACTACTAACACTAGCAAGGACATGCTGTCTTTGAGATGAAAAGAATTTCTGACTTCAGTGAGCCTACAAATGCTCATTTCTGAAAAGTTATAGATGAAGGAAAATACACTGGATGGATTGAGAAAAATAAATGTGGTGCAGATTCTTGAAAAGAAAAGATTGATACTGACAACTATGATGCCATAAATATTATCTAGATGCCTTGTAAAGCAATGAAATAAATATTCTATCATTAATAGCTGCAAAAAGAGAGACATGAACAGTAGTCAGTGAGGCTTTAGAAGAGCTGTATCTCATCAGTCAAATTTCATTGCTTGTTTTGATGCAATTGCAAAATTAATGGGCAATAAGAATGAAATACTTCGTATACATTTGGATCTAGTGAGGCATTTGATATGGCATCTTAGGAATTTTCAGTTTTAAAACTTAATTAAGTACTGCCTTCAATAAGATCATGACTATTCAGGCTGTAAACTGCCTAAATGTGTACAAAAAAATAGAAATAATAAACAGCAGCATATTAGGAAGAGGAATCTAAAAGAGTTGGCATTTGTTAGCAAGAGTTGGCAAGAGTTATATTTGTTTAATGTCTGCATTAGTAGTCTGGAAGAAAAAGAAAAGAGCACACTAATGAAATCTGAAGATGATATTAAATTTGAAGAAGTGTGCACATAATTAAAGAAAAAGGATGAAGTGGAATTTGAGAAATTACATATGTGGTAAAACTGAAAAATGCTATCCATCTTACAAATATGAAAGCCTGTTCCCTTGAGGTAATATCTGGAACACTGGTGTGTTGAAAGATATTGGTCTCTGTAAGACACAAGAAAGCAGGTAAATTCAGAAGATTTCATGATATATTATCATTGGTACATATAAAAATGATTTTATGGGACTGTAACAATAGTTTCTCCCTATGTGCGTGAAAACAAGTTTCAATTCAGGTGATGCAACTAGGCTAGAAGACAGATTGTAAAACTCAATGCATGGGCAAGAGAGAGTAATTAAGGAGGCTAAAAGGAAACATGTGCAAGCAGTAACTAAAACAGAACAGAGTTCAGCTGGTTCACTGAGAAGTCTTCAAATTAAAGGATGATTGAACATACTCAGGGCAAACTGGCCACATTTTATGTATCTTCCCGTGATGAAAGCATTCCTTGGGTGGACATTGCCTAAGACATTTTATGGTTATAGGGACTGTTCTTTTGTTGTTCTTAGAAAACATGGAATCTCAAAAAGGTTTATTCTAATTGAAATTTTAACAAGCTAATCAAAAGACAAATATCTCTCATTAGTTCCATGAAAATGCTACCAACATTCACAAACCAAAAACTTCAATAGCAATACAGGTAAAATTGTACAAAAGTTTCCCGCTATCTGCCCCTTTTCTCTAGTATTGAACTACCTGTACAATATTCCTCTGTGTCCTAAGTTGATGCTGTCTATATTCCTCAAGCAGAACAAGGGGGAAGGGTTACAATGCAATAGCAGCATCCTGGGGCATTAACAGGAAAAGTGCAATGTTTGGGGTGGAGGCTGCTGCTTCCTTGGTGTTGAGTGTGCTTAGTTTTATTTTTATATGTGCTTTAGCAGAGTCTGCTTGCATGCCCTTTCCAATCAACCAGTCCTCTGTTAGTTCCGCTGCTGGCTTTGCTTGATTTACAAAGCCACAAGCATGTAGTGACCACTGATTGACTGTGATTTGTTGTAATTATGTTTTGTGTCTGCATTAGCTGCAGTTTGTGTTTCTTGTGTAGGACCTCGAGTCTTATCCTGCGTCTCCACTCTCCCACATAGCATTTTATTCTGCAATCAGAAAGTTCAGTTCACATACAGAATAACTACTTGCCTCTACTGTAAACTAAAGATAAGCTAAGACACCTTTAGGCTGCTATATAGCACAACTGAAACGAATACAACAAGTACTTTGTGAAATTTCTGTGAATAGTATAGGGAGACCAGTCCTGAGTCCTTACACTGCCAGGTTAACACAAACCCTGTGGCCTTTTCTAATAATGGCACATTTACTGAAAAATACCATTGCCACAAAACTTTGCCTTCCATACTTGGGCCTAACACTTTGCACCCACAGTCACCAGGTATATGCTGCTTGTTTGCTCTGCCTGGCAAAGGAAATGACAGCACTTCTCAGAGAGCTTTCTTTGCTTTGAGTAAGATGTAGTAACTGATGTTATGCTGCCAGTTCCATAAATATATCTGCCTTATATTAAAAAAAAAAATAGAGAGAGGTCTTTATAATGGTGCTTCATAAAATCCACATCATAAAGAACAGTTAGCTGCCACTTTATTAAGAAAAAAAAACACTAAAGGCAAAAGAAAAATTGAGACATTACTGGCCTCTGAGTGTAGAGATGTTTCTCTCCATCTAATTCAGTAAGTTTAATGCTACTATCTAAAAGGAAAACAACTTTCATGAACTCTGAAGACAGCGATGTTTTCTCACCTGACACTCCTAAGTATCATTTATGATCTGATACTTAATAGCATTTGGCTCTTCACGTCTTTTTTCAATCACATGCACTATCTAGTCGACTTGTGGATTTTTTAAAATACAAATCATGAGTTGCAAAACTGATAGAGAAAAATAAATGGTCAAATATGCAATCTCATTCTTGTCCATCATACATCTGTCAGTTTGGTTATGTTAGCCTTATTTCAGTTGACAGATACGCTTTGGTTAAAAGGAATAATTCCAGAACATATTTGTGTGTGTTTTTTTTCATTTCACACTGTAGTTCATATTCATCTTCCTTGTTAGTCTTGTAATGGTTGAAGTATTGTTGCAAGCGGTAATAGCTAGGAATCATTTACTGTATGAATGCAAGTGATCATTGCCATCTTTTCACAAGAAAATGTGGCTTTAGGATAACAGACAGGTATGGTTCCATGTAAGTTTTGAACAGAGGAAAATACTGGGTTTGATTTTCAGCTAAAAAAAAACCTCAGGCTTTTTGCAAAGGTGAACATTTTCCTTGACACATCTGTGTGACTAAGGGAAGCCCATTGATGAAAATTATTGAAGTGGAAAGATTTTACAAGGAAAAAAGAAGGCAAATACCAGAATATCTCACTAATGAAAAAGCCCTACGAATAATAATTTATTTCTAATATGCACTCCTAACATGCTCTTTCTTCCTCTGAGTCGATTGCACTGGGTCTTTCTGGCTATAAGTGGTTGAGTTACATAGGAAGCCAACATCACTACAGTTCAGTCAGATACTTATCTTGTGGTCCTATTCAGTCAGAATTCATTGGAATTGAATCAGTCCTTTTATTAATTAACTCGCCGTAAATAGAAAGCTTGTAGTGCTTCTTCCTTAGAGCACTATTAGAAGTGTTCTCCTAGGAGAGTGTTGTAAAATTTTGGAAAATTACTTTTCTTTCTTGTTCTACATGCTTAAGGCTTCCAGCTATCAAATACTGGAGTGTAATAATGAAGCTTCCAACAGAGAACTGGACTTTTTGAGCATCTCAATATGCTTCAAAAGAAATAGTTAGTGATCATAAAAGTGTAAAAACTTACATACAAAGAGGGGGGAAAAAAGGCAATTAGTTTATTTTAAATCTATATCAGTAAAACATAGAATCATTTGTCTCTCCATTTCAAGAGAGAGTCTTCCAAAACTGTTGAAACCACCAAGGAAACATTAAAAAACCCCAACCTTTTATGTCATAAAGCATTTTTTGTGCTGGTGGAGAGAATGACATAAATTTCATACCTTTCTCCCAAAGCTGTTTGAAGGCATAATTGTATTTATTTTGCTTCTGACTATTATCCTGAAAATACTTTGAAAGAAATGGAGAACACACACTTCCAGAACAGATTTGTTGTTTTCACTGATAAGAAGAGTGGAATACAACCTGTAACATATTTTAGGTAAATAGAAATTGGCATAATGCACACAGTTTAGAATAGACCATATAATTTGAAATCCAAGTGAAAGACTTACTACAGAAAAATGATTCTGTGTATTTTAAACTTTTATCTTCTTGATTTAAAGGTAATTCTTTAAGCCTCTCTGCCTCTCCTCTTCTTGACTGTTATAGTATTTATTTGCAAGCCACTACCATCATTGTCCTTACCCTTGTGAGCTCATCAGATTAACCGCTATATCGAAATAGCGTTTTACAGTTCTCTTCTAAGGCATGTGGCAGTGTGCAAAATACCAGCTCATAATGAACCAAACCTGAGATCACAGCAACACAATGTTTTTCACTGCATTACAAAAAATATTTTCTCAAGCTGTAGTATATTTCTCTGTGTTTGTGTGCATGTGCATATTTCTACATAAGGTGAACAAATATTACAGTACTTATGGCAGGCAATGCAGTCCTCAGCAGCATAGCACAAGAACAGTAAGTCAGAGAAGTAGGCAAGTAAATCTGTGAGGAACATCAGTGAAGAAACAATTCCAGGGTACGCATCACAGGGACATTTTAAGGAAGGTAATCCTGCAGCATGTGGGGTTAAAGATAGTATGGTCCCATAGAAGAGGTCCCATGGAGCTTGCTTAGACTAAGGCTTACATATTCTTGTACTCTGCATACTCCACACTGATTAGAACAGGTACACTGTAAAATTAGGTTGTCACATTATCTATATCAGTGACACAGACAGTTGGTTTGAGTTTTCACTAAGGATTGACTTCTATATGCAACAAAAATGCACTGGAGCATAGAACGCTACACATCATCTTCACTGTAGTGAGTGTGATGTACAGGATATTGGATATAAAAAGGAATAAAAAGGTAAGACTCAAAATAAAAATGTTAACCAAATGTAAAACAGTGAAGATTTTCCTTTGTAAAAAGTTTTGAAATGTTCCCAATTTCATTCACATGGTTTAGGAAATCATATCACATGTAGGGATTTATCCACATTTGCTGTATGAGGGTATAGAAATTGGGAAAACATTTAAAGTAAACCTATCCAAAAGACATGGGTTTCCTCCTAAATCAGTATAGGTTAGGCTTGACTCTAACCTGCACTTCAAATGTTATAGGGAAGGTTAAAATGTATGGAAAATTGTCAGATGTAGAACACCATAAATTTAATAATGACACATACCTGAAAAGCAAAGCTAAAGCTTTCTATCCTGGGAAAAAAAGAATAGTAGTGAAGAACTACTAAAACAAAAGTAATTCCATTGAAAAAGGTTACTAAAACACCAGTGGTATCAGTAATTTTCTCTATGTGTTGGGAGTCTAAAAAGTAAGATGCAAGAATTGAATTCCAAGTTTCTGTATGGTAAATATGTCTGAAATTTGATGAGTGAAAGGTAATTAGTGAGGTAATGTAATCATGGGGTTCACTATTACCTTAAAATATAACATAAGGTGGTTTAAATTTGTATCGAAATGTAGCATAGGATCTCTATGAAATGAACTTTCATGCCTGAATAGAAGGAACATGACCATAAAGGTATGTTGTCAATTAACCAAATGAGATGGTGGCAGTGGCTCTGGAGTGCTATGAATAGCTAGAAATACTGCAAAGGCAGAAAACATAAAAATAATGGAAGATGGGGAGGCACTTAATGAAATTATCAGGTAAGAGGTTTAAAATAAACAAAGCACTTTTTCACTTAGTGTGTAATTAAATTGTGAAGCTGAGTGTGCTGGATGTTCTGGAAGCCAAAAATCTAAATGGATTCCAAAACCTCATAGGCACGTTTACTGATGACAGGTATAAATGCTATTAAGTACAGTGGGTCCATATAAAATCTCCAAGTCAGGAAGCCCACAAGTTCCTGACACCTCCAAGGATATCCAGAGATGTATCACTGTAGGCTTGCCTTGTTCCCATGCTCTCTTCTACATCAGAAACAATGTTGAGCTAAATTAAATTTTCTGCCCCACTGTTGTAGTGTCGTGTCCAATGTTGTATGAGATTCCTTTCAGAGTGATTTCTGTCTGCACTATTTTATCTTTTTCTTTTACTTCAAAATTACTTTATCTTAATAACAAACAAATAAACAGACTCTGGTGGAGATATCCCACTATGGTAATAGTGACTTTTATTTGATCCTAATGACATGAAAGTATTTGTAAAAAAATGATTCTTTGATTATTTAGTTGTTGAGTGAGGGAAGTGGTAGTTCGTTTTGGAGGGAGGGAAGCTGGTCTGCAAACTTTTTAACCGTTTAACCCCCAGCATAGCAAAGGTCAGTTCCATTTCCAGTGATAGCCAGTGAAGCAGTTTGTGTTGTTAAGGATCCTCTGTAGTTTTTCCAGAGTTGAGAACTGAGTGAGGGAAGTGTTGTGCCCCATTATTGTGCATTCTTCCAACAAGGCAATAACTATCAAGACTGAAAGATACTTTCTAAACCTCGATGAAATACATATCCTAATTGTAGCACCAGAGCTTAATTCACTGGTATGCTCTGGCTGTGCTGCATTGTGTCAGCAATGGAGAACATCTGTAAGCTCAGCTGCATAATACAGTCAGATCTGTGCAAAGCAGGTAGAGTGAATCTCATGTGGTTTGCCCTGAGTAGAGAATATTTGCATTTCTAAAATGCTGAAGAGCAGCTTTAGCTTTTTGAATGAAGATATTGTGCTTGGCTACAGACCTCTGCAGAACAGAAGTACACTTACTTACACATCAGTTACAGGCAAAGTTGGTGGCCCTACTCTCAGGGATGGATGGAAACCACTCTGTTTTCTAAAGATACAAAATTATATCAAGAAGAGATCACTCCAAATTTTATCTCCTCAAAACCTCTAACAGGGACTGCACTCCTGCTATCCAACTCTATGCATCCTGTGCATTTCAGAAAGCGACACACTTGGGAGTTAACTCCACCATGGGCAGCATGGTATGAAGTAGCCTAAGAAATGCCTGGCTAACTACTCTGCTTATGTGAGTGTGATTATTGTAGGGGGAAAGTAATTCTCATGCACAATGATGTGGGCAAGTAGGAGGCTACATTATACCCTGTTAAATTTTTCAGCACGGTTATGCTACATGTACACATCACGAGCTGCTTCAACTGTAAATGTTTTTTGACAGAGAATGTGGTGAATCCCCTTGAAATTGTGTTAAATTTGGCTGATGCTGGTTTAAATGTTCCCAAAGCAATTAAAGGCTAACCTAAAATCAAGACAACTCATACTGAATTCTGTCAGTCTTAAAAATACACCTTCTAGTAAGAATTTATCAAAGTAAACAATTTAGAAACTGATACAATATTTCTGTAAAGTATTTCTGATAACTAGACAAATGAAAACAAAAAAAAAGAGGGGTTAACAAATATAAGCATTTGTTGCTGCAGAACTGTTCATAACATACTTTGGCCAAATAATTTCCTCGATGTCCCAAGTACAAGGTGTAGTATTGTATTATTATGCCCTCCCTCAAACCTCTTCATGCAGCCTCCTACCTAAATGAATAATCAGTAGCTCCTGTAGAAGGACATGACAAAGATCTTGCCATTTCACAGGAGCAGAAGAATTGTCTCAGACTCATGATTTTTGTTTACTGGTTCTTCTATAGCCCTGAATGGACGCATCAGAGAGATCAAATGTATACTTTTATTTCCATTCATTATCTGTTTCATTTGGGTCACAGTGTGATTATAACTAGGAAATTGAGTGTAGTCTCAAAGGTAAGAAAGCTACAGAAGAAAAAAGTCTGAATGCAAGAAAATATGGATAAAGTGCTGGAGCACTGTCTAAAGAGAGGTTATGCTCATGGAAAGCCATCGTCCTATTACAAAACAACAGATCACAGAAGGACAAAATATAGCTTGTGTGAATTTGTCATTACAAGTTTGTATCTTTACATATGGATATCTTTAAACTGTGCTATTTCCCTGTGGACAGAAAGTGAAAGAGCTTGCTCTTTTTTGCTTTTGTGTGAAGGAAACCTCTGTATCCTCTGTAGAGTACATCGCTGTCAGAAAGTTGGATTCTGCTGCACTGAGTCTGAATTCTGCAGATTCCCAGTACTGAAAGAGCCACTTTGTCAATGGATGAAATTGCAGCCAGTCACAGTGAAATGATAGCCAATTACAGCTTTCAGTTAGATGCATCATAATGTGGCTTAAACATATTGTAAAACTACAGTGTATCAGTGCTGTTTCCCTCCGAAGTGTTGAACTGCAATGTCAAGGTATTGATTATTTTGTTATATTGTTTCACTGTGTTTCACACAATCTTTCTCATGTAGGAAAAAGGATCACAAATCTCTGTGGTTTAAAAAAACAAAAACAAAAACAACCAAACCCAAAACCAACCAAACAAAAAAACCCCCCAACCCAACCTCTCCGAAAAACCCAAGGCAACTTTGACCACAACAACCCCATGCAGCGCTACAGGCTGGGCACAGAGTGGCTGGAGAGTAGCCAGGCAGAAAGGGACCTGGGGGTGCTAATTGACAGGAAGCTCAACATGAGCCAACAGTGTGCCCAGGTGGCCAGGAAGGCCAATGGGATCCTGACCTGTATCAAAAATAGTGTGGCCAGCAGGCCCAGGGCAGTGATCCTTCCCCTGTACTCTGCATTGGTGAGGCCACACCTTGAGTATTGTGTTCAGTTCTTGGCCCTTCAGGTCAGGAAAGATATTGAGGTGCTGGAGCGGGTCCAGAGAAGAGCAACAAGGCTGGTGAAGGGACTGGAGCATAAGTCCTATGGGGAGAGGCTGAGGGAGCTGGGGTTGTTTAGCCTGGAGAAGAGGAGGCTCAGAGGTGACCTCATCACTGTCTAGAACTACCTGAAGGGAAGTTCTAGCCAGGTGGGGGTTGGTCTCTTCTCCCAGGCACTCAGCAATTGGGCAAGGGGGCACGGGCTCAAGCTCTGCCAGGAGAAATTTAAGTTGAACATCAGAAAAAAATTCTTTCCAGAGGGAGTAATCAGGCATTGGAATGGGCTGCCCAGAGAGGTGGTGGATTCACCATCCCTGGTGGCTTTTAAACTGAGATTGGATGTGGCACTGAGTGCCATGATCTGGTAAAGGGACTGGAGTTGGACCAAGGGTTGGACTTGATGTTCTCAGAGGCCTTTTCCAACCCAGTTGACTCTATTCTATGATTCTATGAAAACAAAAACAAACAAACAAACAAAAACCAACAAAAACCAAAATAGAACAAGAAAACCCCACAAAATGGTGATTAAATTATGACCATTAATACATTTTGAGGATGGAGAAAGAGAAGAGAGCTAGCTATGTAAATGGAAAAGGCAAAAAATGTGTTTGAAGCTGTAAACAACTCTTACTGAACTGAATGTCATGGAAATGGGGAGATGATCTCAGTGGCAGTGTTGGTACAGCTCTGTTTCATACCTATGATTAAAGATTCACAAGAGAATGGATTATAAGCCTCCCCCTTCTAATGTGGGAAATTACCTACCTCCTAAATTCTAGGCAAAAATACCTGTGAAACATTCCTGTTCTCTATCTCACTGACTGCTGATATATTTTATTTCAGCCTGAGGCACTAAGAGGTTTTGCTCCATAATTCCCTTTCAGAAGAGTAAGGCACTCTGTTTAGAAGTAGTTGAATTCAGATTCCTCCAGAAATATAGAGAAATGGGACCCAAGGCCCTCTGTCTCCTATGGCAGTGCTTTAACCCAGGGGATAGGAAAAAAGAGAACTACCTCTCCGTGACCCAAATTTTTGTGAATTTCCTCTATGCTACTCCTTCCAGACAGATCTGCTCAGCAAGTTCAACCTGCATTTGTAAATAGTTTCAGGATATTTTCACTGGCACTACAGCATAAAAAGAAAAAAAAGTTCATATTAATCTAAGTTCATATCTCCAAGCATCATTAATCACAGCCTACCTCTCTGCTTATTTCACAAAACTGTGCAGACACTATAGTAATAGCCACATGGGAAAGTCTACTTGAAGTTAATTGAGTGTTTGTATAGCTTTTGGTGTTCTAAGACTTTTACTTTATTACATATAATTTTGGTCAGCTCACTAATGGGAAAATATGCTGGAGCTGGAGACGATCCAGGAAACCTCAATATAGTTAAAAGATGTAGAGACTAATGAAAAAGGTGAAGAACAGTGTGTGATATTTTTTTTTCTCAAACACTCTCAGGGTACTATATTTTAATTTGGTCAGCTATTTCTGTTCCTCAGTCACAACCCTGTTTATATAAATCACTGTGCATCTTTGGTAGGAACCTCATATACATTGGAGAGAGACTGTATGTAGTAGTTCTACAGAATCTATCCTTAGTAACAGTTTCAATTTTATTTTATTAAGTTACTTCGATATCACTTATATTTCACATTTCCTGTGACTGTTTTTTTTCTTCTGCTAGCACTGGGCTAGTCCAATGACTCCATCACCTCTAAGCTGTTTATCTGTCTGACATGTGATTCAACCTGTTCACAGTCATTTAGAGTGCTCCAAAGACAGATCAGAGAGATTCATTGCCTACTTCTCTGACACAAAATGTCTGAAAGAATAACACTTTTCCCCAGTCAACAAGCAAGTAAAATTTTAAATAAGCAAGGAGAATTTTTTCTAATAATAAGGAAAAAATTATTCTCTTGAATAGCAAAATGGTGGCAAAATACTTACAAAATACAGTTTATGTAAATAGAACTCTCCATGGTGGGGCCATGGCTCAATAAGGTCTCCTGTGTACTTCTTCTCTAGCTAAGTTAGGTGCTTAAGTTGAGTCACCTTCGATCAAAAGGTAACTGGAGTCCTAATTAAAAAAAATAAAGTAAAAGGTATATATACCACAAAAGAACATATTTGTAAAAATTAATTCTCATTTCAGCACATTAATTCATTACGCCAATGTGTCTAATTGGGTATTTGCAGACACAAATTGGAAGGTTACTGCTGACTGCTGTGGAATTTTGTTCAGCTCTTCTGTTGCCTTGCTATACATTTTTAAGTTCTATTTACAAGTTTGAGAAAGGTAGGATTTGTATTTGCACTTCAGTAATTCTGCAAAATTCAATTTTGCAGTCAAAACAATTCTTGAAAATCCAGATTGTATGTCTGCACTAAAATTGAGGAAAATTAAATTACTATTAGCTTATTCCTTCAGAATCGTGTTTAGGTGGCCAGGAAATGCTAGACAAATGGGCAGGAGCACAAAAGAATTAGGAATCAGCATCTGTAAATCTTCAAATGCATCTTTAACTGGGTGAAACGCCACTTTCTTGTCATTCCAAAGCCAACAGAAACAGAACCGGTGAAGGTCTAAGTACCTAACTCCTTGTAGGAATAACTTGGTGGTCAAGGATATGATTCTGGTATAAATATATGACAATCATGGACTTCAGAGGGGTCAGGCCTACGTTTTGTCTTCATAGCCAAATTCTCCACAGACTTTTAAATTAAATTAATTATACTCTTTGCCAAAACTGTACCTCTGTACTGACCTCTATGGTATTAGCACAAGATTTGTAATGTATGTGTTGTGCTTCCTAGAAAGATCTTAACCATCTTAAGCACACCAAAATAACATGCATTATAAAGAAAATAAGGGTATTTTTAGGTGGGAGCTAAGTAGAAACAACTCAGGGGGAAAAAGTGAGTCATCAATATTTAGGGGAGTAGAAATAAAAGCACAGCTCACGTGGCAGACAGACAGGAACAGAAGGGGTGGGTGAGGCTGAAAGCAAACTCGGAGCAAGACAATAGGCTGGACTGACTCCAGACACTGCATAAAAATCAAAGAGCATACCAACAAGATACATCATAATGTGTGGTAGAGGCAAGACTGAGAACCTGTCTCTGTGGAAGAAGTGTCTTATACTGTAATTAACCAGGAAAAGAAAACACTCAAATAAGGTGTGAACTTCTGTGGGAAAACAGACTCTGCTAGCTAAACACCCAAATTAACAAGTTGTAAGCAAAGTTAAAACTATCAATTGAATTGCTTTAAGATACTGAACCAGAGAGGTAATATTTTCTCTCTCATACTATTGGAATCAAAACTACTTTTCTTTCTCAAGCACCAAGAGTTCCTTTGATAATATATTCAAGATGCTGTGTTTCTTAGTAATAGGTCATACAAAGGGTCATAGATGAGAGACACATAACCTTGAAATGAAAGTGACTCAAAGGAAATGAAGAGACATTTCCAGATTGGTGGGGTAGAAGTGAAAGCATCACCACCTACTCAGAGATGAGATAAGTAGAAAGGACAGGCCTGGAAAAGAGGTGTTAATTGCATGAATGGCAGAAAGAGAGAAAAACAAGTTCACAGTTAACTATTGTAGATAGAAACTAGAATTAGGAAATTTCACCTAGAAACCGGAATTAAGAAAAGGGAGAAAAACAGGATATGGTTAGAGACTTTGGCCTGACCCTGAAACTTTTGCCATTATGAAAATATAATATACATAGTAAGGTAAATATAATGTTTTGGGGTTTTTTAACAATGGAACTGTGTTAGTGATTTGTAGAGTTTCTCAGAAGTGCAAAATTTGTAGTTCATTGTCCCTATCAAGTCCTTCATTAATATATACTACAGTCCTTTTCTGAATCTGTTTTCCCCACCATCACAAAAAGTGAGGCCAGCATTAAAAATCCAGTTTTGGTCTTTCCCTTGATTGTTTTTCAGCTTCTCAGGAGTTCACTGTTGAATGCAGTGAATGCTTGTTCACCGTGTATTATTCTGTCTCTGCTTCCTCTGAAGCTTGTGCTTTTGTAGGTGATATGGATGGATTGCACTGGTAGCAGAGTTGCCAAGCAAAGAGGTCAGTTGGCTGGGAACATACTTTATATTCCCAGCAAAACTGAATGACCCGGAGAAAACTGCCTCTCTTTCCTATACAAAAGCTTTACCACCTCTCACATAAAAATAATTTTGACCTCACTTGCAAAATTATTTTCAGATACACAGTTGTACAAATCTGTGTACTTTTCCCTATTTTTAGTGACTTTAGTGATGTGTTCATTCATTTCAACAGCAACTTATTTAATTAGCTGCAAACTAACTGTACTCTGTGATTAACTTCTTCAGGTCAGTTTTGTTCTGTGGCCTTCTGTACCTGCTTTTTCCCTGTTACTTTTTCCAAATATTTCTCTCACAATCTGTAAAGAATGCAAAGAGGTGCAAAGTCCGTGTGACATGAATGAATGTGATATTCCAAGCTACTCATGTAGATAAGGCAGAAAAGAGGAGAGCTTTCAAAATTTTCATAATTGGTGGGGCAAAGAAAACAGGAGCTCCAAAGAAACTGCTTAAAGAACAGTTAGCTGAGGCTCAAAGAGATGAAAAAGCTGTAGATATTGACCTTCTTTTTGAGGTACTCAGGAAGGATCAATAATATTGAGAGCTACACAGGGATTATATACAGTGGAAGGAAAAAACAACCCAGAAAACTGTAATCAAAGTCGCATGATAGATCATAAAGAACCTGTAAAAGAAATGTTCAGAGCAGAGTCAAGACTGCAACTGAAGTTTAAAAATCATCAAGGAATCTGTGTTGTAAAATCTAGTCAGGGAACAGGGAGGATGATCACTGTTTTTTGCATAAGAAGAGATTAGAGACCATGAGATCAAATATGTATGGTTTCAAAAACTAGTGAAATAGTGACAGTTTTACAGAAAGAGAAAATCTCTAGTGGAGGCTAAAAGAGTAATTAATGAGGACTGATACAGTTTATTATAACAGTGTAAGAACATACAAAATAAAAAATATAATATTGCTGATTGAAAGATGTTTTCCCAACAAAGCTAGCCCAGAATTAATTTCAACAGACATAGGGCAGGATCAGAAAGGCAGGATAGAGCTGTCACTTTGCTACCAAAGCTAAATCAGATTTTACACTATAGTATTGGGACTATTTTATCTTTTTGTTTCCACTATGAGTTTTCTTTGACCCGTGATCACATCACTGACTTAGTGTCACTCAAATGTATATGGACTTTATTCACGTGCCTTGTATTATCAATGAGGAACAGGACCTCTGTACTCTGTTTCTCTCACAGCAGTGAAATAAGTGGTTTATACACATGTAAGTATAAATGAGCAGGTAAAATTAAACACAGACACACTTTCTTAGAGGAAAAAAATCATTGACTAGTCTGATCTATTGAACATATTTTATGTACAATACAAATGATGGTAATTGGGGAAACCCAGCCATCAGCTGTATTCACAGATACCCACATGATTTCTGTATAGCTTCCTCTGAAATGTTTATGGACTATTTTGTATTATGTATGTTGTTTATTTCAAGTCAGTTCAATGTGCCTTTAATTTTGCAGAGAAGAAACTCTTTGACTTGCTTATTTTTTAAGATTGAAAGTCTTCCATAAAAGAAAGTATAGCACTTCAGTGCCTCAGGATGGCTCTACACCATACTTCTGATTTGAAATTATTGCAGCAGTTCAGTTTTTGTTAAGTGTCTTTCTGTTAAATGGTAGGCATTCTGGACTTCCAAATGAGAAAATAATTTAAAATTATTCATGTGCTTCATATTTTTAGGAGACCTTCATTCTTCCAAATTAGAATTCCAATTTGTGAAGTGCTCCAGTAACTTTAAATTGCTGTGTAGTCTAGATCCAAACCCTAATCTTTCCAAAGGAAAGAGCTTATAAAACTTCTGAAACTCTTTAATAATTCTGAATTAGATTAAAGATACTTGACTCAAGTTACGGTTTAGTTTTATTTTAAATACTTAATTAAAAAAACCTAAACCAAACCAACTATGTAAATATAAACTCATATGTTCAGTTTTTGATATTAGCTCTTGAATATTTCATAGTCATGTTAAAAACTTTCTGTTTAATGACTGTGAATGTCAAAGTATTGTTGCAAAAGCTGGGTTTTGCTCTGAATCCGTTAGTATCTTTTTGAAAGGGACACCATCTTCACTTTTGTATTACACACCAAATATGTATAGACCTTGGACTACTTGCGGGTTAATTATTTTTTCTGTATATGGCTCACCAAAAAACCCTTCTGAAGTTATCATTGACAGAACCATCTGATGATCTGCTGTGGTAGGCTGGGAATGTCAGGGGCAGGAGCTGATCAGCATTTGGAGAGCCAGCTGTTTCCCCAGTTCTTCTTTGATCCTACATATCAGGAAGAATGTATTTTGCAGGTTTCCTTTTAAGGCTTTACAATGCAAGACTTGGTCATGTATGTGCCTGACTTTTGCTGCCCACCTACAGCCTACCCTGAACTTGAAGGACTAATACATAGTGTACTGGTGTTTATGTATAAAACAAATATAAAGCCAGAGAAAACAGTTTATCTACTATTCAGATACAATCTGGTGGATGCTCAGCCCAATTTTGCATATTTTTGGTGTAAAACCATTGACCCAGAATTTTCTGGACATTTGCAAAGGAGTGAGACCAGCAGTATCCCATGCAAAGACAAAATTTTATGCATAGCACTTGTCTAATTCCATACTAAACCATCAGAATGCTCAGAACTGTGAGGGAACAAGAGGGAAATCTGTATGCATACTTTGTTATATTGATGTATTGGCATTTCAATTTGATATATACACACAAAATTTTCCCCATAAAGGTCAAATTGCCCAAAATCTTATTCAACTACAAACATATTACCATACTCACAGAAAGACACAAACAGACATGTGAGCTTCTTTATATTTAAAATAAGGAACAATGTGTTCTTCTTTAGCCTGCTAAAGGGTTAAAAGGGACTTCAACACTTGACATTGATTTTTTTAAAGAATGGCCACATGTACTGGTACGTTCTGTCTCACAGTGCTCCACTGATGCCAGTCGCCTTAATCAGCTGAATAAACTCAGTTCATGCCTGCTGTGCATAAGTGAAGAGGTACAAACAAGCAAAGCCAAGCTCAGTGTGTTTGAATAACATAAAAACTCCTTAGGTTTAAAAGCTAGGCAAATAGAATCACAATTGAGAAGATATGTAAGTATGATAGTATCAAATTTTATTTAACCCTACGTAAAAAATGGATTTCCTGTCTTCTCTTGATGAAAAGTACTTGAATCAACGCTACTGTTTATTCTTCTGTTAAAGTTTCTTTTATTTTACATTTATAGTGTTTTTCATTACCTTTAATAGTATATGTTAACATAAGCACCAAAAGTTGATACTTTTAATATAAGTGATCTAAATGTAGTAAAATATTTTCATCTTAGAAGATGGGGTAGAGCCCCCTTCTCAGCTGTCTGTCCTCCTTTAAAGCCTAAATTCCATGCAACTCAGAACTGCTAGTGGCTAACTTAAGGCTGTGGAAGACATAAATTCTATAAGGATATTTGTTGCAATGCCAAAGATGGTGAAGGCTCATGTTATGAAACAATTCCAGGCATATACATGCATAATCTGAATATTTTTACTGTTTTCCTGAAAAGTTTATTGCCTAGATTGAGCAGTACAAGCAGTATGAGCAGTACTTAACTCTACATAAGAGCAGTACTTTTCAGTACTTTTGCATGTACTCAGTACTCTGTGACATTTTTTTACACCAAAGGAACTTCCAAAATGCTCACAGTTTATCCTGGAAGTGAAGATGACTTTGTCTCTTTGAACCATATCTGTAAGCAGATAGAATTAATTCTTTCCCAGNAACAAAATTAATCAGATAAGCAGCAGTAGAAACACCTACTCACAGTAATTATGTTTGCTCCTAAAGCATGTCCATAGAAATCTTCATTTTGGAAGTTTGGATAAATTGCTTTCTCTATACAATTTTATAGAACTTAAAGGAAGTCAATAACATCATAACTAGAGAAATTTGGCTCAATTTTGGTAAATATTTAGGGATTTTAGATTTTAAATGTCTATGCTTCAGAGTTAGAAAGGAAAAGAATAACTCTGCCACACTAACAAAATCACCCAATATACCTAAAACAATCTTGTCTAGATCTCTTTAGGAGGAATCTTCTTATTTATTAGTAAACTTTGTGTGAGAATGCTAAAAACTTGTTGCATGAAAAATAAATGTTGCTTTTATTCATAGCAGATCATCTGAACACTCTGTTCTTGTTCTTACATGTGAGATGAGAGCCTGTAATCAGCTGATCTTCTTTCATCTTGAGATAAGCGATTACTTTTGTTATTTTTTTAAATTTATTTCACATGTTAAGAAAGAAAAGGCTGGAAATTAAGACTGTGTAAACCTTATGCAAACTTTCAGTTTGCCTTGAATTTCAGATCCTATTGGCAGAAATGTCAGTTTTCAAATTTTGGACTCAGATTTTGGCTGGTTCAATTATTTTAAAATATGAACTGAGTTTTACCTTACTTTGAAAAAGCAGGCCTTAATTTTTGGCAAAATGAAGTGACTGTTCATTCAAGAATCCAAACTCAGCAGACAAAAGTTCTGCATTATGTTTCAGATTCAGATAAAATGCAAAACTAGAAAAGATTAATGTGGTTACAGATTTTACTACAGGCTCTTCAAAGAGCTCTACCAGAAACCTAGACAGGTTTCTGGTAGAGATCTTTGAAGAGCCTGTAGTAAAATCTGTCCAAGAGACAGTCTACATTGTATGCCCACTGGGATTACATCTGAGTTTGGCCCTGATGCCATCAGCTGCCATTAATCTAATTGTTTTGTAAAAATCATTTGAAGAACACTGAAAGCCTCCAAATAATTTCTAAAAAAACATGCTCCATAAGTCTCCATCTATAATCGCATACAATTAAAACATAGTCTGAAAAGTGTGCCAAAATAGTTGTTGACTTTAAGTTCAGTTTCTCCAGTTCAAAATTGACAGTGTTTATTCTGAGCGTTATTGCTGGGTGTGTACCATACTGATTTGAAACTCTGCTGCTTTATGCTTGTCTATACTTTTTGATGTGTAAAAGTACACATACGATTTTTGTGCAAAGAGACCTGGATTCTCAGACCTTGCTGTTGCAGAATTCTTTGTAGTGAGCCCACAATGACAGCTTTACAACAGTATTATGTTTTAAAATGGTTTCTATTCCTCCCAAAGCAATGTATGTTTTTGAGACATTAAATTGTACAAAATTTCTAAATGTCCAAACCATCAGCTTGGTGAGCAGGTGGCTTGGATGTGGCAGGAGGAATATTAAGGGCTAATTTTATAACATCAATCTGTTTGTCATCAGCATATAAATGAAATTTAGGCCCACATTGACAGATCAGTTTATTGAAGAGAAGCAGACATAGATTAAAAAATCTGGGCTTTGAGAAGAGAAACCTGTGCAACACCTGCAGAGAAGCTTTTGTGGAGCTGATCAAGCCACAGGGGGTAAGACAATCTCATTTGGATAGAAGTAAAAAGAACCAAGAAATAGCACAACACTTCAAAACACCTTTTACAAAGCATTTGAGCAGAATTGAGTGTCTACTTATGTCAAAAACAACTATTATAGGTAGAAGGCTAACTAGAAAAACATCTACTTGGATTCTCAAGGAACTGCTGATAACTGTAATGATTAAAGTTTGATACTGTGTTGTGGTCTGAAAACAAGCTAGTCCTAGAGGAGCAAGTGCCCTTCAGAAGGCAGACAGAACAACTATCAGTTCAAGAGAATTAGCAAAAAATCCCCAGTCTATCAAACGAATAAATCCAATTATAAGAGAAAGAAAGGTAAAATAAATTTCAGGGTCCCATATTAATTTTTACAGTGACTAGCATAAGAAAGAATCAGTTTTGATGCAGCAAAGTTAGGATAATAACAGAGCACATAGAATCATAGAATCTTTAGATTGGAAAAGACCTCTAAGATCATTGGGTGCAATTTTTAACACGGCCAAGACCACAACTAAACCATGTCCCTGGAAATGCCACATCTGCAAGTCTTTTAAATGCCTCCAGGAATGGTGACTCAACCACTTCCCTGGGCAGCCTATGCCAATGCCTGACAATCCTTTCTGTGAAGAATTTTTTCTTAATATCCAATCTAAACCTCCCCTGGTGCAACTTAAAGCCATTTCCTCTTAGTCTTTGGCTCAATATCTGGGAGAAGAGACTGAGCCCTGCCTCACTACAACTTCCCTTCAGGTAGTTGAAGAGAGAGATAACATCTCTCCTGAGCCTCCTTTTCTCCAGGCTAAAAACCTCCAGCTCCCTCAGCCACTCCCCATTGTGCTCCAGTTCCTTCACCAGCTCTACTGCCCTTCGCTGGACTCACTCCAGCTCTGCTCACAATGTCTTTCTTGTAGTGAGGGGCCCAAAACTGAGCAGGAGATTGGAGGTGTGGCCTCAGCAGTGCCAAGTACAGGGTGACCTAGTCCTGCAGATCACATGATTTCTGACACGACAAATGGGTCTGATGCTATCAAACTGATAACTGTTTGAGTAGACCTGACAGTGAATATTTCCTAGGGTTTGGAGCATTGTTCAGTTCAACTATCAGCTTGAGTACAAGAAACAGGAAAAAGTGGACTGATGAGAATATGATCACTTACTATTTTGAACAAAAAGTATCAAATTCTAATTGGAGTAACAGGAATGTCAGTGAATGTTACTGTGTTACTAAGAGAATCAAAGTGATTTGTCACAGATGATAGGAAGCACTCCCAGGTTACCTTCAAGTTTTTGCACCAGTAGCAGAGGACTCAATCAATCCGTTTAAGTGTATGCCCCAAACTGAAAGCATTTTCCCGTTTTCCCTCATTAGTATAGTGACTGATAAATATCCAGTGGTAACACATTGATCATAGATAACAAAGGGCAGATTATTGAGCTCTGGGGATGCCTCAAGTCTGACTCCACATGGATGATTAAAACTTGTCTGCAGGGTGTTAAATCTATTAAAAGCATTCAAGTGTAATGCAAGTAATTCCCAGATATGTTTCAGGAGTAGAAAGCAAAATTTCGCAGTTTGTAATATCAAATGTTGCAGAAAACTTACAGAGAAGGGAAGGCAAGGCAAGGCAAGAAAGAAAAGAAAGACAAGACAATAAAGAGAAAAGAGAAAAGAGAAAAGAGAAAAGAGAAAAGAGAAAAGAGAAAAGAGAAAAGAGAAAAGAGAAAAGGGAAAAGAAAAGAAAAGGGAAAAGAAAAGAAAAGAAAAGAAAAGAAAAGAAAAGAAAAGAAAAGAAAAGAAAAGAAAAGAAAAGAAAAGAAAAGAAAAGAAAAGAAAAGAAAAGAAAAAAGAAAAGAAAAAAGAATTAAGTTTCAAGCAGGCTTTTCCAATTGATTAGTCTTAATAAGTGCCTCTGCTTTTTTTTTCTTGGGAAAATGTTTTTACGGGCTTATTTTTCTCAGGTTTTTGGTTTGGGGTTTTGTTGTTGTTGTTATTTTATATTTAAATAATTTATATATTGCAAGCTGACTAAAATACTGGACCTGTGAATCTGTTGCATCACACAGTCTTTATTCTATGCTCAGAGTGAATTTTCATACTTGGGTCAGCACCAGCAGTTGTGACAATTTAGAGTATATTTGCCTCAGATCAGTAAAGGAAATGGGGTATGATGTGTGTGTCATTGATCTGCAAAGAAAGGAGAGAACAAGTGTTCTCAGAATGTGATTCGCAATCAGCAATGCAGTGGACAGACAGACAACTACACCAGACAGTAGGAAGTATTAAAGAAGGGTGCATGAAATATTTCCCTCTTCAGTGTTTGGTATCTAATTAGAAATAGACGTGGACAATCAGATGACTTAGTGAAGCTGTAATTCAATACTTTGCAGTTGTAGATGACATCCACATGTTTATGGACAATTGTCATGTTGCTTTAAATGAGGTGATCAATGAGGCACCCATCTGTTATATTTTGCATTTGTATGATAGCCTTTTATATGATGAACTGTATGATGGCCTTCAAGAGCATTTGCTTTTGAAGTTTTAATTCTGCCCTCATTTTCCTTCTGAATGCCTGGAGCCTTATACCACCTCTTCCTTCTCAAAGAAGACAGTGTCAGCTGCAACCCCTTTTACTGTTGGTGGAGTTGAATCATTCTGGAAAAAAAAGAAATTAAATTTTGTAGGGGTAGAAGGATCAAATTAAATAATATCCAAATTTATTTCCGAGAGAATAGAATGAGAGGAAGCTTTTGGATTCTTGACATGTTTGCATCATGTTTACATTCTGGTTATCTTTTGTTTCAGCAATTTTGAAATAGTCCTGAAAGCAGGTCACAGCCCAAGATTGTTCCTAGAGAGAATCATAATCTACTTTACTTACTGGTTCCATAATTCTTGTATTCTGTCTGTGGCTCATTTTAACCTGAAACATGACTTAGTAGAACAAAAACAAAATTTTGAAATACTCTGACATCATCTTACAGAATAAGCTACATTGGATAGCTGTCATTATGTCGCTAGCATGTAAATCTGTAAGGATGTTTTATCAACCTAGAGTGACAGCACCCTGCCCTGCTGCCTGGCCAAGATTTCCAAAAAAAGTATGAAAGAATTGAATAGAACTTAAATGTCTCCTGTGAGATGGGGGATGGGGGGAAGTTAATATCATTAGATAATAAACATTTGCAAGCCATTCTGGCAATACCATTGTCAAAGACATCTCAAGGTCCTTCCCTGTTCAGCATATTGTGCTAATTTGCAGTACGTTTGCTCATTTCACTAGGTAATACAATTTTCCCCAAAGCTGGTTAATAAGGATCACAGCCTCTTCAGAAAGATGCTGAAAGTTTTCATTGTCCTCAGTGGACTGAGACAAAAGAAAGAACTTCCATTCTGGCCTGCAATCATTATACATATCCCCCTGTTCATGCACTTGGATTATGGTATGGCACCTTGACATTAGGGAGCATCATGAGTGGGCAACTCCTCAAGAGAAGGTGAGGTTGACAGAAAAACCTCAGATAAAATGTGCGGGTTCATTCATAGCCCATTGATCACCAAACAGGCTGTAATGCATGTGACAGGTCTGAGATCAGCGTGGGAAGTCAAGTCAGCAAGGCAAGGTTGGGACTAGCATGGTGCAAGGCCAGCACAATATAACTACAGCATAGCATAGACAGGGACCAAGGGCAGGGGCCTGAGTCTAAATGCAAACCCTGAGACAAGAAGTGAAGCATATAAAAATGGAGGTCCCAGCTTTTCACACTTTTTTCTTGTGGCTTAGGTGTTTTCCCAGCAGTCAGATAAGAAAGAATCACAGTTCTGGCAGACCAGAAGTGACCCACAGGAAACCAAACCTCTGGGAAGGTGTGAAAAAGGAGGTCATAGAGGGGGTTTTATGGGGAAAGGACAGTTATAAACTCAGAATAATCAAAGCCTATTGGTGAAATCAAGGCCTTGACACTTGATAAAAAATACAACTTTTATAAAAAGTGGTTTTTTGAATTGCCAGTCACTTTGGCCTTGTTTTTTAAATTGTTTATACATAATATATTACAGCATTAACATATATTTTCTTTGGTCCACAAAGTTTCTTTTTAACTCAACAGGAGTTGTATGCACAGATCAATGATAGTAAAAAAAACAAAACTTTTTTCAGAACTATGAAGTGTACAATATAGGGTCTTATCCACATTCTGGGAGGTGATATGGCTAATCAACTCTAAATTACTTCACAGAGAACATTGTACTGCACAGGAGGTCATTGAGTAAGAAAATTAGGGGTTGAATCACTGACCCACTTCATAATTCACTTTGACAGACTGAATTTAAGTCTGTGAGGGAAAGAACTTCGCTAATATTGCTTGAAGTATTTGTTAGTCCCTTTTACAAATCTCATCGGTTTTCCATATGATGAATGCAATACTTAACAGGAGAACTTTTCCACAGAAAATCAATTTTCTGCAATATTATTTTGTCCCTATATAGAACAATAAAACACTGAAAAAAATCATCAGATCTATTTCTTATCACCATTGATTTGACTATGATATGCTTTATAGCTTGGATTTCTGTGTTTCAGCTAATTAGCTTCAGAAATTACTAAGAAAATTCAACCACCTCCAATTGACTGTTAGATACATATAAAATAGTTTCTGCATCATCTAAGACTGAAATATGGGCTTTTAAATGTTTAAACTTCCCTTTTTTTTGTGAATCATGATACTCTGGTTCATATTCTATGTTATGTTGCTGTTGAAGCAGTAGTCGGGTGCTTAAGATAAGCCAAGTGCTTAAAAACATGTTCAATTTGATTGTAAAGGATGTATTCAGATTATAATAAGTATTTCATAAAAGCATGGAGATTAAGTTTCTTCACTGGCATACGGGGAGCCTGTCCACCCCAGAGATCAGGCAGTTCCACTTTTTCTGTCCTGAGCCTGAATGCCTCAGTAATTTCAATTCCTAAATTAGGCAGTTTAAATACACCCCTGAGTCAATTACACAAAGCCAACACTTCAAAGTCAGGGTAAGTGGCTGTTACAAATGTCTTGTTTTCCTTTTCCTAAGCACACACACACACAGGAGCACACGAACGACCTTGAACACACACACACTGCAGACCTGCTCCAAAGCCACCAAAGCCAGCTGAAACTCTTCTGCTTACTTCAGCTGGTGTTGGATCTTACATTTGCTAAACAGTTCTGCTCAGTTTTGAAATCTAATAGCTCATATCTGTACAAATCCTGAAAAAAAGCATATCACAATTTAAACAAAAAAAAAAGGCGACTTTCTAAGCCATCTGGATAAATTGCCAAGCTTTTACCTTGTTCAGTTCCCAATTTCATGCTCAAATGTACTAGATGCAACACAGTCACTGATACTGGAAGGCACTTCAGCGTTTTCAGGACTGTTCAGCAAATGCAGCTCCCTTTAGAAGAAATCACCAGCTTGTAGCACATGGTGAAGGAGCTTACTAAAGAACTGACTTACCCTTCCCTCTCATCCATTCCCAGTAGACTGTTCTGTAAGCTGGTCTTAAAAACTTACACATGAGAAAAACTGTTGTCATGTTTTCTCTCAGTGAAATATGCCAGTTCTTACAGCCTTTCTCATAGGTTGTGTTTTCTGGATCTTTGATCATCTTTGTTACTCACTTCTATGCTCTCTCCAATTGTTTTGCTTTTTTATGAGTGTTAAATTGGACATTGCCTGGTTTCATTAGAGGATGAAAATATCAAAATATTCTCTAGACACAGATATAGTTCTTTTTTCATTCTACTTGCAAAGGAAGGGGAATATTTCATGTCTTATATTTCTTAGGACACTAAGCAGAGTAAAATATGTTGAGTCTAAACATGAGATCACAAAGTTTGTCAATAATATATAACCAAATTCTAGGTATTTGGGTAGGTCTACTTTGGCAGCGTAAGATCCTAGTAACCCAGTTCAGGCTGCCCTTAGTTTTCCTTCAAAGGTTAATTTCTTCTACATGTCCTCCAACCATCCTATCTGTTGGATGTTTCATTTTGCACATCTGTCAGTCAAATGAGTTTGAAATCCATGTAGCTTGTTACTTTTTATATTAGTGTTGAATTAAAATACCTACTACTTCCTGACACAGAAGAGAAGGTGGGAAGAAATAGATTTTTTTCTTAGCATTAAATATTTAAAATATCTTAGAGGAAGTGAGCGCAAAAATTGTGTGACTTTCATATGTTGCAGAGTTGACTTATAAGCTGACAAAGGCAGTTGAGAAATATGATCAAACAACGTTTTAGTACCTATTGATCTAATGAGATTCCAAAGAGGAACTGCAGAGATGAAAGATTAGCTGGAAAGAGAAGCAATTGTGGTTGGTAGTGAATACAAAAGGAAATACCATATGTGGCTGTGATTTCATAGCTGGAGTCATAAGAATATACACATTCTGTTTCCGTGAGCTTTTCACATAATCCTCTTGGGAAGCAGTGCAGAATTTGCTTTTCCAAAAGAAAGTTTTGGTAATTTTATATACTGTCTTTTCTTTTATGAAGCAACCTCTTCATTTACTCAAAAATAAATATGAACAGTTAAAATGACTGTTCTAGATCTCTGGAATATAAAGCAAGATGTGCATTTGTGAAAGGATCCCAAAGGTGCTAAAAGAAAAAATGTAGGAGTCACAAGATAGCTGGAGGCCTCTCCCCTTCATTAGTATGATGACTTACTTGTCATGGAGAGCAGTGCTTACAGTACTTGCATTTATGACAGTGTTTGATGTGTTGTCTCATGGACACAAAGTCAACATATCCAGAAAGACCTTCACAAAAGTTTAGTGTGATCTTAGTAGTTTCTGGCAGCAATTTCACAGGGAATCTCTAAACATGAGTACAGATAAAGAAGCACACTTGTGCGCTGTCTACACTAACACATACTCGGATAAATTCTTATATAAATTCTATGAAGCTATCCACAGAATTAGCAACCTACAATCAGGTTGCTGTTGTCATTTCTATTTCAGCTGTCAAAAACACTGGTTTATCACATACATGGCAGTATTAGAGCCAGATTCTTCATGGACTTAAATACGTAATGATGGAACTATCTACATGTATAACATTGCATACAAAACTGTGCGAATACTCAGATTCTCAGTTGTATGGAAAATAATGTGTCTTGTATGTCAGTGTCCTTTGTCAATTCAAGGAACAATAATGCTATGTAAACAATTTCATTTCAGAAGAAAAACACAAGATTTAATGCCAAACTGTTTTTTAAGCATCAATGAAATCTAATACTGCAGCTGTTTTTTTAGTCTTTGCATTTATTTCTAACATTGATTTAAAGACTATATCAATTTACACCTAAATCAGAAATTAAGTGTTTTGAGGAAAGGACTGTACTTTAAAACATACCTGTTTTCCATGATTAGATAAAATGCTATTCACATAGTTTTGTTCTTTTTTCTAATTAACTTTTAAAATCCTCTTTTCTGTTGGAAGAAATTCACCAAATATATGTATCTCTATAACTCATTCTAGTAATGTTTTTACCTTTTGGAGAAGGAAGTGTGTGCTGCATGTTTTTTTTTTCTCTGTGTGAACACCTTTTTTGTTGTTTGTTTTGTTGGTCTTTTTCAGTGGATGTGATGCTTTTAAAAATTGTTCTAAGGGGAAAAATCAAATATTCTAAGATGTTAAATTCTCTACTAAAAATACTTATTCAGGGCTATCCATAGCTCTTTTCAAGTTTTGTTGTTGATTTTTTTTTAATGTAGTATATAAATCTGTATGACCTTCTGCAACATAAGCTTGTAACGAAATTAAAAACAAAAACTTGTATTAACCTTATATATCAACCCCCCGTAAATATTTACTCCTCATATCCAAGACAATTTTCCCTCATGCTCTTATCCCATTTCTCACTTTTGCCATCACACTTTTTATGCACCACAGTTACTGAGGGCTCAAGCAAAATATATATTAACTTCATGCAGGTAGTGCTGGATTTTTCCTTCATCATGGAGCAGTTCACACACATCATTGTTAAATGAGGGTAAAATATTTGAAAACCTTTTAATTTTCTGAGGGAGGTACATAAGCATGCTGAACACAGAAATCACAAAGATGTTTTGGGAAAGTTTACAGAACTTTTAATTAAAGTACCATCTGTGATGTACAGACATAAACGAATTTCTTGGACAGAATATTGCACAATTGGCACAGAGGCATTATGCCAATAAGCTTTCCTTTTTCCTGACACCCATCTCAAGCACTGCAGTGTTTCGTTTTCTCCTGGCTGCTCCAGGCCATGGTCCTTCTTGAGCCGCATTGCCATCCTTGTATCCCCAGCAATGCCCTGTCACTAAGGTCTCCCTTTCATGGCACAATTCTCACTTTTACACTAAGGATATTACAAGGGCCACTGCATCAGGAGTATTTTCTCTCAGATGTAAGTGCTCATTTTTCTAATGGGTATTTCTGTGGAACAGTCAAACAGTTTCACATGGGCAGTGAAACATTTCCTGAGTTTCACATAGTTTCACTCCTGGAAGAGCTACAGTATCCAGGTAGAAGTACAGCACAATAATCTCTCCTGCAATCTGCTGACTTCTGCCAGGAGTTGTACCAGGATGTCTTCCAATAAATGTACCTTTCCTGATGACATTGAACAGTAATGAGTGAAAATTTAGTTCTCACTGTTAGCACGAACTCCGCTTAACAAAGAAACATTTTTTTGCAACTACTTGCAAATATTTAATTGCCTATTGATATTGTCAACAAATAAATAAAGAGGAGTCTTTTCCTGGATGCTCAGCAAAAGTCATACTCATGACCTTGTATAGGCACTCAGGACTTCAAGTGGCTTCTTTTAGGAACTGTAGCATTTGAGAAACATCAAGCCAAATAGTTCTAGATCATTGAAATTACAAGATGTATTATCAGGAATTTTTCTTCTAGAAATTGGATAGGAGAGGCTGATAGGAGATATGAGTTACATTGCATGTACAGAGGGGCCTTTAAAACATGTTTTGACAGAGAAGCATGTTTCTGTGATGATGATTATTATTTGCAATCAAATTGGAATTGATTTCTAATTCTGCAAATTGTTGCAAAAAGCTATTGAAGTAACGTAAATCTGTTTACAGTATTTGCAGCATTCTGAGTTTAATAATGAATAATAGTTTATATTATTCATAGAAATTATACTGATACTATAAAGATCAATTATTTGAATTTACATTTTTAAAAGATGATTAGGATTGAAATTAAAGAAGGATCTGCTCTGATTATCTAGTACAGCAGTATAGTATTTTGCCATCCAGAACATGAGACCAATGATTTTAGGCCTTACTTTAAAGCCCTATTTTGAATTTTAATTCAATGAAATTTTGTGATTCTGAGATGGAAATGGCTGTGATTTCACTAGAAAGTTGAGCATGTGACTGCCTTTGTGTATATGAGTAACTGTGCTGAAATCACTGGTACATGGAGTTATAGACATATTTAAATATTATGCTGAACCATGGTCTTATAGAAGCAATGGATCATGACATTTCTGGATTCCATTTCCTACAATAACCCCCTGAATTTTAATATAACTTTGTCACAGAAAGTTGTTCCAGAGTTAAAATCATCAAAGTTTAAAATCAACCCAGACTTTGAAGAACAAAAGTTCAGTAGACCTGGAATTAATTCTGTTTAAAATATATTAATTTTGATTCTGTTTTTCTTAAGTGAGTTCAAAATTGGAAATTTGTGAAACTTAGAACTATGGAGCTGTCAAATATTTGTAATTTTAAAGTGAATGAATTAACATTTTTCTGAAGCAGTGTTTTTTAACATCTTATCAAGAATTAAAGTACTGGTGTGAGTGTTCTTATAACTCTTTTATAGGAATCTGCAGGAAATTCCAGTTTGCATTGTACTACATATTGGTATTAATTAACATCTCATTGAAAATGAAGGATGGTTTAATTCAACTAATGCTGAAGTAATTTTAATTAGCTTTAATATGAGATGCCCTGAAAGATAAAAAGATATTAGACATTAAAACACAAGAAAAGTTACAGCTGAGGTCATTGTTTCTGTATTTCTGACCTTGAGTATTTCATTCCTCCATTCTTCCAAAAGTGCTAATATATTTGCATGAGTTTGTATCATATAACCTTTAGGAAAAGTTACTCTTTAAAGTATTTGCCAGTACTATTTTCATATTACCCACCTGTAAAACGAGATATCTTACTCATTCAAAGCATAGGGCAAGAAAGAGCAATAAAAATTTTCTGAAGTAAGCTAAAAAATAATTTTCTGTTCCTATAAAATAACTCCTCCATACATTCTCTTTAAAATGTCATGACTTCAAAGTTTGATAGCTGACAGCCCTGCAGAGTTAGAAGCAAGGTCTGTGAGTCCAATTGCAAAGCTGAGAATTTTTCCCTTTACAAGTTATTGCCTCTAGCTCTGCAGGACTACTAGGTATTGGACTTAAAAGCAGTGACATTTTTAAATACAGATTAGAAGTTACTGGCTTGGGATTAAAATGTGACCATTCTAAGGGTCAGGAGGAATAATTTTATAGGGAAAAAGGTAATGTTGTGAAGCAAAGCAGCAAATATTTTGCTGCTTAAACAATTTTAACAGTTAAGTTCATGCACAGAATAAAAAGCATGAAGCCATTGTTGAGGTAAATCTAAAAGTAGACCTTATGAAGTGTATCAAAATCAGATGAGATACAATAACAAGTACCACTATTGCAACGTCTATTATGGATGTCTAAGATACACATATATATCTCAATAAAATACTGTAATATATTTCAGGATGTGAATACACTTGTAAAATCCCAATTCTACGCTATAAATTTTAGGACATATGAAATTCTGTCTCAATGAGATAAAACATTAATGCAAAGCAATAAAGATTTAATTCTGGTCAATGTCCATTTATGTGATGCCAAGAAATTAAGTTTGTAAGTTTAGGATGTCTTAGCACCTCAACATTATATAGTGAGGCTCAGCTAAGATACTGCTGACAATGTTGTGGGCTTAATATGCATAGAGAATGATAGAATCATGGAATTTGTTAAGCTCAGAACAGACTTCTAAGATCATAGAGTTCAACTGTTAACACAGCACTGCCAAGTCCACCACTAAACCATGTCCCTAAATGCCGTATCTAGAAGTCTTTTAAATATCTCCAGGGAGGGTGAGTCCATCACTTCCTTGGGCAGCCTGTTCCAGTGTTTGACAAGCCTGATCTTTCCTAATGTCAAATCTAAGCCTCCCCTAGTCCAACTTCAAGGCATTTCCTCTTGTCCTGTCACTTGTTACTTGAGAAAACAGACTGACTCCCACCTTGTTGCAATTCTTTTCAGGTTTTTGTAGAGTAATAAGGTATGCCCTGAGTCTCCTTTTCTCCAGGCTAAACAACATCAGCTTCCTCAGCCACTCCACATAAGACTTGTGCTCCAGACCCTTCAACAGCTCCATTATCGTTCTGTGGTCACACTTCAGCACTTCAGCTGAACACAGGATTTGAGGTGTGGCCTCACCAGTGCCAAGTACAAGGGTACAGTCACTGCCCTGGACCTGCTGGCCACACTTTTTCTGATACGAGCCAGTATGCCAGTGGCCTTGTTGGCCACCCGGTCTCACTGTTGACTCATGTTCAGCAGGCTGTCAACCAGCAGCTTTCCAGCCACGCTATTGCAAGCCTGTAGCACTGCATGGGGTTGTTGTGACCCAAGTGCAGAATTTGGATCTTTGCCTTACTGAACTTCATGCCTATCCATCCAGTCTGTCAAGGTCTCACTGTAGAGCCTTCCTACCCTCCAGCAGATCAACCCTCACACTCAGTCTGGTGTTGTCTGTGAACTTTCTGAGACTGGGTTCAGTCCCCTTGCCAAAATTATCAATAAAAATGTTAAACAGGACCAGATCCCATACTGAGCACTGAGAAACCCAACAGGATTTAATTTCTTTGACCATCATTGCCACCTGGTCACAAAAAATCAGGTTGGTTAAGCAGGACCTGCCTTTCCTAAACCCCTGTTGCCTTTGGGACCTTTATGATACCTCCAAGGTAGACAAACCATCATCCTTGCTATTGTTTGCTTCCACTTGCACAGCCCCATACCTATTATGCCAGGGCACCTGGAAGGTCACAGAGGAGATGTGTGTGGTGTTCTTGGCAGGAACTTGGTGTCATTGCTCCCTATCCCTTAAGTCACTGTGTTCAGTTGAGGGAGAGAGAATAGGAAATCCTCCAAATCATTCATCCTGTCTAACTGTTGAGTCTGTGCCAGGGAAAATAGGGTGGAATTCTCATAGTCTTGCTCTCTCTTTTGTAGTTCCTGATGCTCCTCAGCCTACTCACCTCCTCCTGGAGCTCTGTCACTAAGCAGAGGAGTTCCTCTACCTGAGCACACCTTCCACAGGTGTGGTCACACCTTCTACACACCCTGCAGCTGACACCTGGGTGTCAACATGTTCTATCCAGAGCACTGGACAGCTGCATCAGTTGTGCTGGGTACAGAGCTTAGAGAAACTGTGGCTTTCTTCTGGATGAATCCCATTGCTTCCTGGTTGAGCTTGCAGGATTTCAGTGCCCCTCCTGCGTGCCTTCTGTGCTAACTGCCATGCCATGCCCCAGGGATTCTTTTATAGGTTTGGGGGCTTGGCTGCCATTGCTTCTGGCCCTGACCAGGTCTCATCAGCCACTGCCACACAAGCCACAGGCTCCTGGCAGCTCTCTCAGCTCTCCTGAAATTCCCCTGGTTTGGGAAACCCCACCATGCACTGCACTAGAGCACTCCACTACCAGTCATGCCAGACGTGGAAATGCTCACCTCAGCAATTCATATGCCATGTGAAACAACCAGTAAACTGAAATGTGATTCATTTGAAATCAAATCCTTTAAACCAGGAATAAGAATTAAAGTATAAGCTGGGCTGAACAGGCAAAAGATTAGCCTAGCCCCTGCATCCTGCCTGCCACAGTCTGTTAACAAATGCCTAGAAAAATGCTTAATAGCAAGGTACTTATTAAGCAGATATTCCCCTTGTATGCCTCCTAAATTCCAACAGGTTTGTGATGTACTGTCAGATTTTTTATCTTTGTGTGCTGTAGCCTTAGAAGATTTTTTTTTTCTATGAATTTATCTAATCACTCTTTCAGTTCGCATAATCTTCTGTCATTTATAACCTCCCATGGCAATGATTTCCACAGTTTAACTATGCCCTGTGAGAAAAAAAATGCCTCCTATTGTTTGTTTTAAATATACAGCCTAATAATTTTATTTAATGTCTTTAGATCTCATATGACAAGGAATAACAATCATTTCTGGTTCGTTTTCAGCATGGCACTCTTACAGACATTATCAGACCACCCTTAACCACCTCTTACCCAGACTGAAGGGACTTACCTTATAGAAGCTGTCCCATGTCCTCTAGAGATTTCTCCAGTTCCACTAGATCTTTTTGAGTTAGGAAGAGATCAGAACTGCATACTGCATTCAAAATGTAGGCATACCGCAGACTTTTTTAGAGTGGCGTAGTCATATTTTCTGTTTTGCTATTTCCAAAGCCCTGCTGAAAACTAATATAACTGAAGAACACACCATGTGCTTGACATGCTCAAATATCTTTGAATTAAAATATACACATACGTTTTCTCCAACGCATAGTCAATAGAAAGATGTTTGCTTATATGTAATTTTAGATATCATTTAGCTGTCTGAGAGATCAAAATATAGTGCCAGGTTCTGATGTGAGTAATACTGAGGATACTCCATTGAAGCTGACAGGTCCAATCAATATACAGCATGCACTGACATGAAGTGGTTTCCTGACATTTCCTGAATACTGTATATTCACAGACAATTATTGCAATTGCTCTCATTATGTAATTTCTAGGAGATATATTCTAGCTAATAAGCCTCATGTACTAAGTAGTCTGTATATAATTCAGATCAAGTAGTGTAATCTAAATTAATTGTATTCTTTATTTATTGCACTTTTAAAACATCAAGTACTGTGAGAATGTAACAGAATGCAAATTACTTCAAAATGTAAGATGCTGTAGCAGTTGCTGCTTGCACCACTGTGTCTGACTGAAGGGAAAGGCGTTTCAGATTTGGAGTTTTCAACTAAAGCATGCCACATCTATGTGACACACCACAGACAGACAGACAGACATCTTGTGATATGACTTTCATGCCAAGGAGAGTTGATTCAACCCTAAAACCTGCAACATTAACTGTATTATTTTACTGTATATGTTTTAGATATGTGTACTTTCAATATGCTAAGTGATATACTGTTGTAAGCATCAAAAATACTGTTTGAGACCTCCATGTAGAGATAGAAGGAAATAAGTATAGCACTGTATTTGGTAGCATTTTCTTTTGAACATAGAAGTACTTTACTTTCACATTTTTATTTTTGCCTTCAGTCCTAGGAATGTTCTCTGCCTTATGTTGAGATTCAGGATGACACTGTCTGTCTCTGTTTTAAGGCTTTCAGCTGAAAGCTGTATAATGGGGGTAGATTATTAGTATAATAATGGCCAATCTTCGCGAACGAAGATTTGGGAAGGGCTCACCCCACGTGTGCCCTCCGAGCCTGCGCAGGGATTTTGTAGGTGAGGCACAGCGTGCGCAGAACTGGCCCCACCGTTTAAGTCCTAAGGTTCATTTGCCACGGCCAAGCAAGCTTGGACAGTGACAGTGAAGTCTCTTTAGGACTATCTACAGCACTCAGTACTAACCAGGGCTGACCCTGCTGAGCATCTGAGATGTGATGGGATGGGATGGCAGGGAGGCTTCTAACTGCCGGGCCCGCCCGTATTGAGACTCGAACTCGCGACCTTGGGAATCGGAGACCGGAGTGCTCTCCACTACACCACGGGTGATGGCCTGGATTATTAGTATTAACATTGATAATTATAGGGCACTTTACTCAGTCCTTTTCTACCGTACCTGAAAGCTGAAGAGTATACCAACTTTGTCAGTACACAGAAAACAAGTCCATTGCTACAACTATTGTACCTACAGAATACTGGGGATTCTTCTTGTGATTGTGTTTCCCATGAGAAGATACACACAAATAGAAATTTTCTCAGGAGATGGAAGAAAGTGGATAGTCCAATAATGTTTGTTCATTCATTCATTCAGACTGTTTTTTCTTAATCTAGTTAAAGTGTATACTCCCCAACACTTCTTCTATCCCTTTTTTAAAGACTGTGAAATAAGAGCACTTGTCCAACGTCTTAAACAATTTATTCAGTTTTTAATGCCAGCAGTCACATTTGTCTAATCACACAATCTAGCTGGCATGTGACTAGCCAAGATGGATTTAGCTGAGGAGTAAGAGGACTTAAATCCTGTACTGCCACTGTTCAGCGTAGTAAATTTTTCTGGGACTTCTAGGTATACGATTGTTACAAATGGAAATTGTCTGTTGCATTGTGAATGCATCAGACATATTGTACATGGGCAGATCAAATTTGAAGCATGTCCACAGGATCCACTGGGCTTTGTGGACCACAGAGCCTCCCTTGCAATATGTGCCATTTTACTATGAGTTGGCACAATCCCTGATACATAAAGTTCACTGTTCAGACATGGCACAATGAGGACTGTCATTCTTTCCTCAGCATTTTCCTGATGAAATATGGAAGCATCTGCTTTCATGTTTTGTGCAGATGCCATTCTTCCAGCCACAGTAAGTAGGCTCTTCTAGCCAAAACCACAGTGGAAAACTTTAGGTGTTACCTCCAGAGATTAGCAGCAGCAGCTGGTTTTTTTAGGACAAAACTACCATTACAGTGTGAAATGGTATTAAAACCCACGTCAGTTAGCTGTAATTTACCTTAATGGGAAGTTGATTGGTAAATACAATGACTCAGGAAGATTCAGATGACCAGTAGCTCACATAGCTGGACTCCAAAGAGACTACATTCAAACCATTTTGAGTTTGGAAGCTGAGCAAACACATTAAGTCCTAAGGTAATAAACCTTACCAAAAGACAGGAATGTCAGGGCTCAGACCACCTTAGAGGAGTTTAAAATATACAATAAGGAGTTGTCTCTTCCCTCTTCTTTTTCTTTAAATGAGAGAACCTCCATTTCCTAAATCTGTATTTGACTTCATTTGACTCTGTAACCACAGTGATTTTCCCATGTCTTAAAATATAAGTGAAAATTGTTAAGACAAGAAAGTGGCCTTACTTTATAGTGTCATAGAAGTTCTCTCTGTGAATTATAGAGTTTTCAATGTACACCTTGCATCTATCAACTTTAGCAACATCTGGGTTGTTTAGTTTTGATTTTCAACCAGATAATACAAACTATGAGAAATCTTTTTGCTTAGCTATATTGCATTACATTCTGTACTAGCTGGGCATATTCAAAGTCATTGAATATTAACTGTGTGGTCAGATTTGTTGCATTACCACATTTCATTAAGTTTTGGTTATTATATGAGATAGGGAGATACCTGCTACTCAATCCTTAGTGGACCTTGTCAGACCTCCTTTCCAATCACTGTACAACTCTGGAGAATCCTAAATCCAGAGGTTCTTATGAATTTTATCTTAAGCTGTTTTGAACACCAGGTCTTTCTTCTAACATGCATAGAAGAACCTTAGCATTAACTCTAATGCTAACCTTAACTAGCAGGTCATCTCTCTGTCATTCTTGACTGTGGCCTTTACTTAGCAGTAAATTAGCTGATACATAAAATGTGGGCAGCACATGTATGAAGATTTTATCAGACAGTTTTGTTGCCTGATAGATCAATAGTTAGAAAGCTCACCCAGGACAGGAGAGACTTACCCAAAGCGAGGTCTCATTATTGCAAAATTCAGAACCTTTTCAGAAGGAATGAATCTCCATGCTGGAAGAATGAAATCTCCAGGCTGCAGGGCATTTTGAAGTAAGGAAGTTTCTCTAATTCCCTCTATTCACTATTAGTCCTAATCTTTCATATCATAACGAAATTTGGATTGTCTGGAAGGGAAAGACTACTCTGTTCTGCATATCGTAGTTAAGGTTTTCAATGATGAAAAGATACGCAACCCAAGATGTTAAGCATCAGTCACTAGAACCACTTGTCACCTGGAACTGGCTGATTTTTATGCGTAATCTCAGTCAAGAGCCAATAGGAAGCTATGTCCCTTTGTCCTACTGACGTATTTGTGTCAAATGTGTTTTTAATTTGCAGCCTGATGACCAATAAAAGGTGTGGTGCAGGTTCAGTCAGGATGTACACTGACTCACCAAAGAGAGGATAAGGAGATAAGGATTACTCTTATTGAAGCAGTTGTTAATTGGCCAGTCAGGTACACAAGATAACATCTGATCTAACAAAAAGACATCTCTAAGGGAGAAATAGAGTACTTACTTTAATTAAAAAGGGTGGTCAGATTATCTTGCAAATGAGAAAGAAATCAATGCATTTGAAGAAAAACAGATTAGATCTGTTTAGGCTCCTGAGAAGGACTTAGAAAAAAAGGATTTGTTATAAAAAGCAAGTGTCTTACACAAGAAAAAGGACATAACCTGAGCCCTAAAACATAGAGAAAATAGAACTCTTTATAAACTGAATATTTAGGAAATCTTGCTGAAAAACAGTTGAATAAAAGATGAGACATGCTGCTGACATAATCCCCATGTCAGTAGAGCAAATGTCAGTTTCATTTTATTTCTCTTTTTTATTTTTGTTTTATAAACATTTGCAACTGATTTTTTTATTATTATTAGTTGGTTGTTTTATTTCAGTCTGGCTTGAGTTCAGTTTGTTTTCAGAGTGCATTGGGGTACGGAAAGGTCTTTACTTCTTTTTTTAAAATTGTGCATTTGTGAGACAAACTAACTCCAATTGCCATAGCTCCACAGCATGTTCTTCAGAGAAGCCACAGCTAACAGTTGTAGGATACACAGTAGGATTGTGTAAGAGCAGCAGGTGGTACCGCAAGATACAGAGGAGGAGAGGCTGACAGCTAGGAGGGTTCTTAGTCAGGCAGCTAAGACACAAAGGAACAAGTGTGAAACCTGAGGATCTTCAGACATGTAATACTGACTTTCAATGCTCGTTCTGTAGAGTTAGTAACACTGAATGAAGCAGGAACTGGAATGTGGGTGCCACTCCCTGTATTCTTGCAATGTGGCTACAAAATCCATGCTGTGCTTTGCCTGCATAGTTCTGCATAATTCTGCTTCAACAAGAAGGGGTGAGGGTTCTCTCACACCAGAATGTACTATTGTTCGGGGTTAAGTCACCTGCTGCAAACCTGTACCTATTCAACACCCCTTATGCAGAGCAGGAAATGGAACTTAACTCTTCCATCTCAGAACCACTGAGCTATTAGATAAAAGGGAGACTCTCCACTGTCCATTTTCCCGAAGAACCTAACTCCAGATTTTGAAAGGTAGTGTTTACCCATCTAGCTCCAAAAGAGAGCTCAGCTCCCTTATGCATCACCAGAGCAATGAGCACCATTTCAGTGCCTGGCCACTAAATATATTTGTTTCTACCATTCTCATTTTGTGTCTTAACTTTCTTTCTTCATTACCGTTTATATTCTTGGAGCCTAATTCAAAACCCACTCTGAGTAGGCTGGACATGTGCTGGTTTAATTTTAATCTGTCCTTTCAATGTAGGATACAATAGGATGTTGTAACAGTAACACTGATGGGAGCCTGGCCTCTTTTCTTCCCTTCAGTTTTGTTTCACGCTTACTCCTCTCCCTGCTGATCATAGCTGGCCTTGAAACTTAAACTAACAATACCAAGCTTCATTGCTTGTCATTTGGAAGAAACATTAGCAATAGCTACAACCATCATCCAGGTTTTGACATTGTTAATTTCCAGGATAAACTTCTGAGCCTCTAATCTTTCCCAGCCCCTGGCAATATACAATGTACAAGATTCCTTTCTTGCTAAGAGACCCTGTGAATAATAGTGCAGTGTAAAAGATTTTGTAGGTTGATCAATTGGAAAACACTGCATGACAATTTTTCCTTAGTTCATCATAAATCTACATATGTATTTATAGTCTAAACAAAATAACATGAAAGATTTTACTGATTTTGTGACGACTGTGTTGCATTAAGAGTATAGAAATTTGATGGAAAATAAACCCTTTTGCTTTCCAGCTAGTCCTCAGAGATCAGAGGGGTTGGGTGCAGCTAGTCTTAACTTCTGATTATAACCAATTCAGCGTTGCAAGTCCAGTTCCATTCAATAAAATCCCAGATGCATCAGCAGTGTGTCTCATTCTCGATCGTAGATTCACCAATTGTGTGGTTTACCAGTTCAACACTAGAAATCTGGTCAAGGTCAATAAGAACTTTCACAAACGGATTCACAAATAATATGGTTTACTGCTTAAACAATAGAAGTCTGATCAAGTTCAGTAGGAACTTTCATGAATACAGATTCACAAATAATATGGTTTACCAATTTGACACAATTAGTCTGGTTGAGTTCAATAAGAACTTTGTTTCCTGTAGTTTCTAAGAAATCATCTTGAGACAAGACATCCTGGAATGGAATTGTAGCCACTTGTCTGCTCCATTCATTCTGGAGGTCAATGAGGAAAAAAGACAAAGTTCTTACAAATTCTCAACAGATACCAACATCCTTTGGCAGTGTGTACAGTGGAGGAATGCCTAGTAGTACTATGATGCTTCTCTGAGAGTGTCTACATGGTCAGACAAAGACAAAGCTATGGAAAGTGATTGGTTCCCCCCAGTTTTTAGTGTAGCAATACTCATCTTCTTAGGAGATTTTTCTCTATAATGTTGAGAAAGTAGGGAGAATGCGCTTGTTCGAATGTCCATCCATTGGGCTTGATAAAGGTGCAGAAACAGCTGAATGAATGTCATTTTTCTGATGCTGTTCAAAAACGTGAATGAATCCCATACCTGTAATAATGGTAAGTCTACATAATAGCAGTATTACAGAGGACCAGTAATCAGGAACTATGCAGTAGGAGGCAGGAAACTTCTAGTATTTGTTTCATCCTGGTTTTGTCTTATAATTTTGTAATTTCCTTTCCTTTTACACATTGATACACTTGCAGTATGCTATTAGCAGGGCAACTATTGATTACAGCACAGTTCATACACACTGTGTGTTAGATCGTGTCCTAAACTGTATGGACAGGGAAGTAAGTATAAAGACATAAAATGTTACCGCAAGCATTAATATTCACTTCCATACATCTCCCCTTTTCATGGATCATTTATATATAATAGGCAAACAGACAACCAAAGCAATTTTTGATTGTTCCAATGGACCTCTCTATGAGTTATCCGTTATTAGAAAGTTAATCTAACAATGTATGCTTATAACCATAATGGCTTTGTTACAAATCCTACTTTTTAGGGTTTAATATCTCATCTGATTTAAGTCATATTAAAATAAAACTTGGTTTCCAGCCCAGATATACATTTGTTTTACAAAAGAATTGTTCATATAGGATTTATTTTTGATATAAAGATCGGCGAGAAAATTAAATTTTCAAAGATTTCTACTTTCTGTAGGAAAAAAAAAGAAATCCACAGGTATGTCATTGAGGACAAATAAACAATTCAATGCCTGAACTGGAAAACTGGCCTCAGTCTTTAGGAAAATGAAGTGTTGGAGATCCAATTGCAAGATATTCATCACTCAGCTTTTTCTTGTGATACCACACAAATTCAGACATCCTTTTTGGGACATTTCCAGTATTTTAGACATGTAGTCTTAAGGCAGAGTTTTTCCCATTTTATTTCTTTTTGTTTCCATTATTTCATGCATTGGGTTTTCTAACTATGAGGGGAAAGGAAGCCCTGGATCATAATGGTCTAATGTTAATCATATTAACAATTTCAGAGTGAACAGTACTTTTTTTAAAATGCATTTTTATATGTGACATTATTACGGAAAGTGTGTTTGCCTCCACCTGTTCTTTGTGCTTTTTTTTGGTTTGTTTTATTTTAACTTTTAGAAAAACTGGAGATAAACCAGATGTTGCCGTATACTGCTGATAGGAATAAGACTGATCACTGAAGAAATTATGCATACTTAGAGGTCATGTCTCAGATATATGGACATGCACAACTGAAAGGAGACTCCTGCAGTTGAGCCTTCCCTGGGATTTTAGGTCCAGGTGTAGAGAAGTAAGCAGGTGTTGGAAGGACTTTATCTTCACTAATGTGCCAGCTAGCACATCCAAACAGGCACAGTGGTGTACATACTCTGCTAATCATAAGGGCTATGAGCTTCTTTATTACCTTTTGCTAGGCTCAAAAATTCTGATATCTGAATTTTCCATGGGATTTTCATCATTTTATGTCATTCTTTACTAAGAGTAGAGTTGGAATACCAAAGTTTGTCCTAAAGGAAAAATGGCACCTATTTGAACAGAAAAAAATTGTATAAAATTATACATACTCAAGAATTAATCAGAATTTTAATCATCCCAGCAGAAATAATATTATAATTTCTTAAATTCTGTGTAGTTTACTTTCTTCAAAGCTGTAATTAAACACTTAAATAACAGCTTCTTGCTGTTAAGTATTGTAATGTAATGGTCAAAAAGCTGTCTTATCCCACTTTAACCATAGATAGCAATCATCAAAGAAATTACTCAAGTGAGCTACCATCATACATGTATAGCAGGATGATAACTCTTTGCTACTGATGATCAAAACCCAGGCAATTACTTGGATCACATGTTGCCAATATGGGAAAAATAGTGTTGCTAGCTTCATTTTTCTCTCGAAAAAAATCTCCCTAAAAATAAAATCTTTAATTTGAAAGACATTTCTTCAAAATGAACAAATAAGGTAGACAGTGTGCAATATGAAATCAAGTCCTTTATTAAGTGGAGTCATAAGTGATTTTAATTTATCAATATGTTAAAGTAAACAAAACAGTGCAATTAGTAAGATATGTATATTATTAATTAAAAAAATAGTAAGTGGTAAACTGTGTCATGAGACCAAGAAATATACTGCAAAATAAGGGAAGCATAGTTCTTAGAACATCAAATGTGGCCTGATCATCAGTCTTTGTCAGCTTGGCAATTGTCTGTGAATGAATTTTTTATTCTACAGAAATGCTCCTGTCCTAGGAAACTACATTTCCTTTTCCATATCTGAGAGAGTCATATTATTGTTTTAAGCAGTGAGCATAAATTTATAAAATGCGATATTGCATATAACATTATCGAAGAATAAAACCTACAGTTTTTCTGCTATATCATACATGATTAAAATAATTTTCTGTATATGGTTTGGCTATTATTTTATATTCCCAATTCTTTATTAGAACTAAGAAGTTTTCATTAAACTCTGAAAGGGTATTGAAACATTCCTCTGCAACATTCCTCTACCTGTAGGACTACCCTGAGAAGGACACACTTACAGGTAAATATTGGAGCTGAGGAGGTTTTGGTGCATATACCGTATTAACCACAGAAACATGGGTCCAAATTACACCCTGCTTATAATTTTTGCTCTACTTTCCCAGTTCTCCTGGTTTTCCCCCTCAGCTGCAGCATGACAAAAGATCTGCAATGGTAAATCTGTGCTTCTTGGGAATTCCTTTGCTTCTATCATGGGACTTCTGCCAGGTTGATTAAATCATCCATAGCTCAGTAGAAAAGTACAAAAATTGCCAATAATGGGCATGAACCTACATCTATATTTGATACATATTTTCAATTCAATAATTCCCTTTGGTATAAATAGAACATGTGTTAATAGTACCTGTCACTCCTTTATAGCTTTCTTCATAACAAGAAAGATCCACAGGAATAATAGGTGCCCTTTTGCATATTCATGTGATAACCCTGAATGTTAGACACATAGTCAAAGGAAATCACACCAAAAAGGAATGAAACTTCTAAATATGAGATAGATTCTGATTGGCCCAGAAGAGTTGCATTACAAGAGGGACCAGTCATAAATGGAGGACTTAATAAGAAAATTTAGCACTGACATGTTCTAAATAAAATAGTTTCAAGTCTGTATTTCTATTACTTTATACCTAAAACCAAATACCTACTTTATGTCAACAAGTCAAAATTAGCAGCATGTCTGAGTGAATTAATAATCATGTATTTACTGTTCTGCTGGCATAAACATCATGCAACAAATTGCAGTTACCCTTTTCATTTGGTTCTACTCATTACTCCATCCCCTTCATGGACTTAGTATAACATTCTGTGTAGCTTCTCTCAACCGTGATTTCAACAGGCTACAAATATATTTATTAATGAAGTTTGGGATTTTTTAGCTGCATTAGTTAGGAAAGAAAGAAGGAACATATTTAATCAGTGAATTTTCATCTCCTACATGTTCAAACATAATGCTATTAAGCAAGAAATTTAAGTGTATCACTGAAAAAAATTAATAAAGTGTAAAAAGTGTCCATATTAGACTAATTCTGTTCCTGCCATGTCAATGGTCTTATTGCTGAACCCAATTAAAATAGTTTCTTCATTTCAGACTCTTTTTTGGAAATTATACTGAAATTTTCAGTAATATTGGAAAAGTTTTGCAAAATACATAGTGTATTTGTGGTTCAGCTACTGTATGACTGGAATTTTGTATTTGTGCAAGTGACTTGAAGAACAGAGTGAGCCCTTCCAAGCCTGCTGGACTGCCTATGATTTATACTAATTTAAATATAGTTATAATTGTAACAGATGTTTTGTTTTAAACTAAACTGGTGTCTGTAATTGTCTACCTTTTATAATTCGAACTTGTCTAATTCTTGTCCACTGGACACCATCTGCAAGGATTTAGTGCTGACTGGATGTATTCTGCATCCAGTGCTTTTCAGCATAGTGGGAATTCAATTTATTAAATCTTATTCTCAGGATGACTAATACCATCCTTTTGTTTTATAATATGTCAATTTCTCTTAAGCTATCAATCCTTAATATTTAATCAGCACAGATAAATGCATTTCATTTGGCCTTAACCGTGTGTCACAATAAGAGATGAGACAGGAAAGCTAATAAACAAAATTGTTTAAGTTATCCAGAAGATAATACTTCTGAATTTAGAATATGTAACTGTATTTTTCAAAGTGGATGTTGATTTAGCCTGTGGCTCTCTGAAATATACAATTTGTGAAGGAAAGCTAATAAACAGCTTTAGTGGCTTGAAGAATTGTTGATTTTTCTCTCAATTGTTTCCCTTGGTTGCTGTTTGTTTTGTTTATTACAGGATTCTTGTTTGAAAACAATAGTGTGTAGGGGTTACATCTGGTATGTTCAAAAACTAGTGGCACAAAATGCTGGGGTGGCCTGGAGTGAACTGCACACTGAGAGCAGGCTTGGGATAACAAATTGCCTTTGCATGAGGGCCCTGGCATATAGAATCACTTACAGAGGTGTGTTGTCAAGGCAGAAGAGGTGAAACAAGGGTGGTCACAGGGATTTGAAATCATTATTCCCCCACTTTCTTTCTTCCACCTTCATTCTTCCTTTTTTTCAAGCCTTTTAGTGACCTGAGGTGAAATGGACAGGAACTGACAGCACGCACGCTGCTGCTGGCAGCAGACTCACTGCAGTTACTCCTTGGACATGGAAGGAGGAGGAAAAAGAAGAAAGAAATCCAGTTGTTTTCTAAGCATAGCATATGTAAAGATAATATGTTTGCTTTAGTTGAAACCATCCCCTTTTTCCTGTAGAAATTTTCCCCCCCAAACTGCAGTTCAGGGAAAAGGAGAGATGATTTCTTGTCTCTCCCTCTCCTTCTCCTTGCTTGCACAAAGAAAACGTGGGTTGATACCATTTTTATTGTTCTGCTGGGGTGGTTTTCAGACCTCGGATTAGCATATTGAATGTCTAATTGAATTCGGGGGCTGTGTTAATCATCTTGTTTTGTTTAGGGGTGATTGGTGAAAGGTGCCAGCAAATGATTGCTTTGGCTTGGGGTTAGCGTGATGCTGCCACCCCAAGAAAAAGAATCGAGAAGGGGGAGGGAGCCACGGAAAGGCGAGTTGACTGAGTGATGTCTGGAGGGCGAACTCGTGTGTCTCTTTGGTGATGTGTGCTGCTGTACTGAAATCCACCCCTCTGCTGGAGCTAAGGCAAGAGTTGGAGGCATCTGATGCTGCCGTTTCCAGGGTGAAATTTCTAAGGCTGATCGCTAAAAACAACAACCAAAAAAAAACCCCAAATCCTCAGCAAAAAATAGCAGTCAGAACAGAAGATCCGGCATCTCGCGGTCCAACTGGCATAACCCAGACAGACGTTTGAGAACCACATGCTTTTAACCTAGCCACACACACTGTGGGGGGGGGAAGGGACCAAAAAAGACACTGCAACTACCGAACATCACATTTCTTACAAAAGGTCCAGAAACAGAGCCGGTAGGAAAAGAAAAAGAAAAAAAGAGAGAGAGGGAGAGGAAAAGCCTCCCCCTCTTCCCCCGATGAGTTTTTCGCAGTGCTCTGGTGAGGCTCGGAGGTGGCTGGCAGCGCAGGGGGCGGCTGCTGCCGCGGCTGGCGGGGCTCCGCGCAGCGCAGCGCGCCGGACGCTCAGCACCGCGGCGCCGGACAGCTCCGCGCCCGCGCCCCGCCCGGCCCGGCGCTG
The DNA here is from genome assembly GCA_013396695.1 of Sakesphorus luctuosus. NCBI lineage: Eukaryota > Metazoa > Chordata > Aves > Passeriformes > Thamnophilidae > Sakesphorus > Sakesphorus luctuosus. Next base: position 200,202 of record VWZD01000026.1, on the reverse strand, counting down.
CCCCACAACAAGTACCGCGCCGCTGTCCGGAACTCCGCCGCACGCTCCCCGCGCTTAAACTGCATTGTCTCCGCACGGAATCGGCCGTCAGGCGTAATTACCCCCATTTCCCCCCACCCCCTCCTCTTCTCTCCTTTGCAGGAACGACTCTTTGGGAACCTGGTCCACCCAGGGATGTAAAACTGTGCTTACCGATGCATCCCATACGAAATGCTTATGTGATCGTCTCTCTACCTTCGCCATTTTGGCTCAGCAACCTAGAGAAATAGTAAGTAACAAAGGAGGGGAAAAAATCCAGTTTTAATGCAAAAGGCAATGCGGGGTGGGGGAGTTGCGGGGGGAGGGGGCAGCTGGTCCATCTTTTCTCTCAGGTATATTGCAGACGTTGCATTGAGGAATTGTTTAATATTGCAGGTAGGCAAATGTTAGTCTCCTGGTGTCTACACTGCCTCAGATAAATGAATTCAAGATTCTGTGATATAACTAAATCCTCGTGAAATTTGCATGCTCTCGAACTCCATAAATTTTTCAGAGAAAGCCTTCTAATTGTGGTGCAAATGTGTAGAAAACTTTGTTGAACAATTAGGGAATGTACAGGGCTTTATTATTGCTCTTGGTAGGAAAACCCTAGATACTGTAGTTAAACAGATTGCAGATCTGCATTGGACATTTTCAGCACAGATTTTCTATGTAGTCTGTTGAGATGATGTAAGAAAAATAATCAAGTTTTCATGAGAAAGAGGGTACATTAAGTGTATAAGCAGACACTCCCAGGATTATTGAATGTAAAAATAGCTAAAAAGCAAATATTTGTGAAGTTATCCTGCCTAAGCATAATTTCATTTTCTTGGGTTTGGAAGCATATGATCAGACTCCTTTTAATAACAAAGTAAATCAGTTTGGAACAAAGTGGTTGAAATAAAATCCTACTTTCTGACTGAGATGTGGCCTAAAAGTACATCAGTCTTATCTCCAATTTGGGTGACAAAAGATACCCTGATAAATTTAATTTACAATACATCCCTGAGGCTTTAAAAAACATTTTGTTAAATCAGGCACTATATCCTTTCAAACTTCTAGATCTAAATTTTTTTCCATATGTATTAGCAAACCCTATGCCTATTTCAGCATGTGAGTACCTATACATCCAGAGGAAAAACCTGACCTGATATCTTAGGATAATAGTTGCTTTTACAGCAGAGAAAGCTAGTTTATTTTCAAGGTCATTCTTTTCTCTTTTTTTCCCCTCTTTTTTTTATTTCTTATTAATACACAAAGTAAAAATGAAATAATTTTGATTTTGAGACTTTTTAAATGGAAGACTTATGATACTGTTGCCATAGATATCCTGCCATTCCTTCTATGCAATTAGAGGCCCAAGGAAATTAAATGTGTGAGAATAGTGGATTGAAGTCAAAGTTATTAAAAGTCAGAAAGTTTGGTAATTCTGCAACAAGCATGAATCAAATTCCGGGACAAATTACTGGAGGATCTTTAATATATTATCATGAAACCAAGCTGTTGGTTTAATGCATAATCCTAAACATTGCTACTTCTCAAGAGAAATATATCTTTTAATTAATGCTAACTGGGGAGTCATTTAAACTTGTGCTAATGCCTGTTATATTGTAATCATACTACTTTATTTTTTAAAGTATCATGCAAGTGTTAAAGTGTGTTTTAAAGCTCAAAGGCCTCTGAGAAATGTATTAAGCAGATCTCAGTTATGTATGGATCAGTTTTGGAATTGATTCCTGCTTCATAAGTAATATTACTGAAACTGTAACAGTGGGCTGCTTTTATAATTTTGCTTTTGTTGCTTTTTTTCTTTTGACTTGTTGTTTTAATTGCTGAAGGATGTTCTTTCTTCATTGTTGTCTGTTGTAACCTGCAGATCATGGAATCATCTGGTACACCCTCAGTGACCTTAATAGTAGGCAGTGGTCTTTCATGCTTGGCTTTGATCACCCTAGCAGTTGTCTATGCAGCATTATGGAGGTATGTAATGCATTGAGAGAGCTAAATGTAAATACCTAGTTATATTTAGTTGAATTGCAATTTAAAGAGAGCATTAAATGCACCATTTATTGTCTAGAAAATTAAAATAAATAAAAGCAAAATTTAGTGCATGTTTTGATGCCTAAATTTGTTGATGTGATTGATCAGTTTTACTGTCTTGGCCTATTGGTGATGTATACCCCACTCTTCTCCTTCCCCCTTCAGTGTGAATGGTATTGCTGTTTTGGTGGGGTATTCATACTGCTAAATAACAACAGGACTCTTATATGCGATATATTTCATGTGAGGCTTATGACCTGTACCTTTAACTGCTTTTCCTCCATTTACATTTTTAAGCAAAACTTATATGTGACAAAATAAACATATCTAAGTGGCACATCAGGTGTTGAAGATTTATAGAGGTTTAGTCAAGTAGTTTTGAGTTTATTCGCATCAGTTTTAAGTTTGAATGGAGACCACAAAATTAAATACTGTGGAGGTACATTCTAGTAACAGACTTTCTTTCCATCCTAAGTTTACAATATTGAAATAGTCTATTTATTTAAAAGTGCAGTAAATATTTATGAAGAAAATTAATTAGAAAAGCCATGAGAAATATCATGATGTCTTAGTGCAGAAGAAACACAGAATTAACGTGAAAAGTCATGCAAAGTAATATATGTTTTTAAAAAGTGAACATGGATTCTGACTTAATTTTTTTCAGTAATAAAAGAAAAATAAGTTCTTATGCAAGTAATGAGAAACATGGGGATAAAGTAATAATTTTAGAGTAATATAAAATCAACTAATAAAATTCTGCCTTTAGAAGCAGCTTGATAATTTTGCACTCTTTTCTCTTTCACTCTCTTATGTACCACAGAGACTCACAGGATTAGAAATATATATAATAAATAAGAATATCTCGTTACATAAGTTATGATAGAAGTATAAAAATTATCAGCTCTTGTCTGTCAAAACTAAGAATGAGAGTATTTCAGGATATAATTCCCCTCTGAAGAACTATAGCGTTATTTTTGCCCTCCGTGGTATATTTAGAACTTGGATAGAAGTTCTGTCATGCTCAGTAGAAGGTCTTCTCCATTATTTAAAGCAGACATAAGGAAGACATTTTTTAGTGTGAGGGTAGTGAGGCACTGAAACGGGTAGCCCAGAGAAGTTGTGGATGCTCCATTCCCGGAAGTTCTTCAAGACCAGGTTGGACAGGGCTTTGAGCAACCTGGTCTAATGGAATGCCCATGGCAAGGGGCTGTAACTAGTTGATTTTAAGTTCCCTTCCAAACTCAAGCCATTCTATGAATCTGTTAACTTCTAAGCAGAGATAAAACGTTATGTGTTACGGATTTAGTGTGGGATCTGCATCCAACTGAAGACAGGATAACTCATATAGATCTCAGTGTTCTATCAGTGAGATATTTTTAACGTATTATGACAACTGAGTGGCATGTCATTTGAAACATTAAAATTCATCTTTAACATGCTTCTTGAGAGCACATAGGAAACAACCATAGGAAGAAGACAGACACTGAAACTTATATGTGTATGTGCTCGTTTTTATAAATCTAGGGGTAGGGAGAAATGTGATGTTTTGACCCTATGTCTGTATTTATAGTTTAGAATACCCACCTTCCCTTTGAAGTGATATGAGTTAGATGTATTCTGGTCCATAAAAGGCTTGTGGGAGCATTCTTTTATGGTTCATTGATTTGACTGCCCCAACTGAAAATTCAAACTGAAAAATAAATTCAGTATCAGTCCTATATTCACCCTTCCCTTGTCTTGCCTTGCCTTGCCTTGCCTTCCCTTCCCCTCCCTAACAGTGGCCTGGCAGAAAAACTAAAACCTTCCTAGCTTACATCAGTGCTTTAAGGTCTTGCTTGCACTGCATTTACTCAACTACTTAGATCCTTTGTAGTCCATGGATACTCAGTGTTGGGAACTGGCCCAGATGAATTGATAGTTACCGATTTAGAAAGTAGCAGCATGCTGTCTGTGTGAGCAGAAGAACTACACTTTCTCTATTTGTTTGCAAACACATAGAACTGGCCTTAAGAATGTTGCTATATTTTAAGGAAAGGTATGGATTGGGGTATCAGGGTTGTTCTGTCTTTAATAAAATGTAATCACTTGTATCACTTGATATCTGAGCAAAAAGGACTACAATTAAGTTCATGTCCAAAACTCAGCGTTTCTTTGTGCCAAATGTGGGTGTACAGCTCTGGAGGACAGTGCAATATTAACTGAACTCCAGTGAGAAATATATAGTGTAGATCTTAGAATATATAAAGGTATGCCATAGTCTTCAGAGGAACTGAGCCCACTGAACTTTCATTTATTTTGGTAGTCAACTTTTACTGTTAGCATCTCTGAAGATCAGGTCAGAAAGGTGCTTCACCTGACACCATGATCATTCTCTTCCTGTTCTGTAACATACAAAAGGCTGTACACAAAAAAATGAGAACATCTGCATCTTGTAAGGAAGTATGTGGTAAGAGTATTTGACTTTTTCATCCTAAAGATACATGTAAAATTAATATGATAAGTTTGCAAGAGAAACTGTGATGATCATTGCTATTATTTTATTCTTTCTGTACAAAATTAGCTATTTTTTGGCATCAAGTCTTATGAAGATATTACAGTACTACTGTTTCTTCATAAAAATTATTTCATAAATCTCATGAAACATTAGGAATAATGTTATCCTTATAATGTTTTTCAAAATGCACTGCAATAGTGTCATCAACCAACCTGCACCTTATTTATGCAACATGGACCAAATCTTCTGTTTATGTAAATTACCATATTTTTGCTGAAGTTGGTAATTATGAGTGGTCTGCACCAGCTGTGGATTTTCCCAGGGATGAGCAGAGAGCATAAAACATTCCTGACGTGAATGCATGAAAGCCCATTGCTATCAGAATGGTGTTAGAACAATGTTACCAGCAATTTTTAAAAGAATTATTGATAGATTATTTTTCAAATATACCAAGATACTACGAGCAAATTGTAGATTACCTATCAAAATATCATAGTTCTGATGGTTGTGGTGTGATAGCTCTCTATTAGTCTTTCTGAGCACTTGAAAGAAGAGCATCTCTCTTTCAGAATATCTCCAATATTTAATGCAAGAACTGCATCAAAGCTTTGTATAACTTACTAGTTGTTTTCCTTTTAGAAAAGTTGTATCCTCTCTTTGTTTATTTAAACAGGTACATCAGATCTGAGAGGTCAATAATTCTAATCAATTTCTGCCTGTCTATTATTTCATCAAATATCCTTATCCTGGTTGGACAAACTCAGACACATAACAAGGTATGATGATGGATTGTATTAAATTTGCACCTAAAGATTGATATTTTTGTTTTATTTGTGTTTAGCTTAAAATAATTGCATACATTTAGTCCCATACTCATATGACTTGGTGTTTTGGGTAAAATATTAGCAGACAAGGGAAAATATTTACTGTATTTCATAGTCTTTTTTTGCCTTCCAAAAATCCCTTTTGGTATTGTTCCCTCTGGATAAGCTGTGTTCTCTGTGGTAGACTTGTGTTTTATAACTAAATTTCAAAGCAAAAAAGTTCAAAGACTCAACATCAAAAGCACAAATTCTGGTTCATTATAATAGTTGTAATAGGATTGTGCTACAGTGTTTTTGTCTTTTTATTAACACAGTGATACTCAAAAGGCAAGTAGAAATTGCTTAGAAGTTAGAGTATGATTCTTGAAAATGTGCAGAAACAGACATTGTAACAACTGTTAGATCTTTGACTGATGTAGTTATAAGAAAGTAATAACCGTGCAGACCTTACTTAGTGATATATTGATGATTTATTGCTAATCTGTTCTCTGAACGTAGTAGTCATTTGTGCCTCTGCTGTAGAGCAGGCCTGGAATCACCCAATGCCTAGGGATGGTGCAGCTTTCAGAAACAACAATAGGTGGTTGCTTAAAAGTATCTATAACTACAGGATTGTTCGGAATAGAAAATAGTATGTAAGTGCTTAGTTGGGCAATATGTGATAGAATGCTGTTAAGTTTGGGAGTAAGCAAGTATTTATAAAGTCGTTCTTTTTCCTACTAAGTTAAACTACTTAATGCCCTGCTCATTGTAATTGTTCCCATATTGAATGAAACACATTCATCATCTGCTCTAGGATATATGGTGTTTCTACAACACACCTGTAATTAATCATTTATTCTTTTCAAATAAATGCTTAGAAGTTTAGCTGCCAGAAGTATCATAAATTCAATGCAAGTTACATAGCTATACTTTGTAAAACATACCCAAACCAAACATAGTCATTTCTTATACAAAATTTAACAGAATTATTGAAATTAAGATATTAATACACTTTTAAAATTTTGAAAGTATGTAGAGATACAAATGAACAAAATATGGATTTGCAGAAGAAACCCACGGATTTTATTCAGGGGAAAAAAAAGTCAGAAATGAGCTAGCAACTTCAGAGTACCAGAGGGCAGAAGATTAATCCTCCCTGAATTTCAGCACTAACACACATAGTCATATATACTAGTTTATTATGTATTTCAAGAAAAGATATGGTTCAGTAGCTGAAAATTCCTGTGTACATTGCTGCTGTAGAACGAGAGTTTGAGGGAATCAGAACAACTGTATTGGATAATGCACTCCCTAGATATGCTGGCAACCTTTCTTTCATACTTGACTCAGGGTACTCTGAACTATAACAAGCTCCTAGTCCAGTTCTTTCCTATTAATCTTAATCTCTTTGAGCTCTCTCACTTCTGCTTCCTGAACTCCTGAAAGCAGAGATATTTCATTGACATGTTTTTGAGGCCAGCAGAACCTAAAAATGCAGAAGTCCAAAGGAAATAATTGCCAGAAAAAAACAACACATCATAAAGTTTAGATTTTGATATACAGCCTGAAAAATTACTGTAAAATACCGCTTTTTGCTACACTTGTCTTCTTTTTGAGTCCACATCTTGCTTTTGATACATCTACCACACAGGGCCTTCTAGCCAGGGAGCAACTCTAATGGATCAAAGTCAGCATACATTTTTCATATCAAGGAAGACATTCCTTGTTACAGACAAAAATATTTTTTCCCAATGTCCATTGTTAGGTGAATTTATTGGAGCTCCAAGATACTGGACTTTGAAGTCACCATCAACAAAACAGCCAGCTAAAGCCACTGTTCAGTGAGAACTTACTCAAATTAAAGCAATCAGATCTGGCTATGACTTCATTGTTTGTAAGTAGGGATATGTTTAGGCATCAGATGTGTTTGAATTCAAGTTCTGAATTTTTTATTTTCAAGATAATATATGACCTGAAGAAACCACTGTTTGAGTCTTAGTTTGTAGTTGGAGATTACATTACTGACATCTGTAAGGAAAGCTATGTTTTAATTTTGCTGAACTGGAAAATTAAGTCCATAGATGGAAACTTTAGAAATAAAATCAGGTCCTGACCTGTGGTTTAGGGTTAAAAAGATTTTAGACTTGTTTCTGAGACTTTATTATTTATTAGAAGTCAAACACTGTGGGGTTTTAGTGTTTGTTTGAAAATTTTGGAAGAACTTTGGGGAATATTTTGTTAAGAAAATGTAATGTTCAAGTCAGCAAAAATTATTTGCTGAATAAAGGCTGAAATAATGTTTTATGGCAAGAAAATGAGCTCTTGCCAGATAATGTATTTGAGAACATTTGAGAAATACGGTATGCCAAGCTTGAGTTTGTTTTCTCTGTTCCATTCTCACTCTTATGTTCAGATTATTGGGGCACCTGGTTAATGTCCACACAGTGCTGCAAATATTCACGCTACTGAAGCATATCCCTTTTTCCTGTGCTTTAGTTTGGCTCTGTGTTGAAATTATCCCTAGTGCTCTATTTGTGTATATTCCTTTTGAGAACACCAAAGATTTATTTATAACAAACAGCATATTTTTGGTCTGTTTGCAGTTTGTGGTTTTCTTTGTATGTGTTGAGTACTTCACCAGCTACTTTTATTTTATATTGAAAGCTGAGTGTATCATCCATATTTTACCAGAAGCTTCTTTTAGTGAAGGCGAAATGAATTTGAATATGGCATTCTCTTTGGTACAAATAAGTTCTGGCTTTTTTCAGTAAAAAGTTCACCTCCCCCAGACAGAAATGAACAAAATATTTACCAAGGATGTGTAGAAGGAATTTGCATCCTTTTAAACTAACATAGTTTTTCCATTTCTAGGATTGCCTTTTTAAAAGTTACTGGTTTTTCTCCAGTTTCAGTAACTTGAGGATACCAACAGTACACCAGATGTCTAGGTCATGGGGCTTTTTCATCTTGTTTTAGAGTAGTTCATGGTGGGAGTCATGGAGGGAAGTAGAATTACTCTTGGGAGATTTGGATTGGGATAGCAAAAAAGCCTTTTGTCAACCAAAAAGCTTTTCTCCTTTATTCCTTATTAGCCAAACATGTTGCGCATTTTATTGAAGGACACAGCTGAGAAATGTTCTGATTTTTTCATTATGTTTCCCCAAACCTTTCAAAACACAGAACTTTATTCATAGCTTTCTTAATGCTTCAGACTGTGTAAGACACTTCTGTTTTGTCAGGTCCTGTTTTGAAATACAGGTCACTGAAGGCTGAATTTACAAAAATGTTATGAAATTAATTACGTATCTTGTTAAATATAGTCAGTGTTATACTGTGCATGAGAAGCATATTAATTTACTGTAGTATTTCTTTCTTGTTTTCTTTCCAGTGTGAAATGTTAGGCACATAATAATTTTTAAATTTGAGGATATGCAATTGCTACACTTTCAACAATTGAATTTAGTTTTAATACAGAAATTAAGTAAAACTTCTCATTTATAATCTAACTCTCACGTATCTGTTATTTCACAAATCCTATGACATATATAAAAGCATCGCATATTTACTTTGAAATGGACGGACAGGTATTTTTGAGGAAATACCTGTCAGTGATTTGTAGCTGTCACTGTATCATAACTCTTGCTACATTATGTTTCCTAATGTTCTTCTTGCCATCAAGAAAAATGGTTGTATTTCCTCTATAGGTGGACCTTTAGCACTTAAGCTATAAGCTTTTACTATACTTCTGATCCCATTTAATGAATAGACTTTCTATCCCCCATCAGTTTTTGATTTATATTATGTGGATTTTTTCATAAATTTTCTTTCATTTTGCATACATTCAGAAAATAACTGGTTTTTTTTTTAGTTTTGTCTAAATAAAAACACATTAGCTGTTTGATATAACAGTTCCTATATAACTGTTTTTCCTGTGAAGAAAACAAAGATGAATATAATTTAAAATAAACCATAGTATTCATTATACATATGGACAAAAGTTAATTTATCTGTTTCTGACTGTACTTAAGAGTTCATTGATAAAGTTTGGGTTACTTGGAAGAAACAGTCATATTTTAAAAAAGTTTTCAAAATGCCATAAGACTCAGCACATTTTGTTAGCCCTAGTCAGGTCTCTGTGCCTACCAAAGAAAGAACAGGGAAGATGTTAAGTCAAGATTTATTAACCCTGGTATTTTGTGTCGTCCCTGTTTAATTGCAATATTCAGTTTATCATTCTTGCTATTATATTTGAAATTCATCTCTTAGACCATACCTGAAAGTATATGAAAGAGGCATGTCCTGACCATGTAAAGCAAATAACAACCTATCAGTAGCTTTGATAAATGCATTGTAAACAAGCAAAGACCCCATTAAGTTTGTAGATAATAAGATTAGAATGTTTATTAAATAGGCTGAATGGGCAAAATTAACCCACTTTTACTATATTTTTAATAGAGGTGTTAGAGTGAAAGAAGCAAAGAGAAGTGGAAGGAGCTGAGAAGCCACAGCATCCCATTCCCATAGCACTCTGAAGTAGCTGACTGTGTAACTAGAGCTCCCTCAGGTTTTGAGAGACAGTGGGTGGTGGGATCCCCTGAGAAACCTGCAAATGTTCAGGTGATACTAATGCTGCCTCTAACCACGTGGCTCTTGCCCCATATCTGCCACTGCCTTACAGATGCAGGCATCATAGCAATATATCTCCTAGGAAACAGCGGGGAAGGCCTAAGAGCAGATGGAACAAACAGAGAAATGATGCTAACACAGCATTAAGGTTGTGTTAGAAAATCAATGAGGAAGTAGGGAATTCAGCACGTCAGGCAATAGCACTCTGTATTTCGAGTCTTTCTGAAGGAGTTCAAAGGAATATCCTCCGTTTAAGCAGCTGAAGTCCAGGAAAATATATCCTTCCATTTTTGCCAGTATCCAACTTCCAAATTAACACTTACTCTGCTGATTGTCATCTTTTTCTTTGTGTGACAGCTTTTTGAACAGCTGACCCGGTCTCTGATATGGGTCATCCATCCCAGAAACATACCAATAAATAGGTCAGCAGTGAGAGTGCACTGCACCATACACATCTGTCCACTGTGTGTTTGGAAATTCAGAAACAATTAAAAGGAGAAGAGCCCACTTAACTGAATAGCTATTACAGGATTAGGTCTGTTTAAGCAACACTGTTTTACCATGTGAATTCTGACAAAACCTGTTAACATCAGCTGAATTAAATACCTGCTTTTAGATTCTCAGGGAAACCTCTGGGAACAGATCTTTCTTACCCAAGATCAGTAAACATTGTCATTCGTATTACCATTACCTGCCTCAAAGGAAAAGGTAACATTCTTCTCAAAAGCGCCTGCCAGACTGTTTCTCAAAATACATCAACTTTATCATTCATTTTGCTGTATCTAAACAAAACAGGCATTTTGATTGTAAGTGGGTTACAGGGAAGAAATTGGTTAGGTATTAGGAGCATGTGTTCTCTGCCTCCAATCCCCTGAACCTTCCAAAGAGCTTTGTGAACTATTTTAGAATCATGGAATTCATCAGGTTGGAAGATCTGTCCAGTCTCATTTTCAAGGCAGGGTCAGCTGTTAGGTCAAAATGAGTGGCTCAGGGCTTTATATAGTCAAGTCTTGAAGTCCTTCAGGTGTGGAAACTGCACAGCTACCTTGGGAAATTTGATCCACTGCTTAATTGTCCAGATATGTGTTCCATATGTCTGTTCTGGACCTCTCTTGTTTCAATTGATGCCCACTGTCCTTTGTCATCCCTCTACACATCACTGTGAAGAATCTGGCGTCACCTTGTCAATGGCCCCTCTATAGGCGCTGATGTGTCGCACATAGATGCTGTGAGCTTAGACTTTCCTCTGCTGTTCTACTCATCCCAAAATTGTGGGGGTTTTCCTCAATGCTCTTCAGGACCTGTTTGTAGTAGTTTTTCCTCTTCTAGAATTCACCCCCACAGCCCTAAGAAAAATAGCTCGTTCTCTCACAAACACCTGTTTGAATAATTTCAGACAATCTGTTGATGACTCAAGCAGCTATTTTTGGGCTTCACACCTTTTTTCTATTTCTCCTCTGCTTATTTGTTGAATTTCAATGGAAATAGAAAAGCAGTCAATGGGAAATAAATCAACTTACAAACAGTTAAATGTTCATGTCTTTTACTTACACAATCTTACTTTTAAGAAGGAGGAAACAATAAACATTTCTAAGCAACAATAGTAAAAAGGATTTTTAAATGTAGTTACCATAGCAATTGACTTCACAAAACTAAAGGCTTTAAGTAATAATGATAACAACGGCAACAACAAAACCAACATCAAGTTACTTAGTTATTTTATTACTAATAGGAAAGTTGAATTTCCTATAGATTTTCGTATGTGAATTACCATTTCGAAAAATGTAGCCATAGAATGCCTTTGTCACATAAACCAAAAGATACAGAAACACAGTAAGATATTTTTGTTATAGATGTCTCCTAAAAGAATACATTTAAAATTACAACTCTGAGATAAACACAATGTAAATCTTATTCCCTACTACAATGATTATTACATCATTACTCTTTCTGTATAACAGAATGAAACATGATAGAAAGCAAAGTCTCTTTTAAAGGATGATCATTTAACAAACAATAGTGTAAATTTGGTGCAAAATATTATCTACCTATTGTACTGGATTTTATTTGTACTTCCTATAACTCCCTGTTGTGTCTGCATATTTTCAGGAACATATGGTATGCTTTAACCTTGACATGCACTATGAAGTTCGTTTCTTCAGTTTTGCATTTTTTTATCTTGCATTCTCCTAGGTCACCATTTTTAGGCCTGTGTGTCTTGCAGTCAAGTCAATGAGAGCATTTTATCCAGAAATTACTGTATTGGATTGGTCTGAATGTCAGATTGGTCTGATCAGAAGCTGTAAAATGAGCATTTTTTTTCTTAACACTATGCAATTCACTGTCTGAAACCTATGGGGCCCAGTCCTGTGATTCTTATACATGAAATATTCTCTAGCCCTACATGTACTTTAGAAATAATATCACACAGAAGTTGGGAGAATCAGGCTCAGCTATGGTTTAACAGTCAGTATGAAAATGAATCATGGGGGATGTGTTTGTTACCTATGACTGAAGTACACTCAGTTCTGAAAACAGAGCTTGCTAGTGAATCAGTCCACGTTTTATGCTGGAGCTCCTCTTGCTTTTGAAGCAACTGGGGAGAAAAAAAGAAAAAAAAAAAGAAAAAGGAATCATATTTTGCTAGATTAAATCAAACTAGTCCAGGATGCTCTCCTCTCCTCTCAAGTAGGACAAGCAGTGTGTAAATCTGTTTTAGTGTGAGACTATCAACCAAGATGCAAAGGCAAGGATGATCATATGGATTTTGACCTTTCCTGTTTTTTCTCTTTAACAAAGAAACTGTGGTCAGTATGGGCTGAACCCAATACACTCAGCCTTCAGCAAGTGTGATCTGAGTGTAGTTATGAATCATGAGGAAAACAATGTTGTTAGATTCTTTAGATCACAGCAGAACTTCATCATGAGAGGTGCTCAGCTTGTCAGATAAAGGGACTTCTAAGTATAATTAGGGACCCAAAATCATGTCCCCAGAGATCCTCCTGGAGCTAACGGAAAAGGTATGTAGTGCCTCTAATTTTAGACCGCTGATGAAACATGACCTTTTTATACTTGTTTTCATGGACATACATGCTTATTTTGTTGAGTCTCAGTGAGTCACACCATAGACATTAAGGCTAGTACTGAAATATTTGACAGGAACTGTGTTCTAGTGTTTTTGTCTTTTGAAGGTTTTGTCAAAATTTGTATAAAACTGACATTATGAATGAATAAGGAGGTGTTTTGTGGAATTTAATATAAAATTATGCTCAGAATTATTGTAAAAAACCCGAACTGTAAAGGTACATTTACAAAGCATGCATTTGGTTATAATCATGGACATTTCTAATGAATGTAATTGTGAGATTTCCAGAACCCTGCAGGGAAGTGTACATGCTTGTAATAAAAGGGCCTTAAGCTGTTAAAACTGATAGAAATCCTGCAATGTCAAGAAAGTTCAGTTTGCACTAGACTTCTGTGCTTAAAAACAGGATGGAAAATATATTAGTATCTCTCTCTCTTGAAGAAAACTGAAATGTATCTGGCACAAGGAGTCCAGCAGTTGGAAGGAAGTATGAATAAGGTTGGCACAAAATGTTGTTCCATTAGTAAGTGATTACATATCTGTCTCTAATTAGTAGCTTGACATATAATTTGTGCTCTGTGCTCTTCTTTTCATAAAAAGTTGCATCTTCAACCTATCACATATTTGATAAATAACTTCTTTAAGGTAGGAAATCTAAATGGATTTGTTAGTCTTTAAATATGACTTAAAGTTAAGTGAAGGCTTAGAATGAGAATGGCTTCCTTAACAAGCTTTGCTGAGCCATACGGGACAACAAAGCCTGAAGTGTCAGAGCCTACAGCTATTGAAACTCAGGTTTTAAAAAGGCAGGATTAATTGTAAAGCTGTTGTTATTTGCATTGAGATTTTACCCTTCTTATATTTAAGAGGGCTTTTAAGTCTCTATTTTTTACTGTATATCCTCTTATGTCAAGTTACTCCGGATTCAGGCTTAAGTTTTAGCAATTTAATTATTGCTATAAAACCTTCATTTTGGCACTGCTTATCTTTTAAAGTAAATATAGAATAGTAATAGCATTTCACGGAACTGAATGATCTGACAAGGCATTGCGATTGTGCTCTAGTGGAAGAAAAATTGTTTTACTAGGAATCATAATTAGACCTCAGTATAAAGGCAACATTAATGATGGACAAAAACTGTTGCTCAACTCAGCTACTCTTGTAGCTATTCAAAAAGCACAGATGATAAAATCACTGCAGAAATAAATATGTAAGAGTTAAACCTGATCAAGTGTCTGCTTTCATTCATTTCTAAAGGAATTTTCCGTTTGGGAATAAGTTTCAACAATAGTACCTAACACCAGTAAAAATACATTTAAGTCAGATTTTTAAACCTTAGTGAGAGGACTCAATCATAGTCCATAAATGCCTAAAGAACATATCTGTCCCAGTTAAACATTAGCCATTAAACAATCAAACGTCTTTTTAATTGTAGGAAATTTTCTGTCAATTGCAAATAGGAAGCTTTCAGAACTCTGAGTTGTGGCATTAATCCCAGTGCAGTCTTTTTGCCAGTAGCAAATGCAAAGCCTGAATTAAAGCAGAACTAAGCCAAAATGCAGTTGCCATGGCTAGGAGCATGCACACAAGTTATTGATACAGCTCCTCTGACAGTCATTGTGCCATGATGACTTCATTGTGTGTCTGGAAGTCTCAGTTCATTGAAGGTTCAGTACTTCAGTGGATAGGTACGGTAAGCAAAGCAGAGCCAAAGAAGCACATGGAGGTTTCTTTGTCAAAGGACCCCTCTGCAGAAATGCCATTCAAGATATTTGTATACTCCACCCAGCACAACTGGACCTTGGTATCCATCAGTGCTACATGGTATTAATGTTAAATAATAAGATCTGGCATGGTCTTTGCTAATCCCAACTCATGGTCCTTTTGTCCTCTATATTTAAACTTGTCATCATGTGTCATCTAGAAGGACTGGTTAAAGTCACTTGGATTCACTTGTCTCCCTTAGAAACTGGTGAGCAGAGATCTGCTAGTGTGCTATGAAAGCTTAAACTTCTGGAAGGAATTTGTCTAAAGGATGTAGCAAAAAAGGGAATAAAAAATGGATGATTATGAATGCACAAAACTAGTAGCCTTCCAGTGCAGTCCCCAGCTTCCTTCTCCTCCAGAATTCTTGCTAGCTCATATGCACAATACTTCCCTCTGACAGTCAGGATCTCTTGCCATAGTTTTACTAGAGGTTTTTGTTTCCTGTAGCTTCTAAAATATAAGAATAGGTCTATAATAAAACATTACCCAGTTTCTAAATACAGTAAAATAATAAAATTAAAATAAAGGTTTTATGCCTTTTGGCATCTGGAAGGGAGGACTGCTTTCCTGCAATGGTATAAACCACTCCATTTAGAGATGCTGCTGTGTGTTCTGAGGATGGCACTGATTTCAGTGGTTGGCTCTGCAGACAGAGCTACCTGATCTGTGTAGGTCATAGAGTATCCACTAAGGGAATTTCCTGCAGAGGAGCAGAGAGAATACAGATAAACTTTCCAAAGGTAATTTGGCTATATCATGTCATCCGGAACGTGATGGATGTGGATATAGTTTGGGAGACTTTGTCCGAGGAGTTATCCATGCTAAATATATAATTTAAAATGTAACATTTTATACTTGCTAATTTTAGTTGCCAAGTTGCCAAGATGCATCTGAGAGACATATAGCATTAATTATTAATTATTGTTGTTGTTGATAAAAATAACCCTATCATTAAGGTTCTGGGAGTATTTCCAAAATCAACAAATTTTTTATTTGATTTATTAACAGATATAAACATTTTTATTTTATTTTTCCCTCCAGCCCAAACCTCAACTTATTTCATACTTGCCCCTCCCATAGGAAAAATATTAAGTGTATCAAACTTGCACTTTCTTCTCAGTGTCAGCACATTAAGGTCTACCAGCTCTCCTGTAAAAACATGGAGTGATCATATCTTCAGCTGTACTAAAACTGTTCTCCCTTAATTTCTGACATTTTAACCTGAGAAATGTTGATTGGTATACAGAAGCAGTGGATGTTATGAAGAAGGCTGGACATAAGAATCTGTCAGATAAAATGGAGCAAAAAAAGGTGCTCTGTTTCCACCAAGCAGTGAGGGTAGTGTCACCTACAGGGAAAAGCCGTACTAGAAGCAGTAGTGCTGCGAAGGGGACCAACTTTGCTTTTATTGATTACAATCACACATCAGTGGAACCAGAGAATTAATTTATATTTTACATTAGCAGAAGCTTCCAACTGGTCTGGAAGTATCACCCACTGAGCATTCCACATGTTGAGCAGATTAGAGTGGTTATATATTTAGGTCTCAAAATCCAGTCTACCAGTGAAACACATAGCAGAGAAGAAAGGTCACAACTTCTACTCTTTGAAGTAGAGTACGAATAACAATACGAATAACAGTGCAAATAACAGTATTATGATGAAGGCAAATTGGGAATTTGGGGGCTTCTATAAAGACCTCCTTCATTTTCAAATGGAGAAGACACCTTACAGGATGTAAGCTTTAACTTCTGATCATGTAGGATTTTTCATCATTTGAATTTCACTTAGGGAACAATTTTCTGATGGCAAGGCACTAGAACTCATAAGAAAGAGAGGCAGCATTCAACTACACTATTCAAATCTTTAGTGGTTCTAGTTAGCTGGGCACATTTTGTTTCAAGGTCATTTCTAACAGATGAGCCCACCATGTTCATGGACCATTGGAGGGTTTGCCCATTGCTCCAACCTGCAACCTGGAATCTGACAGAAACAACTTCCTTGAGGATTTAAAAGTTAAAAGTTTGGAGTGACAAGTTAGGAGGTCATGCGTGTGGTCATGATGAGTTGAGCACATTTCTCACTTTCCCTAGGAGACTCCCTGATATTAGACGCTCAGTGATTTTAGTGCATTCCACATGGATACCTCTGTGCCAAATAAAAATTCACCTCCTCACACTGAAGCACTATTTTTTTCTGCAGATAGTCTGTTGTTATGTATTGTCTTAGATGGGACCTGTTTACATCCTATATGCATTAAATTTTTAACGTCAGACTCAGTGAGACATAGAGCCAGGGGTTAATCATGTGATTAGCCTTGCAGTTAATGATTTGAAATAACTAAAGGGATTTTATTTCCTTTAAAAGGGCTACTAATGCATTATTTAATAAGTCATAATTTGTATATAATAAAATACCTAGGCTCAGTCAATGAGAATTATGTTACTTAGGAAAAATTTGAAATCACACACACTGCAAACAATACAGAAGCATTTGCTTTCTGTTTGAAGTTGTATAGTCAACATCCATGTCTTTTTGAGCTTTATGGGACACGTTGCACTTTGCTTAATACTTTTATGGTTATTTTCCTTTCAAAGTATCAAAATCTAAATTGGAACAGAACTCAAAGCACTTCAGAGAAAGAATGTTTATGTATGTTAATTATTTCTAATTAGGAAGGAAAAAACCTGAAAATCTAAGATAATATGTTACTAGCAATGCAGTTATTTTTTCTTTAATTATATGCAGTGCCTTCCAGGCCAAAGAGAGTTTGAGTGGAGAACAGCAGACCAACATGCTCAGTAGACAAGAGAGACATGTAATTCCTCTCCCCTTGAACGCTGACTCTTGCTCAAAGGGAAAGCCTTTCTTGTGAAAACAGAGCTGTGCTACTGCTAGCTTTGTGGAGAACAAGGTCACAATAAAATTTTTTCACTTCCTAGTCACTGTGAAAAATGCAGGTAACTGGTGAGTGTGATGGTGGTGCTAGGTTGACAATTGGTCTTGATGATCTCAGGTCTTTTCCAACCTTAGCAATTCTATGATTTTATGATTATTGGGCAGGAGCAAGGTGCTTCTTGAGCTCCAAAGGTATCATGTCTGTCACTGACTGTCAGAAAGGAAGAGAGAGAGAGACTTTTTCAGCTAGGCTATTTTTAGGCAGGAGCCAAGCACCACTTTACACAGCTCCTTCTGTGTGCATGGGGAGGGAAAGGTCCTAGTTTTGAAGGCTAAATTTTCCTTTCCTATTTCCTCATTGCAATAAGTGTTCATTGTGACTGGATGTTTGCTTTTCAGGTCTGCATGTAGAAAAAATAATCTGTTTTCATATTAAAGATAAGCATTGCCACAGTCTTCCTTTCTTCTTTTTCTTTTTTCTTTCTCCCTTCATTTCTTTTATCTTCTTTCTTCGTTCATTGTTTGCCTTACTTTTATGATTTGTGATCTTGTACTTTTGGTCTGGCTTTCATTACCCTTTCCTTTACTTGACTACCCTGATACTGTTTCTTTGTCACCCAAGATTATGACCAAGCCAATATTTGGCAATTCAGGAACTTCTACACAGGGCTTCTCCATTTTTGAATAGCAGGAGACCTTACAAGATACCAGCTTTACCTTCTGATCATACAGATTTTCTTCAATATTTGCATTTCACTAGAGAACAATTTTCTGATGGTGATAAGGCACTGAAATGAATGAGAAGCAGCATCCAGCTGCAGTATTCAAGTCCTTAGTGTCTCTGGCCAGCTGTTCAGGTTTTGTTTCCAGATCACTTCTTATAGAGAAGCCCATCTCATTCCTAGACTGTCAGAGGATTTGCCCATTTCTCTAACCTGGACACTGACAGAAACAACTTCCTCAAGGATTTACATGTTAGAAGAAGGAAAGTTCCTTCTCTGTTCTTTTTCCACTTCCCTCTTCTGCCTCTCTTTAATTTTCTCAGAGGCAAAGATCTTCCTGCTTGCTTTGTTCCTCTACATTTCTTGTCCACTTTTTCACTCAACTGTCAAGCTTCTCAACAGATAATCCCTTTAGAGTAATGGCTGTCCTCTCTTCTGTTGTTGCCTTCAAATTATCAAATTTCCTTTCTCAGTGAGGATAAGCTGAACATTTCAAGCTCAGTTATAACAACTGAATTCAGTAACTCTGCCTCATAGATAGAAAAATGAGAAATAAAGGAAAGTGTGGTTATGAGATGTGATAGCTCAGTAAGACTCTTGTCATGTGCCAGTGGGACATATATTGTGTGCAAACAGTTCTCCATTGCTGTGCTTCTCTACAAAAAAGTTTTGTTCTTTTTTCTGCTATTGAACTATAGTTTAAAGGACATTGGGCAGCAGGGATTATATTACCATATATTTATTATAGAATTATAGTGTGCAATGATGGTGTATATAGTATGTTTTGCATATTGTGGAATCAATTAAAGAGGCTTTCACTCAAAATTTAGGAGGCCTAGCTGGGGGTTTATATCCTAAGACAGACAGCAATCTAATGCATCATTGACACTGACAGCCCCATGGCACAGAGTAGGACTGAGAAACTGCCTCATGCACAGGTACAAAATAGCCCAAAGATCTAAGAGCCTGTTCTGAAGTCGTTTCACCAAACTATCCATTCTGTCAGGGAATTGTCCTGTTCCTGTGTGGCTTTACACTATTATAGGAAATCACACCATGTAGCTATTTTTTTTTTTAAGGAGACTGAACATCACTATCTCCTTTGCTGTACTTGTATCTTGAAGTGCTTTGTTCTAAAGTAGGCCAGGTCTTTTTTGCTTAATTTATGGCTAATATTACCTTTTAAAAATCAAATCTACCTTTTTAAAATTGTGGGGTGGTTTTTTTATCTGTTAAAAGAATAAAACATTTTAAACAGGGAAAATTGAACTCAGTCAATAAATAAACAGATTGTTTATTACACACCCACTTTCCAGGCTGATCTTAGGCCTTTACTTTTATCTATATGCTGTCAGAGATTGAGAACATTAGATTGATGCTCAGAACATCATGTCACTTTCCTGTATCTATGTTTACTAAAATCTACCTTCTAAACCCCATGTTAAACTCTAGGCTGGTTGAGGTGTTAGCTTGTACCTGCAGCCAGTAAACCCTTGCAAGAGGGCAGGGAAAGTGTAACAGCAGAACTACTTGTAAACCATCACAATCAGCACACATAGATATCAGTCACTAGGTAAAGAGGAGAACAGTGAAAATCAATCCTGAAGTCTAATTTGGCTCCTTTGCATTCCTTTCAAAATGCGAACAGGCCGCAAACCCTCTGCTGCCTGTTTAAGCAGTTAGTTTACAATTGCGTTGTATCAAGGGCTCAGCACAAAGTAGCTTGAATACACTAGCAGATATATCTTTCTTCATTTCTTCTATCTGCTTGTCAAAGCGTAATAGAATGGGTGCTGTTCTCTTGGGTTTTGTAATTCCAAATATGGGATTCCTTCCCTCCTAGCTCTCATTTAGGGTCAGATTTTCCATACAGTGCTTTCTAAGGTGCACAGTGCCCCCAGATTACAATGGGGGCTGTGCAGCATGAAATCCTGCAGAGCTTTAAAACTAAGCTTAAAACCCTGCAGTGTTTTGGGAATTATTCAGCAATGTATTGGAGCTAGACTGCAGAAAGACCCTGGAGTTTCACAAATATTGCTGGGACAGGACTAAGATGTTCCACATAGGACCTGTCCAAGGAACGTCATTTTGTATTGAGTAAGCCTGCCAGAATAACAGCATACCATACATCTGACGTACTTTTAGATAATGTAATGCAAAACTAATTGTGACATATCCAACACAGAAGCAAAATTTCTCTTTGCATTATATTAACTTGTTTACTTGTGGGATGCCCTTCTTTGCCTTGCATATAGCAATCCCTTTTTTTTTTTAATTCTTTTTGAGCCATCTTTTCTTATGGGACAGTTTTATAGATATCAGTTCAATATGAGTTGCAGAGTGGAATTGAAATTAAAAATATCTAACCATTTGTCACACAGCTGTAGTAAACAGGATATTTAATCAACAGAAGTTGATAGATGATAGTGCCTACAACTGAATTAGAACCTAATCCTGAAGTGAATTCTCACCCCACCAAAGCTCTGGAACCTGTGGAACAATTCCCTTTAGACAGGCCTTCTGTTGCAATGATTGTGGCATGGTAAAAAAGCTAAAGTAACCATTATCACCCAGCTACGTGAACCAATCAGTTTTGAAATAATCGTTCCTGAACAATAATTCATGGTTAACATACTTAACACCTTTATGGAAAAGTCATGTATATTGCTTTCAAAGTGCTTTGTATTTTCATTATTCATGAAAAAGCTATTATATCTTTATTTTAGATTTTTTGGAGAATATTCAGTGCATCTCTTGAAAATATACAATTCCAGGGAACTTTGGAATACATTCTAAAGAACTCCATTTCTTTGTGCATGTGGGTGAGAGTGTGCATGTGTGCATGTGTGTGGTCCGAGTAAGTGCAGGATTTTCCAAATAGGCATCTGTCATATATTATTTTTTTTCAAGTACACAACTTCCTGTGATTATGATGGGACCTACAGGTATGTATGAGAGTAGAATACAGTTCATTAGTGATTATATCTACCAGGCTCAGAATCCTGGTGTCAACATGCAACATCTTATGAATATATTTTCAATATGAGCAAATTATGCAAACAAAGGCAATGCGCTAGAAATTCACAAAAATACCTGAACACAAGGGTGTGGGGAACCCACAATGCATGCTGTTGAATCAAATGGTACTATGCTTTTGTTTGTTTGTTTGGTGTTTTTTGTGAGGGAAGGTTGTTGGTTTGGGGTTTGGGGTTTTTTTGTTGGTTTTTTTTGTTTGAAAATTATTAAAATGAGTATATTCTTCAGAAACTAAAAAAATTATCAAACTTTGATTTAATATTACAATATCCTCATGCATATCACTGCATAATATAATTTATATTTTCCTTTAGTCTCATTTGAGGTAAGTGAATATCAATTGAATTGAAGTATTCAATTAATAACAAGCCTTGTTTAGTTCAGATGTATCTTAGAGTTCAAAATAACGTTTAGCCTTTTAACGAGGGTGACAGTGGCAGGTGAAGTCCTTACCATAACAGAACATTGGATATTTTTCTACATATTTGACATCTGGTTCTATGCATCATGTGATTTCCTGTATCATTTGTCTCACATTTGTGGAATTTTAGTTTTTGCTAGAAATAGCAGCAGTTTTTATGGCAATAAGAAGCTGGGAATGTGTCACAGGTCCATGAGCAAGCAGCTTGAATTGGATCTTATTTTTCACAATAATACAGTTGCTTTTCAGTGAGCTGAGAATCGAGTCGTGTCTTAAGTAGTCACGGCATTATATCCAGCTGAATTTATTACTCTTTCTATTAAGTTTTACTGTAAGGAATCACAGTACTGACAAGGCTTTCATGTTCACATTTTTAAGAAGTGGTGTTGATTTGCCCACAGGCTCCCAGGGGACAGTGGGTGTTCCAATCATTTTACAAAAAGAAGTTACAGTTTTGGATCTCTTGAGTGACTGTGCCACTTTCTTTATGCCTCTAGATTCCTCCACTTCAGCAGGAGAAACATTAGTATAGATTTGCAATGTAATAATAAGCTGATTTAACTTTAACTTTGCAGCTCTTCTATTACTGATCTTGTCATATATAAGCACAAGTTCATGTAACATAGAATCAATTTTACCTGATTTTCAGTGCCTTCTCTACCTTTATGGTAGAAAGAATTGATTTATTTCTTAATCTAACTGGAGAGCTTAGGATGATAGTTAGCATTCAACCAGGGATTTTTGTTAATAAGACAGCATTAATAACTTACCCTATTCTTGAAAATACTAGTATGCAAGCACACTAGTCATCAACTCCACTTACATTGTGGCAGCTTAACTCGGAGCAGCTGAGGGTATTACAGATGTATAGATGATTTGCTTTAAAATTTTTTTGTATTTTAAACATTAGGCACATCTCCATGGAGTATATCCCCAATGATAAGTGTAAAATATCATTCCAAAGGCAGTAGTTTAGACTTAATGAAGTCAGTGAGAATTCTGTTCCAGCTCCAGTGGAACATGGCTTTGCACTTTGCACTTTCATGGCTTTGTACTTTGCGGAAGGACTGAAGCACTTGAAATTACTGCCATATATTTAAAAATGAAATCCAGATTTTTTAATTAAAAATTTTTAAAAATATGTATTTTTTTCGATCTCAGGCTTTCCAGGATGCAATTTCAGACTTGTTGCAAAATGTTCCCTCTGTGCAAAGCTGAACTGCTCAGCCTTTTGCTTGCCTCCAAACCTGTGTATGATACAGAAACCAGCTATCCTCCCAAGTACCAGCTTTGAAAGGCCTAACCTAATCTATGTTCTGAGAGCACATCTAATCTACAGTGAAAGAGCAAACCTCCTAACAAAAAGTACCTAGCATTGCACTTTTTCCCTCTGGTAGCTAGGTTGTGGGTAAAGAAAAGATAAATTCCTAAGTTCCCACTGTCAAGTGGGAAAATCTGTAGTTTTGTCCTACAGATATTCATGTTAAAATGGTCAGGAGTCTTCTGCTTATCTGAAACCAGTGGAAGGCAAAACTCAGGGCTAACTCATACAAAGAAACATCCGTGGAATTCAAATGCTGTTTTGATGTGATTTAAATTTTTAAAACTGTTTTCCACTTCTTGTGTGAAACCAAACTGCCTGTCAGTAACACCTTCTTAAACAAAGATTATAACATACCAAGCATTTATGCATAAAAGTGTTGATTTTAATTATCTTTCCATAACAGGAATGTGCTGTTGATTGTAATAGGGTGTAATCATATGTTTAGAGGATTTTCAAGCTTACCTAAATACACATCAGCTACACTCCTTCAACAGCAGTGAGGCTGGTCCTTGGTCAAAGATTTGGACACAGAATTGTAGGAATGTGGCCCTTGTATGGCCCCCACTGTTCCCAGTGATGGGAGTGGTGCATCCAGGGATGCCTTGGGATCTGTGCACAGCACAGCTCCCTGGCACATGGAGGAACTAACTGTAGGTGCCCTGTTTTTCATGCCAACTGGTCTGTGTGCTTATCCATGTTATTTTCTAACACTGGTTTCTATACACATTTTGTAACAAAATATGACTATCGAAATGGTACATTTAACATATATGTCAGATTTGTTTGGATTGTTAACTACGGTGTCAAGTTTCATTTAAATGAAAAAGAATTCAGGCTGATAAAGCTCTCCACATTCAGATTATTTCTAAAATTTTGTAATTGTACTCTTTCTCTTGTGATGTTCTTATGATACACTGTGAGGTAAAGAAATATACTTGGAAAATGGGAACTTTCACCGTTGTGTTTAAAGTCATAGTCTTTATAGATTTCCAATCACTTAAATAGTTCAGAAGTATCATTTATTTCACAGAAAGATAAAGCTTGGCTATAGACTGTACAATTAAGCTGATGAAAGTTAGCCTTATTTAGCCTCATTTTCATATCTCACAAAGCATGAAAGGCAATTTTTTTTTAATTTTTCTATAGTCTCACACTCATTCTAGGGTTGTGGGGAAGATTATAGCAAATTTTGAAAAGTTTGTGATGGATTTATTACATTTAATGAGCATGCAATATATGGCTCCTCAGCCTTGGCTGACATTTTGAAATTAGGCTTCCAGCAGTGAAATCTTGTCAGGAATGGGTTTTAGATTACTCAAGCTTTCATGATTAGAGCTTGTCGTACATAATGTCAAGTACAATCATCTGTTAAAGGCTAAATGAGCATACATACCATTGTTAACGCAGTAGCAGCACAGAGTATACACTCTAGAGAGTTTAAATTTTTGCTGACTTGAAACTTAACTTTATTATGAATTTCATTCATTGTTTATTCCTGAATGTATGTGGAGACATAGAAGAGAAAGATCTCTGTAGAGCTTTAAAAAGTGTATTTTAAACTGTTTACAGTGTATATTATATTTGAACAAGTTATTTACATTATCAAGAAAACTATTTTTTTTTAATTTCTGCCAGGTATGAATTTTGACCATGTATAAATGTGTCTTTTATATGGCAGATATATATTTGTACATAAGTGAACTCTAAGTACTATATTCTTTCTAAAAATATGGCTTTTTAACACTTTTGTGTTACCCAGCAGCATTGAAGTTGAGAATTTACAGTTCTGTCCCACCTAAAAAATAACTATATATTTTAGAGCAACAGACATACACAGGCAAATAAAATGCCATTGTGCATGATATGTTTTCTCATGTTATGCACATTAATTTGTACTGAGTTAATTCAATGGCTGTCTAAAGTCCCATATCTTTTATAGGGATAAAGCAGTATTTGAGCCAGCTATGTTATCTCAAGCCCAGATCCACATCAAGGATTTAGGTGTTAACTCAGTAATATGGAAGTTTTTTGTCACAAAAGCCATAAAAGGTAATGCCGTCTGTGCCCTTACATAAGGTGGCTAGAATACACTGTTCAAAATTTATAAAAAGTTGGGAATCTTCAAAAAATATGTGCACAGATAACAGTGTGCTGAGTCAGCAAAGCCTAGACTGGAAAATGAGAAAGCATTGAGGAGTGGTTTGCAGCTCACCACTGAGCATTTCTACCTGCTCTAAAACCATAATTGGAGAACCCTTTCCAACTTCAGGTCCATCCCTCCCCTTTGTGGAGGGAGCAAGACACACATGTCCATGACTCTCATCTTGCCTTGCCGTAACTGTGTGTAAAGTTTGAGTTCTAATCAGACAGAACAAGATTTTTCAACTAAAAGATTGGTCTGTAACTGTTACAGCTCCACCAACCTTCCACCAATTGATTTGTCCTCTTTCATTTTTTAATTGATAATTCGGCAATACAAAAGAAATTAAATGATCCTTTAAGTATTTTGCTACTGTTTAATGTTTTTCATTTTGAAAGAAAATATCCTCAGAATCTATCAATGGGACGCCATTATACTGTGACAAAATTTTAATCCGCTGAAATCTTCTCTTAATTGCCTTGATTCTTACTGTGTGTTTGATTTCACCTACTGCTACCAATCAGTGCAAATAATTTTTTTCTGTTTTCTGCACCATTTGGTGACAATGTGTTCCCAGCAATACAAATTTTCTACTTTTGTATATGATCACTGTTATAATGGAACAATTTTTAGTGCTATGAGTGCCCTGTGAGGCAAGACCAAGAGGCACTCAGCCAATCAGGTTATTGGAATAAGCAGGACATCTTCCTGTGACTTTGCCACCATCGGGCCAGTTTATAGTAGTGTAAGATTTGGTTTATATCATTTCATCTGACAAAAACCATCCCGTCATTCTACATACTTTGCTTTTGATTTAACAGTTTTAGGTTAGCAACTGGCTGTGGGAGCTCATGCCTTTTTTTTTCCTTTTCAAATGATGCAGTCCTCCAGCATCAAGCTGCAGAGATAAAATGGCCAGAAGGCTGCTTCAAGCAGCCCTTGGAGGATCTTCAATATGATCTTCTCAGCCCAGTGTAGTAATATTGTGGTAACACAAGACCAGTCTCAAAGCCAACAACTGGACCAGCTGAGACTATACCAATAAAAAAGGAGAATCCTTCTGTATTCCTCTATCACCCCTGTCCAGTAGTGACCAAGGGCTCCAGGTTGGACCCATAATAGCCCTGTTTGGAATACATGAATTCACAGGATATTCCAACAACAGCCATGTGTAGACCAACACCAAACTCATTACAGTGAAGAGATGTGTGCGTGTGTGTGTGTGTGTGTGTGTGTGTCTGTGTCTGTGTCTGTGTGTGAATCTGTTGCTTGCCACTTCCTAGACTGTGCTCTATACATTTTCACCACATGTGAAGACTACCCTGGAACATCTGAAATTTACTAACTAAGTGCATGATACAGTAAAGGCTACTAAATATTCTCAGAATCTAGTGACCAGTGGAATTAAAACATAATTCTAGAGTTCCAACTTGAGTGAAAAAAACTAACTCCACTGACTTAAGGCTGAGGACAAACTGATTGGTGTTTCTTAAAGCAGAATCCTGAAAAAAAGAGAAAACAGATAGTAGTTTTCCACCTTCCTGAAAACATGCGGGGAAATGTTTATGAAGTCTGCAATTACTTAAGAGAGAAGAGGGTATAGGTCAAGGTATTGTGTTGGCCATAAGATTAAACTACCATTCATATTTTGAAAGTATGTTGACAAGGTGGCAAGGAGAGCAATGGAATTGTGCAGGTACAAACAGAATGCAACTCATTAATATGTCTGAACACCCTTGTCATCTCATTTTGAGTCTCAGTTTTGAACAATTCATAACATGTTTTAGGGTAATTTATCTTTCTGAAGCCTCCTAGTACTGATGGAAACTGCAGAGTTAAAACCTTAGAAAAGATAGTTAACCTATTTGGAAAATAGAATTTAAAGTCCTTAAAAATCAAAAAATATAAAGGCAGTGATCATTTCAGATTCTGAACAGAAGGTCCTTAAAGTGTCAATATGGGTGGTTCTGGAGGAGAATTCATCTGCTACTGGAAGTTTGTATTAGCATGAAATTAATCAGAATTTAACAATGAACTCCAGCTCATTCCATCTCCCTTTCTTTGGCTGCATTCTCATATATCTGAGAAAAATTGTCTTTCCTATGTCCTTTGGAGTGAGCTAACAAGTTCCCTGCCAAGGTGAACCAGAGAGTCGCGGTCAGTATCTCAGACAGTCTCCCAGGAGTCATAGCAGAATGAAACAATCATGCTCTTCTAAGAGCAATTAACATGAACAATTGCATTAAAAAATTGTTTTAAATTTTTAAAGTTGGTGAGAGAGAAGTAAAACTAGAAAATGATCTTGCAGGTGGCACAGTATTGTATGTCCTGGTTTATATTTCTACATTGATTTCAAGTTTTCCTGCACTCTAAGTTGATCAGTAAAAATATCAATCATGGTTTTCTCTGAGGTTTCCAATATCTCCTCTAGATATAAAAATAATGAAGATTAAAGAATTCTGACATTTAAATGGGGAAACTCTGAAAGGATCTGTTTCTCAAAATCAAAATTATTCAGTTACTGCCTGAATATTTTCCATAAACGTCAAGTTTTTTCTCAAATTATCTTGAAGACAAGTCTGAGCATAAACCACTGAAATTTTACAAAGAATACTTCTTTTACTGCAAATCTTTCCAACTGTTTATAACTAAATCAGATCAATGGCAACATATTCCTTTCAGGACAGTCTCCAGTATCTTCTACATGTCCTTAAAGCTTTCTTGAGTCTCCAGCAATTGATTGAGCTTAGACTTATGCATTTATTTGCATTTATCCCTTCCAACACAGAGGCTAAAACAATAATGGAGAGAAGTTAGTAAATTTTACCCAAGTAAGTGAGAAAAAAAGGAAGGCCTGAACATAGTAAATTCACAACCAGATACCATAATATTTCAAAATGGAGTTGTGCAATGGCAGTTTTCATTCACTGTCTAGGCAGAAAGGCTTCTGTGTTTGTTAATTCAGCATTACAATGGCAGGAGATGTCTTCCTCTCCCATTCCATCCAACACAATTAGAAGATGATGCAATGAGCATGACTTTAGTACATCATTAGTTTCCCTCACTCTGCTTTTTTCCTGCTGTCTTGAGTTGAGCTGGCAAAATGCCAACTGCCCAAGTACAGAGAAAAGGTTCTTCTTCCCCCCAGCTAGCCAAGGGAAAAGGGGAGAAGAAGGAGAGGAAAAAAAACCTCAAATCAGGTTTCTTCTGAAACTAACTACATGTATTTATACAGAAAAGAGAAAATGAAAAGAAAACTACAATATAACACACACACAAGTTATATGTAACAAGAAATAACCTCCCATTCCCCAGTTAATACAAAGTGTATTACTCTAGATCCATAAGCACTCTAAAAAGACACTTAGCAAGAAACAGAAAGAGTAACCAAACTTCCCTGAAACCAAACAAAATGCAAGGAGCAGCAGCCGAAGCAGGAGCAGAAAAGGCATAGCACGTCTTCCCTGCATCTCAGCCATGGTGAAACTGAACTAAGCCGCTCCCACACACTAGATTTTACTCCTATTGAGATGATGTAAGATGGTATGAAATACAACATCATTGGCTAGAAGAAGTCAGCTGCCAGCTAGCCCGGCCCAGCTTAAGGCAGCTGACAATTTCAGGCTCAAATCTGAGTTTTAAAGCCTAAATTTAGGCCTACCTGGCTAAACCCATAACACCTGCCTTCACCTTTTGTCAAGTCAAACACGGGTAATTCAGTTAGTGACCTGCTCCGATGAGTATAGACACACCATACACAACTTTGTAGAAATGCCTAGCTTATGATTTAGAGATTTATTGCTAGTATATAGCCTACTACCCTGCTATAACAGAGTACCTTTTCAAGCTTTATTCAAAAAAACCCCACTTTTCAGTCTTCCACATTGAAAATAGACTCAGGTGTGAAATTTTCACTGAAGACACATAGCTGCAGACTATGGATAAGGGCACATCCCTGGCAAAGGAGGAGGAGTTTGTCTGAGAGAACCTGCCCCATGGAGCCTCAGGGGAAGAGGGAGCCTCTCCAAACCCAAACACAATAAGGGTGCCCATTCTGAAGCATTAGCTTTTCAAAGCTACCAGCTAAGTCTGCCAGTAAATGAAATTTTGAAACTCCTCCCTGTTATGTATGAACCATTAGCAATGCCTTGGTTTAAGGGAAGAATGCCTAGGAAGCTAGTGGTAGTCTATCAGCTATACTCGATTACACTCCATCACATGCTCTCTCGCTCTCTCTGTGTTATCTCTTTGATCAACTGGCAAAGAAGACTTCCTGTAACAGAAGAGAGCTCCCATGCATGTTGTCATACAGAGGAAACTGTGTAACAAATCTCTCTGAACTAACACCAGGCACTAACAATTTCTTGAAACACTACGATTCTTTTTAAAATCAAAATTTTCTTATTTATACATGATATAGCTTAGCAGGGAGATCCCGCTACTGGATTGGGTATGTTTTTTTCATATATTGAACTCATCCTTTCCAAAGTACAGGATGACAGTTTATCTTCACACATTTACGGGCTAATAACAGGCACTCAGAGAGAAGCATCCGCCCATCCTGAAATATCGAATTCTCTCTCATACTTCAAATTCCTGCTTATAACAGTCTTTGTCCTTATCCTGACAATATTGTACAAGCTTTTCCATTTCAAGAATCAGACTTTTGGTTTTCTCTCTGCTTGCCCACGCATGTTGTGCAAGTAATATCCCTTGTATTTCTGTCATAGCAAAAAAATCACATCATTCACATAACTAATACGTAAGTTAAAATTGGTAAACTCAATGCATAAAATACGGTCTTTTGGAAATTGTGACATAAAAAAATTTTCTAATCTGGTCTTACTAGCTCAGGTTTCATCTGGTGAGGGAAAAGTAAACCTCACAGTTCACCATTTATAAATATTAAGTAGTGAAGGTGGGTTTTCTTGGCAGGAACAGGAGAGGGAGGTGGGGGAGCAGCAATATATGTGTTTTGTACACTCAGAAAGATGTAATCAGTTAATACTTTAATGAGTTTATTGTAGCTGCCTCTGAATTTTTATGATGTTAAGTACTTCTTAAATTAATCAGTTGAATGGTAGGAGTAATCAGCCTCAGAGCATGAAGGCCAAAATTTAACAGAAGTGTGAAATAGTATTTATCTTTCTTGTACAAGTAACCCTGACCACTATTTCCCCACCTTTAGGTATAAATATCAAAAAGGAGAGTCTTCTGTGTGTCCACATTTGCTTGACTGAGTTGCTGCGTACAGAGCATGATATAATGTATTTTTTTTTCACTTTTCATTTCCCCATTTATCTTGCAGCACCTGAGTTACACCATTTCCTAGAAACCACATTACAAAGTGTTGTGTACACTCTGTTGTATTAAAAAGACTGTTCTGATCAATAAGCAACCTTTCTAACTTTAACTTTTTTATGAAATATAAGCTTTAAGTGTATTGCATTTTTAAAAGCAAGAAGCTTCTTGTGCATTTCATTATAATTCTATATAACTAAAGAGTCCTAAAAAGGCTTCTTTTGGAAAAAAACCTAAAATCTGATTCTTTCATATGTGTAGATTTATCAATTAACCCACATAAATACAGTAAGGAGAAACAACTTCAGAACAGTATAATTAATTGATTACACAAAAGTCGATTTATGTAAGCTCAGCACATGTATTAGCATTTAAGCCACAAGGCAAGCGAATACTTAGGAAACAACCAAAACCACATGAACAGAAGCAGTCTAAATTCCTACATAAGTAGCAAGGTTATCGTAATAATTGAAAGAACTCTAACATGGCATAGTGTCAGCAGTATTCAGTGAGAGTGCAGGAGAGAAACTCATGCATTTCAAGTGGAAGTGGGGAATATGATGTAAAGTGAAGTGATGGACCATTAAAACAGAAAGAGTACCAATACATCAACTAGCTGACTTGGCACCCAGAGCAAAGATGTGTTATCCATCATTCCTGAAACTTGGTTTGTGGAGAAAATACA